>HG992160.1:5473260-5825760 GCA_905220505.1 Laothoe populi
CAAGCCCGCAGTCGGGCTCTCCAGCCTGGTATGCCACTCCTCCACGGCGGTTCTGCGAAACCGGGCCGCAATCTCCCTCGGGGCCAGTCTCTCCTGACGGCAGCTGGACGCCTCCTCCCGCCAGAGGAACGCTGACGAGAGGAGTTTGGCGTCCAACTCCCAAGGGAGTGTGCCGGCCAATACGCAGGCCGCCTCGTGGGAGACCGTGCGGTAGCCCCTTACTATTCGCTGCGCCACCAACCGCTGCGGTTTGCGCAGCAGGGCGACGCAGCGGGCGTTCAGGGACTCGGCCCATACGGGACATCCGTACAGGGCCATTGACCGCACGACTCCAGCGTATAAACTTCGGCAAGGGCTATTAGGTCCGCGAGTTCGATCCCTGCTCGGAACATGGTAATTGTATTTTTTTTTTAGTGCCTTGATAGACAGACAAGCAGACGGGCCACCTGATGGTAAGTACTCACCTCCGCCCATAGACTTCTGCAATGCCAGGGCACTGCAAAGCCGCTGCCTATCGTTAAATATATGGTCTACAGATATTTCTTTCAGGTCTAGATCTTGAGACCAAGTCTTTCGTAATTCTTAGTACCTACGACATCACTAGTACCACAACTAATATCTTAATACATGGTCAGGACTAAGTTTTTAGCTAGTTGGTATATTTGACAGCCTCCTCGGCTCAGTAGGCGAGTAGCCGGCTGTGAAAGGAGAGGCCGTGGGTTCGATTCCCACACCGGGACAAATGTTTATGTAACAGACAAATATTTGTGTCCGGGGTCTGGCTTTGTGAGACCGAAAGTCTCTTGTAGTCCCTGATACCTACAACACAAGAATCGTATCTTAGTGTGTGATCGGGCCTATGTGTGTGACTGTTGGGTTTTATTTATTTTTTGTCACCATATCAAGCACACATTTTACCGAAATCTTTTTAATTTTATTTTATTTTATTTTATTCGGAAAACAAACAGTAATTAATCGATAATTGTGATTGATCCGCCTAATATTTTTGTTGTTGATTTGTTTTGTCATACAATAATAAATAATAATACTAACCCTATATTATACTGTCTCACTGCAAGGGCCTTCTTTAAATAGATCAGCCGGTTTACTCTGTAACACAATTCCGATCGATCGGTATTGGATTTGACAGATTTCGTACGCTTGAGGGCCATATTATTTCAATATTGTGTAGCCATTAATATGCAGTAATTGGAATTAAGATTATCATATGAATGGTTATGCAATATTAAAATAATAAGGCGCTAGGGTCGCACTCAGAATACAAAATCTCACAAATCCAATACCGATCGATCGGAATTGTGTTACCAGAGTAGAACGGCTGATCTTAGTCCACCGCGCTGGCCTAATGGGGTTTGGACTTCACATACTTTTGGAATTCTTATGGAAAAGTTTCAGGTATGCAGGTTTCCTTACTACATTTTCCTATTGTTAATACAAGCTATAATTAACAATGTAAACACATGTAACTTCGAAAGTCCGTGTGCCGTTTGAATTGTTTTCGAACCGACGACTGTCGTCTTTTTTTTTCTTGGCACGCAAAGTGACTTCATTTCATCTCATGGTAAGTGCAGTGCCGTCCAGTTAAAGTATCAAGTATCGAGAGACAATCTATCCCTCGCTACTCAACACAATACCGGCCTGCCGGGCTCTCTAGACTACCTTTGCTTTGTTATATTATAATTGACAATTCATCAAGTTCACTTGACTGCAATCCCAAAGATCATTGTTGACATTTGTGTAATGAATCATGAAGATCCGAACTCAAACATAGTATTAATAAATGACCTTCTTGCGTGAAATCATTCAGTTCCCACGCCGATGTAAATTAATTCAACATAGGCCGCGATCTTCAATATTAATTAGCATTGATAAAATTTGTCAACCGTTAAGCAAAACGTACCAGATGTTTTACGAAAGAAATCTCATGATTAATCAATTGATGACGTATGGTTATTGATAATATATTTTTTTACTGCCTGTACTGTTTGTCAAGATGTTACAGAAGCAGAATATAAGAGGGCAGCGAAAAAAACACGTCAGAATTCTCTTAATGGTTAAAAAAACGTATAATTTCTGTTAATTACTGCAAAATCGTTTAACTTTGTTTCTAAAAAAGGAAAACTAATTTTAAAATATATTAATTATTTTTGTATTCAGTATGTGAAAACAAATAAATAAGCTACTTTACATGATGAATACTTTTTTAAAGTCAAAATTTGTAGAACAGTGTTACATGCGTTATATACACGCATGTATCTTAATATATTAAATTTCAGTGGCACGATGTTGATCCGCTGTGAACTATGAAGCCATCCCATCGATTTCAATGTAGGATAGGTTTGGAACTGATAGATAGCGCTGATATCTAAAACTTTTTATCAGTCTGTGGCAGGATTACTACTGCCCGGGTGGTTATAGTGTGCAAAGTAACAGTGTTTGTCAGAAAACTAGCTCACTGTTTTCATACTGTTTTTTTTCTCCTGGCACGGCAATTTGACCGCATTGCACCTGATGGTAAGCGCAGTACGGTCCAACTAAAGTATCGAGTAGCGAGAGAAAATCTACCCCGCTACTAAACACAATCATGCCGGCCCGCTTCTTTACACCGCGCCATGGGCAAGAAGGTGAAGAAGCGGTCGACGGTCTAGTGTCTGAGTACTCAGAAGGCCGCTAAAACGGCCAAATATAGTACCCCAAAGCAACAAAAACCGGATGCACACTGGCTGATCCCGGAACGCGACACACTTACGTGTGCTTCTATGTCGGATTTTACACCATGTGTACGGTGGTCGCTATCCGGGCGGATATGAATATCCTGCCACCAGCAAAATTGAAGTACTTATTCCATTTATACCCTTGTTCCGTGTCCTGTGCCCTTAAGGATAATATCGTCCTGTACCGGGAACGATACGGTAACTCGTGCCACAACCTGTACAAGATGGACACAACTAGATTGAAAATATTTCCGTGAACCACCATTTATGGCTATCGCTTCTATAGGCAATTGAGGAGCCGGGATAGTGGGAAGAAGGTATATGGCGAACAAAATAGATTTGTAATTTAATCAAAAATTAAAGAAATGCTTACATGTCTTGTTGATTATGATGAATTTGGACAAACTAGCTCGCCTGTTAAAACTACTTATTAAGACCGTTCGGTGCGGATATCATAATTGCGTCGAGTTCTTATTTAATTTAGAAAAATCTATATATATATCTATGCATATAAAATAACACATTGTAACCATCCATTAACGTCGAGACCATACCGCTAGAAAGGTTCATTCAATGAATTCTTTGAATGTATTTAGATAATGTTATTTAAAAACCTTCTAAAAATCTTAGTTCTTTCATTCTAATTAGTGCCGATTATTCATCACGGATCCCAATAACACCGATTCTATGCTTCGTGGAAATAATCTCGACAAAGGAAAACGGTAATAGAATAACCTACGACTCTAACTGCTTGATAAATGTGGCAAGTCCTTGACCCATAGCAACCCGATAAAGTATACAAGTTTCTGCTTACACCACAACAGCTTCCCGTTACAAATACACTCGCAATGCTGTTTATATTCAAATGTAGATAAAGTAAAAACCAGTTCACCTTTTAAGGCCATAGTTCACCGCATTACGCGTCCTAAATGATTTATAAGCAAAATTATTGCACGAGTGAAATACACTTGAAATAAATATCCATAGCATATCATCTGGATCGATAAAGCTCGCCATTTTGCATTACAAGGACGGCGACTGTAAATAAAATATGGAAAGTAGATGTAGAGAAGTAATGTAGGAGCTGTATCTTTGTACATAACAAGTCTCCACATATGAAAATTAAGATGGCGCCAATGCAGATAGAGGGTAAAATTTCTAGGTAAATGAATATCCTTACTGATTACGTTTTGTATTTATTATGTTGTATTAATTAACACATATATTCATTATATTAAAAACGAATAGCCAGTGTTGTTTCTTTATGCGGTCATTTCCAGTCAAGGTGCGTTATTAATTTTTCTCTTGAAGTCACATATAAGACAAATTTATGATTGATTCATCCAACATGAGAGATTAGAATTTAGAAATTTAGAGAGGGTGTTGATTTCATATTGTATGCTTCGTTCAAATGTATGAAAGTAAACTTCTAACAGGAGAAAGGCGATGGCATTATTTTATGGGAAATAACATTTTTCTTTGAACTTGGTATTAACTAAAACATAAAAAAACGAAACGTGACTCTTAGTGTATTTACAGTAATCAGTTGACGGTTTCCCCATTTCTCCCAACGTAATATAATTAAAAAAAATTAAAGGGGCGTCACCGAAGCTTAGCCTATCGAATACAAAAGTTATCAAAATCTGACCACATTTGATCATACCACGTAACATGAGACAAATTGAAAACCTCCTCCTTCTTGAGGTTGGATGAAAGATTAAAAACAAAGCTGGATATAATCTGTGAAACACGCACGTCACGGGTCAACGGCCGGTTGACATTTGACACACGAATGTCAAGGTATGTTGCATCGGTGCGCTTCTGTACACGTCATGTAAATTGTGAATGCGATGAGATTAAAAAGGGTAACAATATGCTGACCGGTTGTGACATTTTTAAAGGTAAATGTCACGGTGCCTTTGTTCTGCTGGATTGGAATCTCGGAGTTCTGACTTAATGGCTTTAAGATCTTGCGCGAAGTGTCAAGAGGCATTAAGCTACGCGACAGATTACCTTTACTGATTATTCTATCTACATAAATATAAATAAATATTGTTCAATGGTACACACCTCACTGGAGAACGGCTGATATATCCGAATAATGTTTTAAGGAAACAAAAATTGGAAAAGTTGCCCGGAAAAATGAATTGGAAATACGGAAAATGTACACAGTTCACACATAGTTCTGACCTCACACTAGGTCCAAACCTGTATGGTGGGTATCAACAACTACGAGGGACTACGGTCCCACAACACCCAGACCCGAAACAAATATCTGTCTGTCACACAAACATTTGTCTCGGTGCGGGAATCGAACCCACGGCCACTCGTTTCACAGCCGGCCACTCGCCCACTGCGCTACGGAGGTTGTCAATTAACAATGAACATTCTCTGCCCACCATTAAGAAGGACGATCTTAGGCGCAAATTCATCCTATGCAAGATTCACCAAAATTATTAATAGCTGCAGTGACAAAATCGACCTTCACGCTGACTCTCTTGCCAAACTATCAAAATCAATTTCTGACTGCCTTCCAGAGTTGTAAGTGGATAGTTCTCTTTAGTCAATACTCCTCTGCTTGCTTTTAATTATCTTCTATGCTCATTGTTTATATATATTTTTAAATAAATTTACTTTTTAATAGTGTTTGTACCTATATATTTATTTATATATTTTTTTTCTTTTTAGTTAATCATATATGTAATGTTGTATTTATAGGATGTTAAGTGCTCAAAATGGCGCATGTGGTGCCAACCTTTAACTGATTGTTACACTTAGCTATACTAAAATAATGTAAAATATTAATGTTTATAAGTACTGGTGTAAACGATTGTTGGTGGCGAAATAAATAAAATAAAAATAAAAATGAACATATTGCTGTTAACTTTGTTTTGGACAGGAATTTATTACAAAAACTAAATTGTTATTCTACAGAAGCAAACAAAAATAATACGATCGTTTTTAAACCAAATATTCCACACCTCATTTGTACATACATATACACTCACTCCCGTAATCCCCGAAGAGGTAGTAGGTAGAGGTGTAACCAGTACACCCACTTTTCGCCGCATTTCTGTCCCATAATGTGATAGGGGGCGAGCCTATCACCTCAATTGTGGCCAAATTTAACATGGAATGTAATCGAGTAAGCCTTAAAATGAGTCACCAGATTAAAACATCACCAAAACGCGTAAAGCTGATTCACAAACAGAAAATGTGAAAACATAAATTTCTATGTTCGAATCCCACACGTTGTTCGTAAAAGGCGCGATGTCAAGGCGGCACGTGGGCCGGTGACATTTGCCCCAGAGGGCGCCGCTGACATCACCCTGTGGTGAATCAACGACTTCGGACATTAGGATGGGGTTTAGTGCCTTCATAATTGTTGTGATTCTGCAAAGGCATTGAGTAGCACCTCTTTAAAGACTCTTCTAAGACAATATTTTTATAAGACTAACGACTAACAATGTTTCCATTGTTCTTCTTAAAAAAGAAGGATTATGGTCTATGGGCATGTTTGCGCGCACTAATTGCTTTTACGCGAGTATTCGCAAAAGGTGCGCGGCTTTTATTAATACACAATATTTTTTTTTATTGTTTTTCTAAAAAAAGAAGGGTTGTGGTATATGGGCATGTTTGCACGCGAAGGGTGCTGGCCAGTTCGAATACTGTCCTGGCTATGATAGAAAATCAGCCAAATTGCACTTATATGTGTTTGTGATGTGAAATACTTCATGGTGCCGAGTAGTATAGTAATTTATTTGTTTTGTGAAATGTTAATAATATCTTACGTATCTTACTATTCGTAACATTAGTAACCCGAAATAAATACATTTTATTTTATTATATTATAATTTACAAGAAAAATAACATAATTTTAATAATTTCAATAAATATATATTCGACTACATTTTACATAACATCATTAAATATCAGAATAGAAATGTGTGATATTATAAAAATTCACAAGCTTCTTTCAGCAGATCTTAACTCGTATTTTATCAAAATGATCTACGAAGGCTAGGATATCTAGTATAGATAACTTGAAATAGACACTCAGATCAGAAATATATCGACATTACACAAATGATTGTCTCGGCGACTACAAAACCTGCAGCTGCTTATTTCACAATCATCTTTTCATTGCAACAATATATTTACACAGTAACTTAGGGTCAACTCACACTAGCGCAGAGTCGAAGCGTCGTAGAAGAGACGGTCCGTAAAGGCATGGCACAGGGATGTTTCCGGCAGCAATCCAGAGTACACTCAGGATCCCCCGGGATCGTCCCACATGTGAAGGCCAGTAGGCCCGCGTCGTCTTGCGTTGACGCGCGATTCCATATTTGCATAACACAAATTTGTACCTTAACAATGGGAAAATAGAAATGAATATGCTATAGGCTAAACACATGAAGCGACGCGACGCTCGACTCTGCGCCAGTGTGAGTTGACGCTTATTGGTTTAGCGTCCGTACGTATTTTTAAGTACCTAGCTACTGAAAAACAACGTTTTGTTGTCTGTATATATAAAAGAAGAAACTGACTGACTGACTGACTGACTGACTGACTGACTGACTGATCGATCAACGCACAGTCTAAACGGCTGGGGTTAGAGACTTGAAATTTTGACAGTAGGTACCTTTTATCACGTAGGCATCCACTAAGGAAGGGTTTTTGGAAATACCATCTCCTAAGGGGGTAAAATAGGGAATTAAAGTTTGTATGAAAATCCGACATTTTTAAGTTAAACGCATGACTATTGGTATTTTGTATTGTATACTTTTTCTCCCAAACAAGACCTCCACGCGGGCGGAGCCGCGAGCAACAGCTAGTAGTTCATACAACAAATAATTATGCTGAGCTGGCCACCAATTGTCATGGTTTTGGCGTGCAACACTAGTTTCTTTTTAATTATATAAACACATTTCCTTAGGCGGTGCGACTGCTGTACTCAAGTTGATCCCCCGATCGGTTAAAACTGATATCAGGGTTTTCGACCATAAAATACTGAGCATCAGCCCGAACACTGTAATCGTGCCCGGTATGGTGATATGCTCGTTATCACATCATGGAACGGTAATAAGCTCGGCGAAATGTGAATGTACTTGTTACATCTGTCTACTCCTTTGGGGATTAGAGGCGTGAGTGCGTATATTACCTGTGATCATTTATATTTCATGCGTATTACTTGTGGCAAAACTCAGTTATCTCTTTTATCAAACCGAACATAAATAACTACCCAACCCTCTCAAAACTCATAATAAAATCACAAAACGAGTTTCTTTATCACCAGTTAACCCTAAAACAACTGCATCAAATCAAATCCTACGTGCACTGGCTATGATTAATCTGACCCACAATAAGTTGACAGCAGTTGGGCCAGTTTAGGCGACATTTACACGCCCCGGTACAAGCGGGTCCCGATACCACCGGGAAGCGTGGGCGCGGGTCACAAGTTAACGGCTTATTATATTCAACATCTATACTTGTAAAGAGATAAAGTAAGTTTGTTTGTAGGGCAATCTCTAGAGATTAGCTCTAGAGGTATTGGGCGATTCGCAAATCCTTTCAATAATAGGAACCTTCATTACCCCTGCGTGCTATATCCAAAACAATAAAAATAAGTTTTTTGTATCAGATTTCCATGTGATCAAACTCACGAGCAAAAGCTTGTAAAATCTGTTCGCTGTAATGTTTATAAATAAATAGTAAATAAAAGCACCCAATAGTCACACACCCTGTTCTGACCCCACACTAAGTGAAACCTGTATAGTAGGTATCAAGAAATACCACCAAACAAATATTTGTCTTGGTGCGGGAATCGAACTCACGCCTTCTCGTTTCACAGCTGGCTACTCGTTTACTGCGCCACGGAGGCTATCCTAGGTAAGGTAGGATAGTTTTGATTGAATGTAGTCTGTTTAGCTTTTGAATTTTTTCTAGAGTTGATTTTTTTGTCGGCCAAGATTTCGGTCCACAACTTTTTTTACTTAAATTGATTTTCGTACAATTGATACAAATGAAATTCATTTTATAATTTATAATCGAAGGTTTATCACTTAAAAATAAACTTTTATTACATACTAGATGTTGCTCCGCCCGCGTGGAGGTTATTTTTGGAAGAAAAGTATACGATCCATGGAGGCATCTTTGTATATTTTGCTATCCCATAGGAAACGTGCAATTTTCCGGGATAAAAAATAGCCTATGTCATTTTCTGATCCCTAAATTGCCACTATGCAAAACACATGTCAATCCCTTGCACAGTGTAAAACTAAACTATCCCACGGGAATCGTACATTTTTCCGGGATAAAAAGTAGCCTATGTGCTATTCCAGACTATAATCTATCTCTGTGCAAATTTCAAAAGATCCGCTGTTGTAGCATGATTGAGTAACAAACATCCATCCAAACATTCGCTTTTATAATATTATTATATTATATTTTATTATATAGTAGGATTAACTCCACCTTTAACCTCAATTAGCATTTAAATGACTGTTCTTACACCAACACACAAAAGAAAACGTTTAAAATTGCTTCTAAATAAATTTAATTATGCGATGGTTTTATTATTATCATAATATTACATAACATAAGCTCAACGTCGGTCTCTGTTAAGTTTATGATGGTGAGCCTGGGTATGATATACAGGACCTGGAGGGTTACTCTTGACACTCGATTCCAATTTAAAATTGGTATTGGGTTCGAAAACTGTACAATTGGCACTTTTGAACATAACACCAGTGCAATTTAACTGAATACGGCGGAATTTTTAGTAACAAAATGAAATAGAGTATTTACGATCGTTACTTCGTAAATACTCTTATATTTAGTCGAGTGAGTTAGAGTGCCAAAATCTTCGAGATTGGAATTGAATCTGTATCGAGTTCGAGATTGGAATTGATTTCAAGAGTAGGTCTACTGATCGATTTTAGCCTACCATTATACTAATGCGTTACTACAGCTATATATTACCATTATAAAATTAATTATTTTTTCATTATCACATACTCCATCAATTCACACCTTTATCGTTTAGAACTAGACAATACAAATATCAGCACAAAATAGATTTTGCATTGACCAGTCTATAACAAAATGTGCATGCGTAGGCGGGGACATCGTGATAGAATCTGTCACTAATTTCACTACATCATCCATAATCCTGTTTAATGATACTAATTTTGAATGAGAAAGTGTTATTAAGCCTTTATTTGGATGTTTAATGTTATAAAAAACAATTTTTAATAATTCGTCGCTCGCAGCGTCGTAACCGAGTCCGTATTTCTTTTATAATATAAAAAAAATTTTTGGCAATTACATAATTTTAACTGCTGTGACCATTTGTTATAAAAATAATTGAGTACAAACTACAGTTAATATAATAACTATTATGAAAAAAAAACAATGAAGTCTGACTTGCTGAAACATACGAAGATCTCATATATAACTAAGACAAAATTCTTTAATAGTAGTTAAAATCAACTACGGTTGAAACAATACGCCCATAGCATTGAAAATGTTTTGCCAAATTTTGATTTGACCTTGACCATCATAATCTTTATCTAAATCAAGTTCAACCTAAAAATATGTTAAACGTCCGAGTCAATCAGGTTCATAAAATTCCACTTACGGGCACCTACGCACATTACATTGATAAATGTGAAATATTTACAAGGATTTAACACATCAGCTACTTAGCAACCACTTTCTTGTACCTACGTAAGTCTATAAAAAACATATTTTTGCATATCTTTACTAATCGAAGCCTAGTTAGTGCATTGGTGATGAGATTCAAAGTTCAATGCCTAAGTGATGCAGTTCAAATTTGTTTTTAATCTAATAACACGTGGCTAGTTCGAGATTGTATAGCGATAGACTCTCTTCATATATATATTTTTTTTTATTGCCTTGATAGTCAGACGAGCAGACGGGCCACCTGATGGTAAGTAGTCACCGCCGCCCATAGACTTCTGCAATGCCAGGGCACAGCAAAGCCGCTGCCTACCGTTATATATACATACATACATATACACTCACGCCTGTAATTCCCGAAGGGGTAGGCAGAGGTGTAACCAGTACACCCACTTTTCGCCGAATTTCGGTCCCATAATGTGATAGGGGGCGAGCCTATCGCCACACCGGGCACCATTCCAGACTCCGGGTTAATACTGAGTATTTCTAGGTAGAAAAACCCAGTATCACTTTACCCGACCCGGGGATCGAACCTGAGACCTCAGCACAGCAGTCGTAACGCATGCGCAATTACAACTGCGCCACCGAGGCAGCCTACCGTTATATTATGGAATATAAATAATTTGCAAACCATTGTTGTACTTGTTGCATTTCTGCCTATACATATGAAAGTATATAGATGTAAGATCTAACTAACACTGTTGACAGCCTCTATGGCGGCGATTAGCCGGTTGTAAAATGAGAGGCCGTGGGTTCGATTCCCGCACCGGGACAAATATTTGTGTGACAGATAGATATTTGTTTCGGGTCTGGGTGTTGTGGGACCGTAGTCTCTCGTAGTTCTTGATACACGATACAGGTTTTACCTAGTGTGGGGTCAGAACTATGTGTGTGACTGTTGGGTGTATTTATTATTTATTTATTATATACACACACATACACTCACGCCTGTAATCCCCGAAGGGGTAGGCAGAGGTGTAACTAGTACACCCACTTTTCGCCGAATTTCGGTCCCATAATGTGATAGGGGGCGAGCCTATCTCCATACCGGGCACATTTACTAGACTCCGGGCTAATACTGAGGCATTCCTAGATAGAAAAACCCAATATCACTTTACCCCACACGGGGATCGAACCCGAGACCTTAGCACAGCAGTTGTAACGCATGCTCAATTACAACTACGCCACCGAGGCAGTCAGTATTATATATACTATTTTAATATAGTCCGTACCATTCTCAACTATGCTATGGCTTTTATAATTATAATAAATGATTCTTTAATAGTCGAATACCAAGTTATCAAATAAGTTGTGAGTATTTGTATTTATTTATTAAAATTTGAGAGTAAAATTATTTTTCCTCAATACAAATTTAGCAAGCCCTTTTTAAAAATAATTTCTTAGTTATAAGAATATCCGATTTTTTATTTTTAAAATTGATGATAAATCAATTAGGAAATGTATGAGGGTAAACTCTGAAATTACAATAGTTTTTTCCTCCGTAAAATATATACTTATTGAAAGCAAGAGTCTAAATTCAAAATTGGAATCTATTATTTAAAATTCCAGCCAGTTCACGAGGTGTGAAGCATATAAAGCGATTTATATATCTCTAATGCATGAAATATGTTAACCGTAACGTCGATCTGCACGGTCAAGCGATGTGAATAGGTTTAAGTTGGGTCACATTCGACGCAGCCCACGCCACGCAACCTACGTCGTGCCAAAACATGCATCGACAACCTCGTAGACTTAATGTAATAAATCAAAAACCGTCTGATCCATGGGTCGATTATAATAAAAGTATCTATTACGCAATTATGGGGATTTAAGAAAGTGTAATTAAATTGTCGTAGGTATTGTTTTTAACGTTCTTTCTTTTTTTACGTCTTTACGTTTGTTCTTTAAACGGATAATACATATTATAATTTATGGTTACATTACTGTATTCAACTCATGACTCAAGAAAATTAGAATAGTAGGATCGATTCCGAAGTTAGGCAATATTTTATTTTGACTCTTAAATATTAATTATCAAAATTGCGGTAATAGACCTCTATAACATCATGAGACGGAAACAATCTTAACTTTGCCTGCCTCTCTATGAAATGACAGCCTCCGTGGCGCATTTGTGACAGACAGTATTTGTTTCAGGTCTGGGTGTTGTGGGACCGTAGTCCCTCGTATTTCTCGATACTAATGTTACCAAGTGTGTGGTCAGAACTATGTGTGTGACTATTGGGTGTATTTATTATTTTTATTTATACTTATTTGAAAAGTCGCGCCGTCAATTACTATTAATAGATATTCAGTATTGGCTCAAACTAATTGATTTTCAGATCCGTAATCAGTTAAAAGTAGGGTGATGAGATAAACCTCAACTGTTAATATTTTAACAGCCTTACTAATTTTCCATTTAAACGTGTTACAGTAATTAACACCAACTCATAAACCACACTTACAGCCATAATTTTGCCCATTTACACATATAGTAAATGAGCAAACGTGGCGTAAGGTGACGTGTTGAATATATACTCACACATAGTAATGAAAATAATTGGTTAACAATAATCGTCGTGCAAAATAAATTACGATCACAAACTCATTTATTACTTTCTCCAACTAATAACTGGATGCACTGAATAATTTTTCCGTCACATAAAACACAGCAACATAGTCTGCTTAATTACAAACGAGGTCTATTTGTCGAGAGCAGATTAGTGGCCATTTAAGACCAACCTATTTAAGTCCATGTTGAAGACCGACTGACTTGAGCATGTGGAGTTTCAGATTTATTATGCTTTAAGTAATTCTGTTTATTATGCAGTTATAATTATGCTTAGTTAATTGTTATTTATTTAAGAAACGTCGGCATATATTATTTGGTTTATTGGACTTTTCACACATAATATTCTTGTAGGCATTTTGTTAAATATAAGGGTTGAACTTTTTTCAGGCAGCTTAAAATACGGACGATGGTCGACTATTTGACCTAAATAGAGAGTTTTTTGTATTTAAAAAAATACAGTGAGCCTAATCATCACTATACGTATATATAAGTGAGTGGTCTTAAACTTAGACTGTCTATTATTATTCGACTATATAACTATAATAAATAAATCTTAACAGAATGTGTATTAAATAAATGATAATAAATAAAGGAATGTGGTTTGAATCCTTTGTCATCACCTTTGTGAACTCTATCAATATATTAAAATATTCATTTCATTAAAATAATTAGAAACCGGTTACTATATTATGTATTGTTTAGATGCTTTTTATCAATGATGACTTAGATAAGAATGGAAATAACTGATGTTATCACACTTGTATAATGAGCAGAATAATGCCTAACCATTATAGTCGACACATGAAAATATAATTTATTTAAACTAGTCCTAATTTAATTTATACTACATTTCGCTGGTGGTAGGATATTCATATCCGCCCGGATAGCAACCACCGTACACAGGGTGAAAAACCCGCCATAGTGGCACACGCAAGTGTGTCGCGTTCCGGGATCAGCCAGTGTACATCCGGTTTTTTGGGGGTCTAGAGTTGGGGTACAATGTTTGGCCATTTTGCGGCCTTCTGAGTACCCTGACAAAAGACCCTCGACCGCTTCTTCACCTTCTTGCACATGGCGTAGTGTGAAGGAGCAGGCCGGCATGATTGTGTTGAGTAGCGGGGGATAGATCGTCTCTCGCTACTCGATACTCTAATTGGACCGTACTGCGCTTACCATCAGGTGGAGTGCGGTCACTTTGCCGTGCTAGGATAAAAAAAAAAAAAAAAATGTTGCCCGCTTGAAGGTTATTTTTGGAAGAATTTTATATCTTATAAAATCCATGGAGGCACCTTAAGATTCTCATAGGAAGCATATGGAGATAGATTATAGTCTGGAATAGCTTATGTCCTACTTTTCATCTCGGAAAAATTTACAGTTCCCGTGGGATAGTTTAGTTTTTCACAGAGCAAGGGATCGACATGATTTTTTTTCATAGTGGCAGTTTAGGGATCAAAAAATGACATAGGCTCCTTTTTATCCCGGAAAAATTCACGCTTCTTACGGGATAGCAAAATATAGAAAGGTGTAATAGCTTAACGTGCCTCCATTATTATGCAGGATTGTATATTTGTCTTCCGAACAACCTCCACGCAGGCGGAGCCGCGGGCAATATCTAGTATTATTATATAAATCAGTGCTTTCTTGCCGGCGAAAACGACGTACTTAAAAAAACAAAAATTGGACTACCTCTTCCTTTTAAAATTGATTAAAAAACCAAATGACAAGTTATCACATCTCCTATTTTCTATATCTTCCTATGATCCTGGGTCCTTTAGGCGTAATGTGAAGAAGCTAAACAGCAGGCCGGCATGATTGTGTTGAGTAGCGGGGGATAGACTGTCTCTCGCTACTTGATCTGGACGGCACTGCGCTTACCATCAGGCGCAGTGTGGTCACTTTGCCGCGCCAGAATAAAAAAATAAAAAAAAATCTATGGATAAATACAACCACACACAGTTCTTGCTCCCAAAGCAGGATTTCTATTGTAGTATCAAATACTGAGGTTATAATTAGTTCCACAATACCAAGATCCGAAACAAATATTTATCCATCGCACAAAATTTAAATCAATAAGGGAGTCCAACGTTTCACCTTTCACGACTATTTCTACTACATTGATGGGATTTTAGATTTCCCTTCGGATCTTCATATTTAGAACAGGATGCTGACAACAACAGGAAAACTATTACTAAGAACATTAGTCATTCGGCCGGTCCGGACCACATCCGGACGGATGCGGCGTTGGAGGAAATAGAGACATTGTATTAGGAAACTACATGTTTTCTAAAGATGGAATTGACGTACCACCTTTCGTACTGTAGATAAAACTATAGGAAGAGCGATATTTATGCTTAGCATATATTTGGATAGATTTATTACCCACCATAAACTATTCATACATATATACACATACACTCACGCCTGTAATCCCCGAAAGGGTATGCAAGTGTGTACACCTACTTTTCGCCGAAATTATTACGATCCCACAATGTGATATTTAATAGGGCGAGACTATCGCCATACCGGGCTCAATTCCAGACTCCGGGCTGATACAGAGTATTTCTAAAAAGCAAAACCCAGTAAAACTTTACCCGACTCGGGGATCGAACCCGAAACTTCAGCACAGCAGTCGTAACGCATGCTCAATTAACTGTGCCACCGAGGCAGTCTATTCATGTAGACTTACTATACGTCAAAGACACATTCATTTCGATAATGATTTCCATTGCTATTTTTTATATCATAGTCCGACAAACGAGCCAGTGGGTCACCTGATGTTAAGTGATCTCCACCGCCCATGAACATCCACAATACCGAAAGTATCACGTATGCGCTGTCGGCCTTAAAGGATAGGAATAGGGATTAGGGAAGGGAAGGGGTAATCTGGGCCTCCGGATATCTCACTTACCATATGAAACGCGACAGTGAACTGCCACTTTACGTTGGTTTTCTGTGAGACAGTGGTACTATCCCGGTCGAGCCGGCCCATTCATGCTGTAGACATATGACTACAGCGTGGCTCTACCACTATTAATTTTTTTATTGCAAGAGACTAATCAATTGAGCCACGCCTATCCATAATCAATACCACCTAAGTCGAAATAATAATACAACCAACAGTCACAAAGTGTCAGGAGTATCAAACTGCGAGCGTCTCTCACAAAACTCAGATTTTTTTCGCAACTTGATACTCTAACTGGACGTCTGGGCTTACCATAACGTGCAGTGTAGTCATTTTATCGTGCCAGGATAAAAAAATACATATTACAATCATTTGTGAGTGTCTACAAGTGTATATTATAATTCTAACGCCCCTTTATAATCTCTAAGTGTCATGAATGATTTGAATTTAGAATTTTACAGCACATAATGACACATAACAAAATTATGACAGACATTCTTAAACAAATAGATAAATACACATATATACACACACATTAAACGACTTAAGTCATTAGCTAGAATATAAACTGAACATAAATGACACCTTCGTATATAACGCGATATAATAATTATAGCTTGCTCTAGCGCAATTTTCTGCCTAATGAAATATCTAATAGATAGTAAACCTTTAGTTATTATCGACCATCGTTAGTTGATTCATAAACCCTCTGAAAATTGCTGAGTTTCTGTTAATTATGCAAGTTTGTTAGTCCATAGCTTGCTCTAATACATGCACTAACATATTCAGCCAATTATAGAATTATAAATAATCTTGAAATAGAACTGACCACATTTGTACCTGATCGATTGTTAATTGACAGTCTCCGTAGGGCAGCAAACCGTCAGTTGTTACCCAAGAGGCAGTGGGTTCGATTCCCGTACTGAAACAAATGTTTGTGTGACAGACAGATATTTGGGTCTGAGTGTTATCAGACCATAGCGTCGGGTAGTTTTTGACTGAATGTAGAGTCGGGTCTATGTGTGTGATTTTTGGGTGTGGGTGTGAATTCTATTGTATTTTTCCTTTTAGTAGTAGAGTCCGCTGGCAAGCGATCAAGTGAGTCATTTTATGATAAAATATCTTTACCGCCCATGAACATTATACCAAAAGTAGCATAGATGGGCTGCCAGCTATAAAAAATAGGATTAGGGCCTCCGGAATTCTCACTGTATGAACCGCAACACTAAGTTATTACTGAACGGTCGGTTTTTTCTGAGACAATGGCAATAACCCAGTTTAGCTGGTTAATTTTTGTTTATCCTGGCACGGCAAAGTGACTACAGTGCACCTGATGGCAAGTGCAGTGCCGTCCAGTTAGAGTATCAAGAAGCGAGAGACAATCTACCCCTCGCTACTTATGCCGGCCTAATGTGTAGCTTCTTCATTTATTTTGTAGGCAATAATAGTACAGCGTGCTTTACCACTTTTGATATAAATACTACACATACATATATACATACACAACATATACACTCACGCCTGTAATCTCCGAAGGGGTAGGCAGAGACGTATCCAGTACACCCACTTTTTGCCGTATTATCGGTCCCATAATGTGATAGAGGGCGAGCCTATCGCCACATGGGGCACAGGTTCCAGACTCCGGGCTAATACTGAGAATTTCTAGATAGAAAAACCCAATATCACTTTACCCGACCCGGGGATCGAACCCGAGACCTCAGCATGGCAGTCGTAACGCATGCGCAATTACAACTGCGCCGCCGAGGCAGTCTAAATAAATACTACATTCTATAAAATTCAAAGGTAGTTCATATCTAGCGAAATAAGTCCTAAGATAATATAGCGTCTACAATCAGCACAGATAGCGAGAGACAAATTACAAATTGTCACGTGAAAGGTCTATAACGCAATAGTTCGACGGGCCGATTATAATTAAGTATTCCTCGTGCTTCTATTAAAATCCGTTGAATGCGGAAGCCACGCTTCGATTACCCGTTGCGTTTTCTTTTAATTTTGTTTTGTTCGATATAAAATTGAATTTTATAGTGGTTTTTATAACTAATTGTTATACTTACCTTAAACTAGCTAGCGTGAATATTTAAGGGTACGTAATCATGTCTGCAGCATTATATAAAAAATCAGCGATCTAGTTGGGAATTGCACGGACTGTCGAGACGAAAGTCGTAGGTTCGAAATCAGCTTAAATGGCATACACCTCTGACTTTTCAAAAGGTACGTGTGTATTGTTAATTATTTCTTGCTTTAACGGTGAAGGAAAATATCGTGAGAAAATCTGCATATCTGAAAATTCTCATAAGAATTTCACAAGCCTGAAGTCTACCATCCAGCATTAGGCCAGCGTGGTGGATTAAAGCCTCTCTCTCATTAGTAGAGGAGGCCCATGCCTAGCAGCATAATAAGTTTAACACAAGGCTGACGTTGCCTCTGTCGCTTTCATTAACGTTTGTCATTTAAGTTTTAAGGCACTTTCAGGGAAAATCAATCAGTACCTTCGTTAAGTTATGTTAGATGGCACATATGTTATTTTCAACTATTAAGAGCGTAATTTTATATTACGAGGGTCAACTCTGCTTTAACTAGCTTACGAAGCTTCTGAAATAAAGCCGTGGGCGGTAACAAGTTTACAATACGTACTACGATCAATTCTCATGCGTGATGATTAAAGAAACTAGATTCTAATGTTAATGGGATTACGACATACTTGCTTTAAATGTCAAATTGTCGTATAAAAAAATGTGTTAATTGCATAACTCAATACGTGTAATATGACATTTTGTTCTTTAAATCAGTAAATAAATAAATAAATACACCTATCAGTCACACACATAGTTTCGACCCCACACTGGGTAAAACCTGTATCGTGGGTATCAAGAACTACGAGGGACTACGGTCCCAAAACACCCAGACCCGAAACAAATATCTTTCTGTTACATAAACATTTTTCTCGGTGCGGGAATCGAACCCACGGCCTCTAGTTTCACAGCCGGCTAGTCGCCCACTGCGCCACAGAGGCTGTTAGTGTGACAGTGAGTGCTCATTGGCATCCCCGCGGGCCTAGCAATTTAATTAAACTTATCAGGCTCATGCTTCGTCTAACAATTATATTACAGTACAATCACATCTATTTTCATCAAGCAGCAATAATCTAGCTGAGCGTGGTACGGACTGTAATGAAAGCAGGTTCGAAGTCAGACGAAATGATACACTGACTTCTCGAAGCTACGGGTATATTCATTGTTAATTGTCGCTCGTGTGGAAAAATATTGTGAGTATCTCCAAACTTGAGAATTCTTCATTATAATTTCGAGTGTGTATGAAGTATACTAATTCACATTAAGCAAGCGTGGTGGACTAAGGTTTAACCTCGCTCATTTGTAAAGAATACCCCTGCCCAGCAGTGTGACGGTATTCAATTTAATTATTTGTTATAATTTATGGATGGGCCTGTAAATTTTTTTCAGTTACTCACAAGACGTCTATTACTTAAACTTTGAAAAAGATATATCTGCCACTAATCCATGGCTTTAAGCTGACCGAAGAATTATAGCTGCGTTTAAAATATCAATTTTATTCCTCCAAATTGTTTTGAACGTCATAAATTAATTACAAACAATTAAAAAATATAATAAAAATACCCTGTCTCGCATTCAATTAAACAAAATAAACACATAAAATAACAAATCCCGTTGAATAACAAGATTACGCAATGAGAGAGTTCGCGAGACCGCAACATTAACCGATGCCAATTTAAGTTCCCCAAATGCAATTACGGAAGCACTTTTAGATAAACACCGAAAGGTTGCGGTCAGCGTTGAATCTGGGGCGCACTATCGGGGACTCTGGCCCACGAAATATTGCTCATGTTACTTTTACTACTGCAAGAATAGCATCAGCTCTATATTTCGCAAGGTATGCCCGAGTCTATATTTAAAGATGAATGAATGAATGATGAAACCCACGACCTCATCAGTCCATATACTTCACGGGGTTATCGTTATACAGATTATATGAAGAATATGTGATTTAAATAATTTAACCGTGTACGGTTTGATTGGTTTAAGACGTCAATATAGTTATGACCCCTTGTAAATCTAACGTGAATTCGCCCCTGCTACGGTGCATCGACCATCGTTCGCTTTCAAAGCGACCTTTATATCACTAATGGATTGTCGTCAAATCAGTGTCGACCGCCACATTAGCATAATCCTTAAGTTCTAAATTTGCTTTCACTATACCGGTTCGTAAATGGTCAAATGTAACTTACATTATGTATAAAAAGTATTGTCTTATGTATAAATAAAGAGATATCATACAAACAAAAAAAATACTACTACAAAAATTCCAGGCTTATTTAGTTAGAAAAAAATGATACTGACTGACTGCCTCGCCGGCGCAGTTTTATTTGCGCATGCGTTACGACTGCTGTGGCTAAGGTCTCGGGTTCGATCCCCGGTTGGGTAAAGTGATATTCCGTTTTTCTATTTAGAAATACTCTGTATTAACCCAGAGTCTGGAATTTTATTATTAGCAATAGGCTCGCCCTCTCATTAAGGGACCGTAATAAATTCAACTAAAAGTGGGATTATGTATGTGTATTGTATGTATGTAAAAAAATGTTAATAATTTAATTTCATTCTTTACAGGTAAGTCAAGACATATACATGGATTCCTCTCGAAACGAAGACCATATGTCAACATAAGCGTCATCAAAGGTCAGTTATAAATAGAATGACAAACAAAACAATATAATTTTTACGGAATCAACATGCTGGGACTACTCCCACGTGCCATTTGTAGCAAGTTCATTTAATTCTGCCCATCATTACGAAATATACTAAAATAATTCATGAATAATATATTACAAGATATTGTAATATCTTGCCATAGTGGGTGATTAGCTGGCAAGAGTCCATAAGAAGTCTGCCAACCCGCATTAGGCCAGCGTGGTGGACTAAGGCCTAACCCCTCTCATTAGTAGAGGAGGCCCGTGCCCAGCAGTGGGACAATGTTTAATACAGGGCTAGTATTATATTGTTATTATGCAAGTACTTCATATTAAAACCAAGCAAGAATCATTCATATTGCACTGTGCGGTAAGGTCAAGTCTGTCTCGGTGCGGGAATCAAACCCTTAGTCTATCGTTTCATTCATCCACTGAGCTACAAATGTTGTCAACATAAATCATTGTATGTAGCTACACTTGTGTTTTTAAATGTAAACCAGATAAGGAAGCCGAAATGTCAGACCCAGTCGGCATTCCTGGGTGCGGCTTACCTACGCACCGCGGCCTTCTCAATGCTAACCGATTGAACATTGTCATTACAATGCAATGTTCGCCACGTGCGTACAACAAACACACTTAGTAGTTGTACCTAGCACAGTGTAATAGAACAAGTGTTTATAGCAAAGGTCGGAAAACAATAGATAATTTAAGCATAAAAAGTACACCGACTTCAATAAAAAACAAGTTATGCGTCCGTATAAAATTTGAGGGGTGCCCTCGATTTTTCTGAGATCCCATCAGATCCTGATTTGGTGCCAATGGGACCACCTGGGAAGTATACCCTTTATAAAAAACAAGAATTTCTCGAATCGGTCCAGGCGACTTCGAGTAATCGGGGAACATACATAAAAAAATATTCCGACGAATTTAGAACCTTCTCCTTTTTTGAAGTTGGTTAAAAACAAACTTAAAAACTTATGATCAATTTTTATATAGCCGTATAAAGATACAGACTTAGCTATAGCGAAACAAACATTCGTAGAACGTACGAGTGACTTAGTTTCGACGTGGTGGCTGGCTAGTTGTATCTACAATGGTTAAGCTAAACCGGGGTAGTTCTTCATTGTTTTATAGAAATCAAACTGAAGTAACAGCTTAATAGTGGCATGCCATCCAATCGTGCGTTTCTCCGAATTTCAATTAACAGAATAAAATAAAAAATATGTGTCTTGAAGGTCATCTGTGTGTTTTAATGGCGGTCACTAAATATCAACCTTGCCAAAACTAACTCGTAAATACATATTATAATAGCATGACCCATCTATTATTTTATCCACCTATATATATGGGAAATACCACAATGAAAAATATAAATTTATGCCATATTAACATTTGAACGTTGAACTATTGTTATAGCCAAAACGGGTGAAATAGGAAAAAACAACTTATTAAATACATTATATCCGCGAATGGAATGTGTTGGTGCGCCCACGCTACCTAAAATTTACCACAATCCGATGTTATTGTTCATTTATACTTTAAGAGCTAGTGTCAAGAGCACTTTCCGTAATCAGGCTAATTGTCAAATTTTTTGCGAGTCTTATCCTGCCCCTGGTAGAAATATTAATATTAATATGACAGCCTCTGTGGCGCAGCGTCCAAATAGCCGGCTGTGACACGAGTGGCCGTTGGTTCGATTCCCGCACAGAGACAAATATTTGTGTGACAGATGTTTCGGATCTGGGTGTTGTGGAACCGTAGTCACTCGTTGATCTTAATACCCACGATACAGGTTTTACCTGGTGTGGGGTCAGAACTGTGTGTGACTGTTGGATGTATTTATTCAACTTTCATAGTGTCGCCATTAGTCAAAAATCCATTTTCATTCTCATTTTAATTTATTTAATTTTATTTAATTTATTACACACAAAACAGGTTACAATCGGGTACAAATAGTATACAAAATTGTTTAAAGTTTTTTAACATAATTATAACCCACAAATTTGTGTTCCGGAATTAATATTAAGTGTTAACGTGATAACAAAGTGAAAAACATCTAATACAATGCTAATTTCAAATAGTTAATTTTTAAATATGTTAGTGGAGTGGAATACGAATGAGAAAAAAAACACTTAGTGTATGACATACATAGTTAAATTGACATTCATAACCCAGTATTTTTTTTATTTGTATTTTAAATGATATAAGTTATCTTTAAGCCGATATGGTAGTGGAATACATAGGTGGTCATTAACCCAATTTACTCACGTATGTATCGCCAAAAGAGAAGGTACAATTTTATGTGCACTAACCTAGTTTGCCGAACATATTTCTGTTGCTTGAGGGATGACGAGCGTAGCGTCACACTACAAATTTAAATGTCGAACATTTTATGTAAGGTTTTCTAATCAGTCATTCAAATACATATTGCCGTGCGTGCAAATTCAATCCAAGACCGCATAGCCTTAAACCGAAAAGACTATGTTTTTATGTACGACTAGACCCATGCGATGATCATGAAATAAATGAGAAAATGTACTTCTATATATTGGCCTTTAAGTATATGCTTTGCTTCTTTGTATTATTGCAGCGTCGCCTTACTGACTTAAACTGTAATTTAACAATTTATAAATGCAGTACATTATTATCATAAAGTAAATGGCACAACTGCTAGCTCCGCGACAAGAAACGTCAGTAACACGGTAGCCGCTGTCCTATGCATTATTTATGAGCGTTCGTTTGAATAAAATTTCGACCTCATTATAGATATAAACCGAATACACAGATTTACGGTTTTTATTATAATCGATGGACGATTAGAACTGTTTTATAAATATTGTCCACTTCATTATATAAATAAAACATAATTTAGTTTCGGTATTAAATAACGTGATGTGATTTAAGTTACCGCTCTTAAGAATGTGTTTGGATGTCGTGTTTGTCGTAAAAATAGCAGTTTTTAATTAATATGTTCTTAAAATTGTTAAAAGATTGTATGTTGTAAGGAATTAATAGTTAACTGATTCTATAAACCCTTATGTTGACTTCTTCTAAGCATTTCGTTTATCCCTTCACACTGGACGATGGATAAAATAAGGAGGATCGGTGCAAAAAATATTTCAAATTTCATCTTTACCTGTGGTTTTGTTAAAATTAATTTAAATATTATTTTAAACAAGTCTCAAATTACTTATTGCTTTTTTATTAAACTACAGTGTAAACTCTATATAGCGACACTGAAGGGACTGTGCATTTTATGGCGTTATAGAGAGTTGTCGTTAAATGGAGAGAAGAAACATCAGAATTAGAAAAATAAAAAGTTTATTTCTGACTATTGTTAGTAGTTATGTGCATAAAAAAGAATGTTATTTGAACGCTATTGAGTATAGTCTGTTATTTTTGTCTGACGTCTTTTGCTGCACCAGTAATTTTGTTGTATTTTTTTAGTTATTTTATTAATATCTAGCAATACTGAGGCATCTTGGTTATAAAGGAAATATTTTTCCAATAATTTTGCTGCTTCCAGAGCTTCTTTAATGCTCGGCGGAAGCTCAGGCTCATCCGTCTCATCTTCTTCATCACCTTGTTCTTGATCCTCAGTTTTTCTCACTGAATCCAAAATTTCTTCGTCTGTGAGTGAAGCCGTTGTAAGCAGGCGGTCGTCCACTTCAATGTAGGTTTGAAGATTTACCGTATTTCCTGCCATGTTGAATTGTTGAATCCACTCAGTTAATGGAAGGTCGTCGTCGCTTTCAAACTCAGATTCTGTTTCCACCTCATCACTCGTAGAATTGGTACAAAGTCCAGCATGTCGAAAAGAGTGCTGTATAGTTGTGGGTGTCACTTCTTCCCAGGCTTTAGATAATTTACTGCATGCAGCATATTAACAGAAGTTTTACCCTCAGATTCGACTAGCTCCATCAATAATTTCCTTCTGTAGTGACCCTTGAGGCTTTTAATCACACTCTGGTCCATTGGCTGTAAGACACTAGTCGTATTTGGAGGAAGAAATGCCAACTCTATGTTTTGAAGGTTTGATATAAAAGGGTGGGCAGGGCAGTTGTCAACAAGAAGTAAAATTTTTCGTCCCTTTAATTCTGCATCCCACTTTCGCACTTCTTCTTCAAAAAGTTGACTGGTCATCCAAGCTGATTTATTAGCTTTATACGTCACTGGCAATTTTTTGATGTTCTTAAAACAGCGCGGATTTTTCGATTTGCCTATTATTAGTAGCTTTTTTTTCTCTGTGCCATCCATATTAGCAGCCACAAGCACCGTAATACGTTCCTTGGAAAGCTTTCCTCCCACACACTTTTCCCCTTTAAATTTCAGAGTTTTATCTGGAGTCAACTTATAGAAAATTCCTGCTTCATCAGCATTGAAAATGTCACTTGGGGCGTATTTTTCTATGAATTTTGACCACACTCTGTTAATCCAATCATGAGTCACATTTGTATCAACACTTCGTGCTTCCCCACTTATTTTACCATAGTTGATATGATGACGCTGCTTGAATTTTCCGAGCCATCCTTCTGATGCTTTGAAAGAAGTTAAACCAAGTTCAGCAGCAAAATTCTCCGCCTTAGCTTTCACGAGCGGCCCCGAGATAGGCATATTATTCTGGCGCTGTCGATGAAACCATGATAGTACAGCTTTATCCAAATCTTCGTATATAGGTTTCTTTAATTTTTTGGAAGATTTTCCCTCGCCCGCAGCGTGGAGGATTTTTTCTTTATTTTTCCATATTGTGGACACGGTAGAGCGACTAAATCCAAAGCGTTTGCCAACATCACTTATCTTCTCTCCCGTTTCTATTGCGCGTATCAGTAAAACTTTTTCGTCAATACACAGTGATTTTCTTTTAGTAGCCATGTTTACAGTTTGCAAGTTTGTGAGCAACTAAGAATATGATAAGGTATAGATAATCCATGACTCCTAGTTATGAATCATGGTCAATAACAGTCTACACGTGCAAGCAATCCCAATTTGTAAACAAAAGAATGAATTTCTTAGAAAGTTCGGTATGCATGATGCCGACAGTCGAGTTTATTGCGGGCTAGGATAATAAAGCGACAATAGATCGTACACAGCTGCGCAGTTTTTACTAATTTTAGCAACTTAATTGTTGTCGTTATTGAGAGTGGGTGTAATGCTATATAGAGTGAAACATTGTATGAAAAACAAGCTAAACCAACCAAAGCCAATTGATTTCGACGCTTAAGAGAGTTTGTCGTTAAATAGAGTGACGTTACATGGAGTTTACACTGTATTTATAATTCAATACCAAGAGTTCCGCAAATTCGTATTTTTGCCGCACCATCAAGCTGTGGAACAGTTTGCCAGCTACCGTGTTCCCTCCTTCCTATGATCCTGGATCTTTTAGGCGTAGTGTGAGAAAGCTACACAGCAGGCGGTCATAATTGTGTGTGTTGAGTAGCGAGGGATAGATTGGCTCTCGCTACTTGATAAATATGATATTCCTAATTAATTTCCCCAGCAATAACCGAACGAATGAAAACGAATACACTCAATTACCATTCGAAATACAGATGTAACTTTAATATAAACCTTTTACAGAAAGTATTTAAATTGAATTGGAATTATAAAAATAACATTTAACTACGACATAAATTTTAATAAATCTTGTAGGCAGTGTACACGTGGAAAGTAAGAAGCGGTCGCCACCCCGCTGACGCTCAATTTATTCCAATAAGCACGATTATATCTAATTCCACGTTAATCCATAAAATATAACATTCTGGTACAAATAATTTATAAATTAATTAAAACATTATTCTAATATATAGATATTGTTTTTATTTAATAACTAGTGGCGACACGCAGAGATAAAAATGAATCGAACAGAAGCTACGTGATACAAAGATAGAGCTTAATTAGGATTTAAATTATTATTAAATTGAAATGTTTGAATTTAGAATATAAACTGCCTTTATATTTCTGAAGAAAGAGTTATACTTTCGTAAATCTACTTACCTTGATTAGTTCGCAAAGATAAATTATTCAAGTAACAAATTACTCAAAAACTTTATTCGACTTGTTAAGATTTAAATTTTTACTTAATTTGTCACATCTAAAACTTTACGGGTTACAGACCATATAAACCAAAAGTGTACCAGGAAGGTTAAATGTGTTCGACTTTTGGATTCTTGGTCTAATAGCTCGGCTTTTCGTGCTTAAAGTTCGATATGCGTTAAATCATTGCCAGTGCCAAATAGTAGAGAAGTTCAAAAGTTCAGAAGAGTGTCCTATAGGTCACTTAGTTTTGATACCGTATTACTAGTTCGTACTTTATTTTGGAGTGAAATATATATACAATTTGACGTTATAAAAATAACGTTATAACGTCGCAGTTTACGGTAGGCAGTTAAAGGTAACAACGTTATCTAATTATGTAACCATGGCGACCCAGCGAGAGTCGTACTTCTAATAAAATGCAAACAGTTTTATGGTTGGTACCTCACCTGGCGCCCGTTTGGATGTGGGACCAAGCATATATTTTATTAGCAGCGCGATCTAGTTGCTTCGCTATGACGTAATCATCTAATTTGGCTACATTGATTTTTCAAGTAGTCCTTATTTAACTGCACATAAGGTTTTCTAATCACTTTAACAGAATCTATGTTTATCAAATTATTTGAGATAACACCATTAACCCCTATCTTTTAACTGCGTTTCAGCTTCTTGCCAAAGTCCACCTTCTACTTAGAAGTAGGCTAGACTCATTACTACTGATCAACCACAGCTACAAACAATCTTAATATGGAATTTAACAGCTGCCCGAGAATGAAAATTTATCATTATATTTTCTTTCCTTTAAATGATGTAAATGCTTTATAATATTTTTTTTAAAAGTATACATAATAAAATTGAATGAAAAAAAAAATTTAATAGTTTAATTTACGCCTAAACCGTTTTTCTCAATCGTGAAATCTTTAATGTGTTCTACCACAATAATTACTACATTCAAACCCAAAACAAACCTGCAAAACACCACGTGCAGTTATTTTGTAAATCACAGGAATCAGTGCGGGACACGCTACCTGTGCGTTTTTTTGTCAAAGGTCCGATAACCGCGGGTCGTGGGGCAGTGTGACCGTGCACGTCGCTCCGAACGCGCGCTTTCCACGTACTACGGTGGCTATCGTACAGTTAACGTCGGACTGACGGTATAACGTGATCGAGTGTTTTTGATTATGTGTATGACTTGTGTGTGAAACAGTAATTTTGTGTGATCAAGTTAATGTAATGTACCTCAAAATGTACATTAAAACGGAAAGATTTTACCAACAACCAGAAGCTTTGAAGGAGGACAGGTGCTTTTCGGACTACGAGGAGGAATTGGATGATCGTAAGTTTATTTTATTTTATTGCATGATACGCCGGCAAGTTAGTTTAAAATGGTCGACAGTACAATCTATATGTTGGATGTATATATGTTTAATTTTTTACGACTGCACTGATGTCGAACGTAACCATTGACAGATTAAGTGCATCTCTAATTCGTGGGTGTATTATAAAAACTTATCTTAAATTAAGATGTATATAAATTTATATACACGTACCAGACACTGTTGTGGGTTTAATTAAATAATGTTTTATGGTTTATTGCATTTTGACTATGTATAAAATTTACTTATAAATAAAAGACATTTAGATTTAATATAGGGATTATACTTGGAATATATCCAAACTTTATATATTCAGTTAATGCATGCAATTGCCTAAACTTAAGGAATTCAATTAACTTTACTGATTGGCAGTCTTTAAAGAGCAACCGGTGGTAATTTGCGTATGCAGTAAACAACCTTAGACAAATATGGAGTACTTTATCAAACTTACAAAATAAATACATATGTATTAACATTATTAAATAGGTAATTAAGATATAAAATACACTGTTATTTCGTTTAAAACAACCTGGTAATAAGTCTAATAAAATCGAAGCAACTGTAAATGAAGCGCGTTGATGTCTTTTGTATAAACGGATGCCGTCGGTCGCTTATGCGTTCAACAACTTTGATATATTTCTACGTATTATATATTTCTTTATTGTTAATTTATTTAATTATCATTAACGACATAAATAAAACAGAAGTAGTGAAAAATATTTTAAAATTACGTCATATTTATAATGTTTAAATTACCAATAATATTTTAACAATTCATCTTATATTACTTTGTTGTCAGTACTTATTTGTGAGGTTACTTGGTTGCATAATGTACTGTTTTTGACTAACTAGATCAATTATATTTTTACAACCAGTCATTAACGTGAATTAAATTAATTTGCATTAAACTGACACTGTGGGCTATGAAGCATATATATTTTAAACTTACACCCAATTCAACGAAATGTAAGCAAAATACCTTAGTTTGTAGACAATCTTAACAAGTCAGTAACTTACAATGAGTTTCGAGCATCTTCCTCTTAGCACTGAGTGAAATATACCACTATACTGTATTTTAAAAGCCTTGCTAAAGTTTCGGATAAATCTGTGTTAGTTTACAGTATTTTGTCTAACTTCTAACGTTAAATGTCACATAACATGACAGAAATACGAAATAAAACATTATACTGAATTTATACAAGGTTTATTAGTAACATGGTTAAACTTTTTCTCTGTAATATAGTTGGTCGCTTGGCTGATGGAGGATTAAAATTCTCAAGGTATCCACATATTTTCACAAATGGCGTGGTTGTTAATATTAGTTAACCATTAATACCATATACACTCACTCACACCTGTAATTCCCGAAGGGGTAGGCAGAGGTGTAACCAGTACACCCACTTTTCGCCGATTTTTGGTCCCATAATGTGATAAGGGGCGAGCATATTACCACACCAGGCACAATTCCAGACTCCGGGCTAATACTGAGAATTTCTAGATAGAAAAACACAATATCACTTTACCCGATCCGGGGATCGAACCCGACACCTCAGCACAGCAGTCGTAACGCATGCGCAATTACACCTGCGCCACCGAGGCAGTCCACCTCCAGGCAGGCAGGCACCATTAATACCAATTTAATAATAATATGAATTTAATAATGAATAGAGCTAAAAATAGCAGCGATAGCCTAGTTGGTTGCGGTACGGACTGCCAAGACGAAAGTCGTAGGTTCGAAACCCAAGTGGCATACACCTCTGACTTTTCTAAAGTTATGTGTGTATTAAAATGTTAATAATCGCTTGCTTTAACGGTGAAGGAAAACTGAACTGAAGGAAATCTGAGCTTTTTCGAAGGTATGAGAAGTCTGCCAACCGGCATTAGACCAGCGTGGTGGACTAAGGCCTAACCCCTCTCATTAGTAGAGGCGGCCCGTGCCCAGTAGTGGGACAATGTTTAATGGGCTAGTATTATTTATTTATTAGAGCTATAAATAATTGTCACTAAGTAATTTGTCACGATACATCTATATTTTATCGATATTTATAACGAAATCTATTAAGTATGCGAATATTATATTATATTTTTTATTATTAGTCAGACGACTGAAATGCAGTGAGATTTATTTTTATATTTTGACATTTACTGGTAGTAAGTAGTGGCCAATCATATTTAGCATATACTTTACAAAATAAGCTATGAGAGTACAAAGGAAGGTTACAGATTTGCGAGACGAAAGTCGCGTATTTCAAATAAGATCTTATGACATATACCTAAGACTTTTGTGACTTACGTTTGAATCCATTTTTATTATCTATTGCGTCAATGGCGGAGATGCATTTTGGGAAGAAACCTGGAAAGGAAAGCGAAAAATTGGTAGAAATATTTCAAAGGTATGCGAATTCTACCAATGCATGGTACTTTGTTGTATATTTTATCCTCTCTAACGGTAGAGAAGGAGTGCTGAGCAGTGGGGCATTGTGTTACGAACACTATTATTATGTATACAACACAACGGGAATATATTTGCCCATATATAAATAAAAATGCCTTGTTTGGTGACAAGATATATCCAAGAAACAGAAAACATATTTTTTTACATACATATACACTCACGCCTGTAATCCCCGAAGGGGTAGGCAGAGGTGTAACCAGTACACCCACTTTTCGCCGAATTTCGGTCCCATATTGTGATAGGGGGCGAGCCTATTTGTATTACTATAAGGATTAAACATTTGAACCGAAGGTAGGTCGATGTTAATTAAGATTTTAAAAGATGATGGTAACATAAAAGTAGCTTTATGGGAGTTTACTTGATTATTTGTGGCCATGTTAAAAAATCAGACATAGTTGCTTGTGTGTCGATGTAAATGCAGAGTATCTTGCTATATTAGGCCGTAGGTTTGAACCCCGCAGCGAGACAAATTAATAAAAAAACAAAAGATAAAACTGAAACAACTAAACTAATAAGCAGTATATTGATAATGATATGTATGTTATCTATACGTAATTTGATATACTTTCTGTTATATTTTATCTACTGACTCGTAAAAATATGTAATTACCGACATGATAAAAAAACTATTTCCATCGAACTAAAACACATTACAATATACACTAATCCTGTGGTTCCGATTCTTACAAATAAATAATGCTTTTTTTATCATTTTTTTTTGGTCTATTAATCACCAAGTCATCACTAATCTGAACTAAAGGTTTCCTGGATTTTTATTTTTTTCTTAACCACTTCAATTCACTTGAAACAAATAAATTACATTCTAGGAGGATTACTCATTACATCAAGTCATAAAATATCAACATAATATATAATAGCCATTCAACCTTTTACTAATCCAAAATACTTCAAAACCAAATACAATTTTCTCAGGGACTATAGAAAGTGAACCCCCCAGCTTGGTTAATATAGGACAAAGCTTTTGGCAACTTCAAATAAAAAAAAATATTTTTTGGTGAAATGCATGGGATTAGTTTAAATAGTAGTGGTTAAACAATGGGATAATGTTTGGCCATTTTTGGGTTTCCTGCTTGCTACCTGGTTTGGGTCACAAAATGGCGTATTAAAAAAAACTGGCCGGTAATGTTATTTGATAATGCATGCATTGTCAAAATTCTACGCACCTGTTTATGTCTTCTAAAATTAGACAGAAGTTATTTTAAAAATAAAAATTCAAAAATCACTCAAAAGTCCTGTTATTAGTTGTTAGACTCTTTATTAACCGACTTCAAAAAAAGGAGGAGGTTAACAATTCGTCGGAATCTGTTTTTTATGTATGTTACCCGATTACTCGAAGACGCCTGGACCGATTCGAGATATTCTTTTTTTGTTTAAAAGAGTATACTTCCCAGGGGGTCCCATTGGCACCAAGTCAGGATCTGATGGAGGGATCTCAGAAAAATCGAGGGAAACCTTCAAATTTTATAGAGACGCATAATTGTTTTTCATTGAAGTCGGTGTACTTTTTATGTATTATTACATACATATACACTCACGCCTGTAATCCCCGAAGGGGTAGGCAGAGGTGTAACCAGTACACCCACTTTTCGCCGAATTTCGGTCCCATAATGTGATAGGGGGCGAGCCTATCGCCATACCGGGCACAAATTCCAGACTCCGGGCTAATACTGAGGAATTTCTAGATAGAAAAACCCAATATCACTTTACCCGACCCGGGGATCGAACCCGAGACCTCAGCACAGCAGTCGTAACGCATGCGCAATCACAACTGCGCCACCGAGGCAGTTTTTATGTATTATTATAAGTCGTTATTGTCGTTGAGATTAATGTCGGGTACATTGAAATAATATCTAAGCAAATAATCTTAGAAGGGTAGACCAACCAGCGATTCACAAAAGTCACAATAATTTCAATTGAATCCGAAACACAAAAACCGTCTTTAATGCAAATCATTAGTAAAAATATGACTGTGAAAATATAATTTTTAAATGCAAGCCTATTTTGCTGGAACAGAGACATTATGCTCTATACTTACTATAGAATAAAACTCACACGAGTATATCATATGGACTCTGAATATGTAATGTGTGATAGTTAGCCTAGCCATATCTTTTAACCAATTAATAAAAAATACACTCAACAATCACACACATTGCCTGTACCCCAAACTAGGTCAAACCTATATTGTATATACACAACTATGAGAGATTACGGTCCTATAACACCCAGACCTGAAATATGTCTGTCACACAAACGTTTATCTCGGTGCGGGAATCGAACCCACGGGCTCTCGTTTCATTGCCGGCTACTCGCCCGCTGCGCCACGGGGGCTATCTTGTTTTATAACCGGCTACTATCTCACTGCGCGAGACTGCATTTGTCAAAAATTTATTCATTTTTATAATGTTTTAAATTCCTGTCTGACAAATAATTTATTAGTAATATTTTAAAGAAGGGAAAAATCACCAATATCAATCTTCTTACACAAAAATTCCTTTATTTATTTAATACTTCTTTTGGAACCTTATCTAAATATTCACTAATAATTTTATTACCGCTCATAGCTATAAGTACTCATATGATTCTATTTAACATTACAAACAAAACATCAAATAATAGTTTAATGTAGGTAACCAAATATCAACACATTTAAAAGAAGGCAACCAACCGATCCATCACTACACAAAATTGTAATTTAAAAATTCAAACCTTATACCTTTGACACACAATCATGGTGCTTACTGGCCTTTTTGCAATTCCCAGAAGGACACCAGTACCTGTCCGTAAAAAAAATACCTGACCTTACCTGCATTTTTTTGGCAGGAAATCGCGACAATACGTTCTAAACTATGGCAATGTATTGTGGGCTTCAAATACAATGGTGCAAGTGGTATTACAAATGAAATGTTAAGGGTTGGTCGAGGTGAGTCATTCGTGAAATATTCTAGTCTTTCAAAATGGGCACGTGAAAATGTAAAGGTTTTAATTGTATATGCTCAGTTAAGCACGTCGGTGCAACTGGAAATACTTTTTAAAAATACATTCGGACAATGAGAAGGATTAAAGCTCAAATCCCTAACATAAAGTAAGAGGACGTCTTAGTTCTTACTTACGAAAGCAACAGAAAGTAAATTAGTTCGTATTAGTTGAGTAGTTAATATAAAATGAAAATTATTTGTATTGCCACTAGGTACATTATTTTTTTTCAAAATGATGTTTAATTTATAGTTCGTGTAATGAATATGTCACATAAATTTTTGTGTTACACACAAAATTAGATTTTTTATAGAAAATATAAGTTACAAAAGACCAATTATTAGTCCAAGTAATCTGTCCGTCAACATTAAATTTCTACACGTTACCTACAAACAAAACACGCCTCAAGCTATAATCAAAATTCAGCATCTCGGAATGTAAAAATTCGTCGTCAAGGTCAAGGTGAAGGTGAAGGTGGAGGTCTGTGTCGGGGTGAGGGGGTCGTGGGAGGCGCGGGTCGCGTCGCGATTCACCGAAGGTTGCCAACCTCTGACATTTCACCCGGCGTTCTTTAACGTTAATCGTTAACTGTTTTTAGCATGCGCTTTTCGAGTTTTGTATTTGTAAATATTGCTTCTTAATTGCCATACTAAATATCACAAGCATGCTGATTTCAGATAATAATTTGATCACGTTAATATATTTAATGTGATTAATCAACTAATAAAGCTCGACATTCATTAGACTGCCTCCGTGGCGCAACGGGTGAATAGGCGGCTGTGAAACGAGAAGCCATAGGTTCGATTCCTGTACCGAGACTTATGTATGTGTTAGCCTAGCCATATCTTAACCAATTAATAATAAATACACTCAACAATCACACACATAGCCTGAACCCCAAACTAGGTCAAACCTATATTGTATATACACAACTATGAGAGACTACGGTCCCACAACACCCAGACCCGAAACAAATATATGTCTGTCACACAAACATTTATCTCGGTGCGGAAATCGAACCCACGGCCTCTCGTTTTACAGCCGGCTACTCGCTCGCTGCGCCACGGAGGCTGCCTTGTTTTATAACCGGCTACTATCTCACTGCGCGAGACTGCATTTGTAAAAAATTCATTCATTTTATAATGTATTACAAACCTGTCTGACAAATAATTTATTAGTAATATTTTAAAGAAGGGAAAAATCACCAATATCAATATTCTTACACAAAAATTCCTTTATTTATTTATTTGGTCAACAAAACAGATTACAATTAAAACAAAATATTACACTACAATTACAAGTAATATACTAGATTGCAATCCTAAATATGCTGACACATCACAATAATTTCTTAATATAACATAGACCATAAATCATTCAACCTGCACTTATATTACATATGCTCCCATATACATATAGTTATCATTCGAGCGCCAGTGAGGCAGTTAACATTGTGTATAAATAAATATAACACGGATAAATAGCAAGACGTACAGAGCTGCATTGAAATACTCATGGTGGTAAGTGGCAAGCCAGACTGAAAACTATATAATAATAATATATATTTTTTTTATGGGTATTTTTCTCCCATAATAATGGGGTCAGACCATTTTCTGCGGGCTTTTGTGCCAAGCAAGAAATAGGGATAATTGATTTTTGTAAGAAGGTGAGACATAAAACTTTATTATTATTATTATTTATTGCCGAAATTACACATTACAATTACAAAATCAATCTTAAATGATAACTAATAGTATATAATAGAAAAAAATACGTAATCGGCAAAAGGATATGACTCAGCTAATGCTGTCTAGGGCAGAAACCTTAGGCAGCGCTGATTTTCAGCCACTCCCGAATCCCTAGGCTGTTAACCGGGATGTTCCGACGTTACTGCCACCCCAGTAAGAAAGAAAATTATATATATTTATAACATCAAAGAAATAAATAATAAGTAAACAAAGCTGTACATAGGAGTACATAGCCATATATTTTTTTTATGCTACTATCATTGCAGAACATACATTATGAACTTATGGGACATCATTTGATCATAAACATAAATAACAAAAAAAAACACACAATTTACTTACAAAGGTCATTGTTTCCATCGCAATTACTACTTTATTTTTAAGCACATAATTTGCCCAAACGAGCCAACTAATCTACGTGTCGTGTGTCTATCACTTTCTTTTCACGAACTACTTGACATAAATAGTTGGACTCAGTAACGGACTGGGCACGGACGGACTTTGAATTTTGAATATTAGACCCATGACTTCTAATTGGTTACCAGGAAACTGTAGCAGAAAGCCCTCTATCACATGGGGCGGTAATAAGCTCGGCGAAATGTTAATGTACTGGTTACAACTCTCCTTACTCCTTCGGGGATTACAGTGAGTGCGTCCTATCTTAATATATATTATTCTTCTGTACGTGTGATTGCCACCTAGCTCTTAAACGGCTGAACCGATTTGGAAGCAATTTTGTGCGTATATTTCAATGGGTTCTTGGATGGTTTGCAAACAATTGGACCCGGTAGGAGGCGCTGCTGTCGGTATGTCACCAAATATGATTTGCTGCGATTTGTGGTAGAAAGTATCGGTCGCCTCTACTAATGACTGGGACTAAATTCGAACCCGCAACGACACAAGTTGAGTATATCTTACTGTAGGGTTTTTCATCACTCTCACGACCGCCATGTGCGGCACTAACTCTTGTAATGAGTTTTATTTCACAATATTGCAATAAGTCAACTTAACATACACTGAGCTGCTCTAATCTAATGTAATTAAACTTAAATTGTATGATAATTGTATTACCAAATATTGTTAACCAATGTTTGGAAAGAGCAACGCTAGTTTCTTGCCCGATCTTCTCTAGCGAAATTGCATTACGAACAAAAAAAAGAATTAAAAAAATGACTGAATCCAAATAATGTATAACATTTCATGGATTCAATAAATATTTGATTTTGATTGATTTTGGTGCTATCTGTGTGATTATTGGATGTTCTTTAATTTAATTCTTTACTTGAAAGTGAATACAATATGCAAATACAACACGGAATTAAACTCGTTACTTCTTATTTAAATCTAAATTGTAGTGGTATTTGTTCAACTCCAAAATAGCAATTGGTTTTTAACTTAATGTATACAGGCTCGTTACGAGTTGACAGGACTATTTGCATTTTGTACGACAATAAAATCACCGACAACATTGCGCATTACCGAAATGTATTTAAGAAAAAAAACTTTGAATTCAATTGATGTGTGCTTTAATTTATAAGAGTAAGCGATTTTATATCTTTATTTTCGAAATGATCTTTAAAGTGGCAATGTCTAATATATATAAGTTCGGCTGCGGATTGAGTGGTTGGTGAACTATTGCCTCATATAATACCTCCATGAAGCTATGGAACGGTTTGCCAGGTACCGTGTACCCTCTTTCCTGCAATCCTAAGTCTTTTAAGCGTAGTCTGAAGAAACTACACAGAAGGCCGGCATGATTGTATTGAGTATCGGGGGATAGATTGTCTCTCGCTACTTGATACTCTAATTGGACAGCTCTTTCCTTGCCATCACTTTGCCGTACCAGAATAAAAAAAGGTTAAATAATATATTTTACATGGCGTTATTTAATAAAATAATCTGATAACAGACATTTACCAGGAATATGCTAATCTTGCATTATTTTCAAATATCCGGACTAATGCCGGGTAGGTTAGTATAGTTCTGATGTACAAGTAGTTTAAAATTGTCTAACAAAGACGGGGCTCATAAGGCTCTGAATATTATGGTCATTCAAAGTTTATAACGCTATAAGTCTTTAATTTGCCCCGCCGGTCGCAGGTAGGGTCGATACGGCATCGTCCATCGGGTCGCCAGTTCGGATGCTAATGCAGGTTAATTGCGGATTCAGTACGACCTCGCCTTTAGAAAACACATACTCGTCCGGAATTTTAACTCGCAATGGACACTTTTTGTGCATTGGCATTTGATTTGGTATGTACATAATTTAGATTTTTAGTGAAAACTCTGATTTGTTTGGTAGATGTGTGCTACATATAACATAGTACGTTTAGTGACAGTTTTTTTTATATTTTTTGTTTGCGATATTAAAAATCTAAATTGGCTTACGGATTTCAAAAACATCTGAATTATTGAATTTGAAACGTAAAGGTCTTCAAACGCACACTCAAATGTCACGATCACTTAAGACTGTTTTGTCACGTGAATGCCTTGAGGCATAAACTGTATACGTACCTCAGACTTTTGGAATTTACACGTGTATTAATTGGTTATTATCAGAAGCTTTAACAGTGACGGAAAACATCATTTCCAAAAACGATTCTCGATGATACATAAAAACGTAAACCAACCCGCATTAGGCTTGCGTGGTGGATTAAGGCCTAAACAACACGTCTGACTTTTAGAGGGTGCTCGTGCCTAGCAGAGGGACAATATATTATAATACAGAGCTATTATTATTATAAGAACGAAACATCTGCTGCTGATGAGGCGAGGATTCCAGGCCGTAATGTACTGCATATTCTAGGCGAGGGTGACTACATAACCCATAAGTTCAGGTAAACAGGTTCTATGATTGTGTTGAGTAGCGAGGGATAGACTGTCTCTCGCTACTTGTTACTCTATCTGGACGGCACTGCGCAGTGTAGTCACTTTGCCGCGCCAGAATAAAAAAAATCTTACTATCCTCAGTCCTTACCAGTCGGACTCACCGTCGGATGCTCGGGTTGGTGAAACTAAATGTTCCTCAGTCTGCTTTCATGTATGGAAGCCCCCAAATCTTAAGAAAACGTCAGATTAAGCGGCCTTACGACTAGGAGCTCAAGGCGGACTACCCCTTCCGCTGTTAGACGTCTAGTGATCCTAACTATGATACCAATTATTATATCGAGACTTGATAAAGCCACGATTATCTATAATACTACAATAAATGTACAAACGTGAGACGCAATCACAAAATTCCACAACAATTAAACATGACAAACAGCGTGCAACCTCGCCTACGTAGACAGGTGGTACACTCGTCCGGTCGAGGGGTCATTCAAGCGTTTGGCCACAACTCGATGGCACTCCGAGAGGAATTCAACTTTACGACTTGTTAACTGTTTTAGTTAAGCAGGTGTGAGTCAATGTTTGCTCATAGGGATGTCTGAGTTTTTATTGTGGATAGAAAGCATTTGTGGTAAGAATTACTTAGACGTTCTTTACTGTTTATTATAATTGGGACTTAAGTTTATATTTATTTTTATATGCATTTATGTCGTTAATCACCTTTGTGTGGGTGTTACCAGTGCATCCACATTTCGCCGAACCTATTACCGTTCCATCATGTGATAGGGGGCGAACCTATCGCCATACGGGGCAAAATTGTAGACTCCGGGCTGATAGGTAGATAGGCTGAGTATTTCAGAGTAGGAAAACTAAATAAAACTTACCCGACCCGGGGAAAGAATTAGAAGACACGTACGTAATTACAACAGCGCCACAGGTTTTAAAATAGGAAAAATTATAGGCCTATTAAATCACCTATAACATTTGGAAAAATACTTAAAGCGCTTTTTTCTATATTATAGTCTCCTATGGTGCTGATAAACGTAATCAAACACGTGAAGTTCCACGTAACAGATAGTATACAAATAAATTGATAACTATTGTATATGGTTTAATGAAAATAGTCTCATGGGCTGGCGCTGAACATAAACTAATGAGCAAAGCCACTACTTGTGTAAAATCACGTTTTTTTACCTACTACCGAAATCCAGTAATTTAATGTAATCAGAAAAGATTCCGAGAAAACATATGTTGGGTAATGTAATAGGATGCCTCATTTAATTACCTCCGACATGTTTTGTTCTCATTCTCAAACAAAACAACTCGTTTGGCTTAATGTTGTACAAAGTTTAAAGCGTCATCAAAATAAACTCGTAACATATAACAACTTAAAGACGTCTTTAAAGTACACACTTCACTTGTGTTGACAATTTACATCGATTGTTTGGTGTTTTAATTTTATTTTACGACGTGTTTTTACTTACGAGTTATTATAAATTCCTTATCGTTTTAATCTTATATTTATTGTAGAAAAAATTGATGATTAATTTATTTCTCAAGATTCAAGGTCAAATCTTGGATATAGACATGCAAGCTTTTTATTATTATCGAGCAGAAAAAGGCTAACAAATATCGAGTCTTCACTGTATATGTAGAACCATAGGGTAAACTATAGTTTTCAATGCAAATAAATTTAGGAATATTGATTCCGAACGAAATAAATCATGAAACACCATAACTAAGGTATATAATACTTTCAATCAATACCACACATTAAACTGTTATTCCAACTACATTTCTAAACTACAGTTTTATTCAAATATACAGTGACATTTCATTTAATAACTATTTTATGAGAAAGTACAATGCCACTAATAAATTAATCATAATAAATAACACCCAACAGTCACACACATAGTCCCGATCCCACACTAAGATACGAGTCTTGTGTTGTGGGTATCAATGACTACGAGAGACTTTCTGTCACACAACACCCAGACCCCGGACACAAATTGTCTGCCACACAAACATTTGTCCGGGTGTGGGAATCGAACCCACGGCCTCGCGTTTCACAGCCGGCTACTCGCCAAATTGTAAGATGTAGCTTAAATAAAAAATCGAGTGGAAATGTATCCATCGGTGGTCGCCAGAATTATGCCGAGCTAACAGTCAAAACAAAAACAATCCCAACCACTTTAAGTAACTCTATGAGCGTCCAAAGCGTGTTTGCGTACAGTCCCGGGCGGTCCACGGCTCCACGGCTCCACGGGTCCACGGCAAACACAGCCGTGTTTGTGTTGACACGGCAGCCACCTGCGTCGTAACTCGTTCCTCGCTTAATGGTTACTGACTACGGAATAGATAGTTATTTCCTAAAATAATATATTTTTTTTTATTCTGGCGCGGCATAGTGACCACACTGCGCCTGATGGTAAGCGCAGTGCCGTCCAGATAGAGTATCAAGTAGCGAGAGACAGTTTATCCCCCGCTACTCAATACAATCATGCCGGCCTGCTGTTTAGCTTCTTCACATTACGCCTAAAGGACCCAGGATCATAGGAAGGAGGGAACACGGTAGCTGGCAAACTGATCCACAGCTTGATGGTGCGGCAAAAATACGAATTTGCGAGTTATTATATCTATTTCATGGATAAACTCAGAGATCAACCAAATTGTGCAAATGTGGTGGCATTTTTATCATCACATTAAATTATTCTACACTAGATGTTTCCACGGTGGCATATTAAGCTATTACATCTTTCTATATTTTGCTATCCCATATGCATGCCTATGTAATTTTCTGATCCCTAAACTGCCACTATGCAAAAAATCGGGAACTGTACATTTTTCTGGGATAAAAAGTAGCCTATGTGCTATTCCAGACTATAATCCATCTCTGTGCCAAATTTTAATCAAATCCGTCCAACCGTTGTTGCGTGATTGAGTAACAAACCATCCATCCAAACATTCGTATTTATAATATTAGTAGGAGGTAGGATTAGTTTAGTAGGAAGTAGGATATCATAAGCTCCCGCCTAAATTACCGGTGGCTTAGATAGAAGTGCAACTTGTGCATCCACGACTCGTCGCGCATATTTCTGTCCCATTGCGTGATAAGTCGCAGTCGTACTGCGATATCGGATACATTTTTTTTTTTTTTTTTATTGCATTGGATACATATTCCAATCTAGGCGGTTCAGCCGGTCTACTCTGTAACACAATTCCGATCGATCGGTAATGGATTTGAGAGATTTCGTACTCTTTATCGCCATATTTCAATATTGTGCAACCATTAATGTGCAGTAATTGGAATTAAGATTATCATATGAATTTATGCAATATTAAAATAATATAAGCAGTAGGGTCGCACTCAGAATACGAAATCTCACAAATCCAATACTGATCGATAGGAATTGTGTTACAAAGTAGACCGGCAGGTCGTTAACTTAAGCTATTGTGATTGATCTGGGATTTGACCTACGTTAGGTACCTACGACTTCACTTGACCAATTGGGACTAAATTAATTGTACTTCGTTCTAAATATTATGTCGCTAGAAATCATGTGTCTATTTGCATGATAAATACTTCAACAAATATAAATAATTATTTTATGAAGCATAATTACTATAATTTTGAACTTCCGCCATTAACAAATAGATCCTTGAGCCTTGATCGAAGTTGTACGGGTCATAGTGTTTGTTGGCATGCAAGGATAAAAATAAACATATTTTTTAGATCTTTTCATATCATAATCTGTCTGCATATATTCGAAATTTTAAAAGTCGTAGTGCCACGCTGTAGACATACTTGTCTACAGCATGAATTGGCCGGCTCGACCGGGGTAGTACCACTGTCTCACAGAAAACCAACGTAAAGTGACAGTTCACTGTCGCGTTTCGTATGGTAAGTGAGATATCCGGAGGCCCAGATTCCCCCTTCCCTTCCCTAATCCCTATTCCTGTCCTTTAAGGCCGACAGCGCATACGTGATACTTTCGGTATTGTGGATGTTCATGGGCGGTGGAGATCACTTAACATCAGGTGATCCACTGGCTCGTTGGTCGGACTATGATATAAAAAAAAAATAAGTTACAGTCCTGTCAGTTGCACTCGCTTCCTATAAACTGCATAGCAAACGCTTGCTTACACTCTACGCAGGTGCACGGTTCATCTACCGGCCCTGACACTGGGCTTTGTTGACCACCAACTACGATAATTCGGAGAAGGTAATTAATGCTTCCAAATTGTACGTGTCTCATGCCGGACCAATATTTGTTGAGGCATATGAGTAAAATAGAGCATTGATTGATGATTATTTGTGTTCCCTATTATTACTATTACACCTGGTGGATAGGGAAGTTCAATTAATGGAGACTATTAGAGATGTACAATTGCCAGAATGATTCTGGTCTAAAGTAACTGGATTCATGCCGTAGGCACTGACTAGGCATAACGAACCACTATGGTTTTCAACATCACATGGTGGTCGCTCTCCGACCAATATTGGTGGTAGGAAAGTAAAATTATGCAATATTGGGCTTTTCTATAATCACAGTTAATTTCCCTATTCGTTTTTTGTACCATATACTTTTATTACCATTAGGATGAACTACTGACTCTTGTACATTAATAACGACATTAACAATATGCATAGGTTACTATTTTCTGTATTAGTTGCCCAAGAATACACTGTAACAAAGGTTTTTACCTAGCTCAGGAGGCAGGGCTTCAGTAAAAAAAAAGTAATGGTGAGAACTGGCTGAAAATTAATTCCAAATTTAAATATTTAAAAATGGAATGTTCTAAGAAATGCACAGCCTACAGAATAAACACTCGACGGCGCGTGTCTGCCGCATCCACAGAGTTCACACGGCATCACGTACAGTATAGCATATTTGTAAACGGCACTGATCACTTAGCCACTCTGTTTGGACGTGCCGCCCATTCGGGTCGAAGCCAACGGTACTCTGTTTGACGCTGCTGACCCTACTGTGGCCTGAGGGATGAGCGTATGTAGTATTTAAAATTTAATTTTAATAGTTTTGTTGGTGCAAATACAAATTATTTACATGCTACAATTTTAAAAGCCCTAAAAAATTGAGAAAATATTACATAAATGACAGCCCTGTGGCGTAGCCGGCTGTGTAACGAGAGGCCGTAGGTTCGATTCCCGCACCGCGACCAATGGTTTTTTACAAAGATATTTGTTTCGGGTATAGGCGTTGTAAGACCGTAGTCTCTTGTAGTTGACAGCCACGATACAGGTTTGAACTATTTGTGTTTTAAATGTAATCTTGGGTGTATTTTAAAGTCAAAATGTATATATATATCAATAAATTTTTCATCAAATTTTAATTGCAGAATTTACAACTGAGCTATAAGATATATAAATCAATAACTAATTATGTACTAAAATATAACCTTATAAATAATTTTATGAGCTGCAACGCCTGAGATGATCAAATGATGATGAAAGGTTTTGGTGATAAATAATGTCCAGCTTAATCAATTTATTAGGGTTTAATAATCGAAAAAGATAAACTGAGTAAACACTTATTCTCATTTGCGAATCCAGTAACCAGAAAAAAGGTTTTCTCACAGAACGAGTCAATAATCCATAGACAATAAAAAATAAAATTTATCCCCGCTTTCTCTCACATCTTACGGCAAGACCACATACTTAGGCGTCAAATACGTCGTCACGAACAATGTAGGTGTAACACACAAGCCAAAGGTTAATAGAAATCTTTTCCTAAGAGTTTTATTGGTTAAAGACGCTTTTTAACTAATAAATATTCTTCTAGTGCTTTCATCATTTGTTCGATGGGTTGTTGCTATTATTATAAATTTTGAATGTCTTTTCATGATTTTTGAATATATTTTCTTTTTTGTTACACAAATTGACTTTATGCTAATATAATTTAGTGTGGTTTCAAAAACAATATAATTAACTTTAATTTAGGTACCAATACAAAAACAAATAAATTATTAATTAAAAATATTCCGTAATTTTGGCAACAACAGATATTATAAAATGCAATAAATACCACGGCCGATGCAACTCGGTCGAAACGTCGGGAAATAATTGTGGTATTTATAACATTAAAATATTGCGCGATTAAGACCCGTTCCGTTTCGTTTATAATATGTATTCAAATCGCGAGAGTCTAAAAACATTTAAAAACAGATATATGAATGTTATTTTTTTATATTTCCATTTACATAATATGTTTGTTAATACACAAATCAACATTACAAAACACATCAACTTATATTCCAATATATATATTGAGAAAATTATACTGAGGTCCTAGTTTTAATCACAATTTGTCTTTGAGTTTTCCATACGGAAAAACATTATACCATTTAGTACTTTTTTTAAAACTTCACTGGTCATTATTTTGGAATACTTAACTTATTTATGCATGTTTTTCCAACACTTGACTTCATAAACCACCAAATTCGCGAGCATATTAGCATTCTATGTCCTCTGCCTCAATTTATTAAGAGTTGCACAAAACCAATACACGTTCAGAGATAAACTTTATCGACTCTGTCCATCTCTTAATACTGACTCGTGAGTACGAGATAAATTGGTACCATTTGCATCGATAAATTGGTGACGGGCACATATGTAGCTGTAAATACATATTATAGCCAGTGTTAAAATCATGACGTTGATTTTTTTTATCCTGGCACGGCAAAGTGACCACACTACACCTGATGGTAAGCGCAGTGCAGTCCAATTAGAGTATCGACTGGCGAGAGACAATCTATCCCCCGCTACTCAACACAATAATGCCGCCCAGCTTCTTCACACTACGCCATGGACAAGAAGGTGAAGAAGCGGTCGAGGGTCTAGTGTCAGAGTACTCAGAAGGCCGCAAAACGGCCAAACATCGTACCCCAACTCTAGACCCGCGACAAAAACCGGATGTACACTGACTGATCCCGGAACGCGACAAACTTGCGTGTGCCACTATTTACACCCTGTGTATGGTGGTAGCTATCCGGGAGGATATGAATATCCTATCACCAGCAGCACTTTACATATTTTTAAATAAGGATTTTTTTTGTGATGATATCACGAAATTTTCGAGTCCGCTCCACTTACTAACAAAAATGATTAACTTCACACTCATAACAAGTCCTTGCTTAACCTATTCTAAACCATAACGGTACAACATTAAGCAATCCTGACCCCACACATCCGGTACCGGAAACCGGCGTCGAACACAAACAACTTGGCTTCCTGCAAAAATTTAACATTTATACCATGGAAGGAAGCGGTTACACGCTTAACAAAAACTTTATATAACGACCCATTAAATAGATATGCATATAGACATATCGTGTATTTAAAATCAGATCTCAGATCACGTGGCATTTATGGAACCTCACTTATTGACGCTTATTTCGATCATTTCTGAACGAAATAAAACCAATCCGTGCACATTATATCATTTTTTTTAAATAAAACATACAACTCAATCCACCCCGCGACCATGAAGACTTTAAAGCCTTCGAAAAATGGGATAAAATAAATAGAATAAAAGAAAAAATAAAAGATAAAAGTAAAATAAACCGCGATAAAATCCATTATATTAGTTTTATTTCAATATTATATTCGCGAAACAAATGAAACCATTATGGAAATTAATACTTTAAAACTGTTTCATTTAATCCTTTTACCGCAACATAATATCCAAAAAAAGAACAATACAAATCTGGGTATCCAGATGAATGAATGTGGTTACAAAACACCCATATTCGAAACAAATATATGCACACACGAATTAATTATTCCGGTGCCCGGATTGAATCTGCTGGTGGTAGGATATTCATATCCGCCCGGATAGCGACCACCGTACACAGGATGTAATCCCACCATAGTGGCACACGGAAGTGTAGCGCGTTCTGGGAGCAGCCAGTGTCCATCCGGTTTTTGTCAGGTGTCTAGAGTTGGGGTACGATTTTTGGTCGGCCTTCTGAGTTCTCTGACACTAGACCCTCGACTGCTTCGTCACCTTCTTGCCCATGGCGTAGTGTGAAGAAACAGGCCGGCATGATTATGTTGAGTAGCGGGGATAGACTGTCTCTCGCTACTTGTTAGTCTAATTGGACGGCACTGCGCTTACCATCAGGTGCAGTGTGGTCACTTGTGTGCCAGGATAAAAAAAGACCTTGTAAATCCGATTTTTGTTTATTGTCCCACAGAATTTGCCACGAAGTACAGAGCGACTATTACTACGAAAAGCGCTTTTTCTGTTGCAATCAGAATATGAAATATTCCATCACAAACATCAAACGTCAATTCCGTGATCGCTTTACATATTGTCAAAATAACAAACGATTTCGACCCGAATAAATATTGACGGAAATCAGAAACGCGTAGGCCTCTGCCTACTCTATATCCAAAATCCTTTGAATGCGACGTCTGTGGTCCATAATCCAACGTTATCATTGTAAGACTACATCGTTTACAAGAAATAAACTCATTCAGATCGCCTACGTCGAGCGTGCCGTGTGTGTCCACAATATGTATCGATTTATAATAATTTCCTCAATAGAAAAAATGTTGCCCACCCATTCGTATTCATGTATATAAATTAGTTGGATTACAATGGTGATATTGATTTATAAACAGACTTTAGTTCACGATTCAATTATGTATGTTTAGTTTATTGATGGGTGTTGTTAAGAGCATTGCATTAGTGCATTAGTGCATTTAGGTTATTCCAGATAAGTTTTCGTACTGGGCGGTGAGTCTCTTCTAGTTATAAGTTATTTTACAGGGTACGGTATGTATAGGTTCTTCTATAAAATCTTGCAACGTGATTTAAATTTGGAGAAAATTGACGCTATTGACTTAAATAATAAATAGATATATATAGGCATACACACAAATTTCGCCGAGGTTATCAACATATCGGGCAAAATTCCAGTCTCCGGGCTAATACTAAGTTTTTGTTGATAGAAAACCCAATATTACGCGTATCCCATCCGGGGATCGAACCCTAGGCACAGCGTAGGTACGCAATTACAATTGCACCACTGAGGCAGTCAATAAATAAATAGAAGAAATAATACAACTAAAATAAAACACCAATATAAATTCCAATATATGTATCAATTAACAAAGATAAACTGTTATATTTACTAACATCATGATATCTTCTTTAATTCGTAGCATATTGACAGACTAATTGGGAAATAAAAAAGTTCCCAGCATTAATAAACAAACATATATCTCAACATACGCCACATATTGAAATAAAAATCCGTCCCCAATGCGACTGTTATCGGTTCATCTAGTTAATGTAAATTAAATAATAACATTAAAATTATCATTAACATAAAACTGAGTGAAAAACTTGAGTATAAAGTTACGCCAGCGGGTGTTATTTAGCTGTGAGATTCTCATATCACAGTTATTTACACAGACACAGCACGTACTATATTATATTGACAGCTTTATAATTGGTATGTCATAAATATTTTTGTGGAAATTTTGCGTTTCCAGTATAATTAATCATTCTAAAGCGCAAATTGGAATTCTGGAAGTTTGACACACACGAATCTATTATGTTTTAGTTTATTTACTTATCAAGTTCACAAAATCAACAGTAACGGTAGGCAGCGGCTTTGCTGTGCTCTGGCATTGCAAAAGTCTATGGGCGGCGGTGACTACTTACCATCAGGTGGACCGTCTGCTCGTCTGCCTATCGAGGCAATACAAACAAAGTAAAAAACAACAATAATTAATTAATACTGGCTGGTAAAGTGCCTAACACATTATTCCAATCAGTTAAATGGATAGAGATAATTGTAAAAAAAGTAATTTTACGGATTTTATTGCTGCTCATTTTTACATTTTAGTCAATTATCAAAATAGTTAGCTTTTTGTTTAGTAAAAAATATAGATAGTTTTTGACTGCACTACATAAAAAAATCAACGACAAATTAGAATAATGTCTACTGCTCTTTCTAGCCTGCTAAAAGTTTTTTTATTCATAAAAAGTACACCGACTTCAATAGCAAAACAAATTATGCGTCACTTTAAAATTTGAGGGTTGCCCTTGATTTGTCTGAGATCCCATCATCAGGTCCTGACTTGGTGCCAATGGGACCACCTGGGAAGTATACCCTTTTAAACAAAAAAATAATTTCTCGAATCGGTCCAGGCGTCTTCGAGTTATCAGGTAACATACATAAAAAAAAGATTCCGACGAATTGTTAACCTCCTCCTTTTTTGAAGTCAGTTAAAAATATAACATAAAATCATAGTAACCATGATTGAGTGAACCAAAACGCATGGACGTAGTAGGCGGGCCCAGTCTTTGTGTCTGAAGATCAGATCGATACGGTGCTCCATTCGGTCACTGTTCACGCGTGGGCAGATTGGATTAGTAATGTGACATCTATATTATTTTATTGTAAGTTCGTGATATTGGGCGCGTTGTATCACCTATTGTTAGATTAAGCTATTGCCGTTACGTTGATTTGAACTTCGAATTGTGTCCATTTATCTGTTTTTAAAGTAAGTGCATATTGTGTTTTAAAAACATTGGGTAATTAGTAATGATCAGTTTACGACCTCCAGTTAAATAAATATAAAAATCTATAAATAGTAAATACCTATATCCTCGAAATTATATACATAATTACACGATGCTCTAGGAATTAAACCAACGTGAAGGTTCTATAACGTACTTTTAACCGACTTCAAAAAAGGAGGAGGTGCTCAATTCGTCGGAATAATTTTTTTTTATTTATGTTCCCCGATTACTTCATGACGCCTGGACCGATTCGAGAATTCTTTTTTTGTTTAAAAGGGTATACTTTCCAGGTTGTTCCATTGGCACCAAGTCAAGATCTGATGATAGGATCTCCAAAAAGCGTGGGCAACCCTCAAATTTTATAGGGACGCATAATTTGTTTTTTATTGAAGTCGGTGGACTTTTTATGAATTAAAAAACTATTAAAAAACATTATGAGTAATCCCGTGCCCAGCAGTGGGACAGTACAATACTGGGCTCTTATTGCTAGTGACTCAGTAAATCGGCTAAATGGGCGTCTCACAACAGTGGGTGGAGAGGTGTGACTGTTCAACTATGAATCTTCTTTGGCTGTTGAAAACTAGGTGGTGGAATCTATTTAATAACGGCTAGCTGTTGAAATAGGTGAAGAACAGATTATGAACTAGAGATCTGGCCACAAGCTGTATTGGAGTGTTTTTTAAGGGAAAAGATAACCCATAAACGACAAAAATGAATCCTGTTCATACATTTCTGAACAAAAACAATATAAACCATTTCTAGAAGACCCTGAAGCAACTTGTTACTACCAAAAAAATACGGTAGCAATTGTACCCAAAGCTACTGACGGTTACGAGAAAACTCGTAAACTTTTTATACACTAAGTGCCAGACATTTTGACACCATAATCAGTCTTTACCGCGAAACAGTGTTTCACACCTCGGCCCTCATTAATCCGAGAGATCGCGCGCGCCGATTGGCAAAACTTCGTGAATTTTCGGAGTGTTAGCCGAGCATCAGAGGGGCCGACCGATCGTATCTGCGTGGTGTCAAGATACCTCGCAGGTCGCCATCGGGGACTGATGGCACGCAAATTTCGGCAGGGTTCTGTGACAAATTTCGCAACTTTCATATATATACACACTTACGCCTATCCCCAAAAGAGTATGCAGAGGTGTAACCAGTACTCTCACGTTTCACCGAGCTTATTACCGTCCCATAATGTGATAGGGGGTCGAACCTATCCCCATACCGGACACAATCACAAGGCAATTTTCTCGGGGGTCTAGAGTTGAGATACAATGTTTGGCCTTCTGAGTACTCTGATACTAGACCCTCGACCGTTTCTTCACCTTGCCCCGTAGTCTGAAGCAGCAGGCCGGCATGATTGTGTTGAGTAGCGGGGGATAAATTGTCTCTCGCTACTCGATATTCTAATTGGACGGCAAGAAACACGGCGCTTACCATCAGGTTCAGTGTGGTCACTTTGCCGAACCAGGATAAAAGAATCCCATACTCCAAACCGATACTTAGTATTTCGTGTTAAAAAAACCCAAGATCCCTTGTACCCGACCCTGGGACGAACCCTAGACCTTAGCACAGCTGTCAGCGTTTAAAATAATATAATAAAATTCACAACTTTATAAAAACCAATTTATGCGTGCCGAAATTAAATAAATAACAATCATCTTTGTTCATAAACACGTAAAAATACAGACATAAAGAATTACTATTAATTAATTAGTACTATTTTTCATCGTATTTTTATATTTAATAAATGAATTACGGAACCCAGAGTAGCGTACTAGTATTACTTTGTAGTACTAGATACGCAAGCCGATATGTGACAACCGGATTTTCTACGCTTGGCAGACATGTTGCGGATACTAATAATGCTATGATACGTTAACTTCATATGTTAAAGTCATCATTTACTCAGACTGTATGTAATATAGAATACGCACAACGTTTTTTAAATCAAATTAAATCGCGTATTCCATAGATAGGATCATTGTTACATGTCAATATTTTTAATGAAAATGGCGTCGACATTTCTTTTCTAACTGACCTGAGGAATAAAAGCTAAAATTAGCTCAAAGGCTATTGACTCTTTAAATTCCAGATATTTAAAAGTTTTTAACCTATCAGTTAAAATTCCAGAAATGTATGTAGAAAACTTCTGGAATGGTCATATGACAAAAAAGAAAACACCATAGCCCTTAGTAGAACCAGGTCTTTCAGGAAGACATAATCTAATACAAAAAATCCTTTACTAATATATTTTGTATATAAGATCTTCGGAAGTGATTTTCTACCTTCTTTGCTAGAATTCATACATCTTATGTTAAAATAACTAACAATGTGTTGTCTCCTTGTGTCAGGTGAAGGCGGTGGCGGCGGCGGTGGCGCGGCGCAGCGCTGTTCGCGCGATGCGGCGGCATCACCCGCGCATGCGCCGACGTCGACGCCGACGCCCGTGGCTCCCGCACACGCACACAACGTCAAGAGCGAGCGGCTCAGCCCGCACGACTCCAACGCTTCTAGGTAACATTAGTTCTATGTTTTACGGGAAGTTCTTGAATATTTCAACTTTTTTTATTGGCACGCCAGTCACCAATTTATAAGTGATGGGAAGTATAGACTGTCTGCGCTGCGCTTACCATCCGGTGTAGTGTGGTCACTTTGCCGTGCCTGGATAAAAAAAACTACTTACTGGATGTAATGAGGCTTTATATTTAATTTCTTGGGATGATCAACACAGTGCAATGCCATGTAATACTTCGTACTACAAGTTCTAGGTGGTGTTCATTTTTGTATCAAACGTGGCCCTTATCCAAGCAACGGGCGGTGAATCAGCTCGAGTAAAGTGATATTGAGTATTCCTATTTAGAAATACTCAGTATCAGCCCGGAGTCTGGAATAGTGTCCGGTATGGCGATAGGCCCACCCTTATTACATTATGAGTGTACTGGTTACACCTCTGCCTACCCCTTCTGAGATTACAGGCGTGAGTGTATGTATTTCTTGAGCTAATGCTAATATCCTTCCCCAGGTCCCGCAGCGTGACGCCGTCGACGTCTTCGTACCCGGGCACCCCGCCCGAGCGCGGCAGCCCGCACGCCCCGCCGCAGCCGGCGCCCGCGCACCCTCCGCGCAACTACTCGGACATCATGCGCTCACTAGCCGCCAGATACAACACGCACACTAACAACGAGTTAGTACACATGTTATTATACAAACAGCTTATCTAAATAAACTCCAGCTTTTTTTTAGTGCCTGGATAGGCAGACGAGCAGACGGGCCACCTGATGGTAAGTAGTCACCGCTGCCCATAGACTTCTGCAATACCATAGCACAGCAGAGCCGCTGCCTAGCATTAAATTTGTTTTGTACCGTTAATCATCTGGAAATACAATTTAATATTCCACTTTAATATTTCAGTATTATTATTTTTAACGTAACAAATATATTCACCAAATGACACATGTAGATCATAAGGCATGTAGTCACATGAAAACTATTGCCAGGGAAGTTGGGTACGACTGGTTCAACCTGGGGACAAATGTTTGACAATCGGCGAATAATTCCTTCGTATCTATTTGTTGTAGGATTACAGTACCTCATAGTTTTAACAGCCAATATTTACGCGAGATTAAATATATTGAAACCAATTAAATCCTCGATGATTTTTCCCCAGCACTATGAAATATAATATATAAAGTATTCTGCAGTAATGAACAGATTTTTTGTTCTAGAAATGCTTGATGTCCATAAGCGACGTTTACCAATTAGGGGTGTCGCCAGTTCGTCTATTTTCGAATATAAAGGATATACATTTAAAAAAAGAACAATCGCCTCATTATAGATCTCATGTTCTTTTCATTCGTGTTAAATCTAAGATCAGACAAGTTTCATCTCAACCTTCACGGCTTAACACGCAAAAACTCATTGTATCCGGATGTACAGGGCAACTCGGTTTAACATAGACGTGGCAGCCGCTAATACCCAGACAAGATTGTTCTACGAAAATATACTATCGCATCCTTTGATTTTTTCGTCTGTTGTTGTATCATTCTGTTCTCACAAGAAAATCGATATTGATATGAGGTCCCGATGTACCAAAATCCCGGCGAGTACATTTTTCACACGCTCCGTGTCACAATACCATGCGACCCGGGGTTCACCGACCGACGTACTAGTGATGCCCAAACCAATTAGCATATTAATCGATTCGATAACTTACGTTTAGTCGACAAATTTACATGATTCGTGAGAACCGATGCTCTCCGCGTGAACTTATGTTATATTAATGAATTGCTCATCTGTCGAAAAACGGTCGGTGACCTTTGTTTTAATTATTGCCACTGCACGCATAGCCGTTGTCGCATAGAGTCAACTGGACTGTGTATTCTGTCATAAATTTTTCTTATTTATTGGATACAGATGACGTTAATGTTAACAAAACTATTCGATGATCATCAATAACTTCGAATTGTTTCGCATAAAAGATGATTCTGAGATTTATCGTATCAAATGATTATAATGTGAAAGTAATATATTTTTTTGTAATTATGAAATCACATATTTTATGTGTCCGACAAGATTTTTAGTTTTAATAAATCTTGAATGTTTTTTTATAATATACTGTTTACACATAAACGTTTCTATAATGAGTAATCGAAAAACGATGATCAACTCTTATGGAAATTGGTGGGAAAGGTCAAAAATTAACTCCCATGAGTATATTACTTATGCTCACTATCGTAAATTAATGCAAACTAATGATGGCAGTCATTATTATTTAAAAAACAGGTGGGCTTTTGGAACGCAACGATAAAAATGATAATTCTATCTGTTAATGATTTATAACCACCTTCTAACTGGCTTTACTTCCCTGTAGCTATCTTCTTTGTGCCACCGTTGCATGTGTAGCAAGGGAAAAGCTGGTAGATTAAGTTAGGGCCTGCACTGTCCTCGTCATTAATAAACAAGGGGCATGTTCTTCGGTTTCTCTTTTCGGTTCCCTCCCCCTTCTCTCTCTGTCTACTCTTTCACCTTATCAGCCTGACTCTTTTTTACAACGCGCCCAATCTCCTTCCTCCTTATCTGGTTTTCTAATACTCATTGCTAGATCTGCCTCCTTCATTGTAGCCTCGTTTACCAGGCTGTTTAATGTGGTGTATTAAACTTAGACATGATTAATAAAGATTTGGTTTTATTAGTTTAATGATTTTAATTAATTGCTTTAAGCTTCACTACACAATTCCATGGACGTCTAGGATTGGATATTATTATACTAAGAACTGTAATGATATTTTCCCAAAAAAACGTAATAATAGCATCTCGAAAATTACATATATATAAATGTACTAGGTGTTGTCCGCGGCTCCACCCGAGTGGAAGTTATTTTTGGAAGGAAACGTATACAATTCATGGAGGCATCTTAAGCTATTACACCTATCAACATTTTGCTATCCCATAGGAAGCGTGAATTTTTTCGGGATAAAAAATGGCCTATGTCATTTTCTGATCCCTAAACTGCCACTATGCAAATAATCATATCGACCCCTTGCTCTGTGAAAAACTAAACTATCCCACAGAAATTGCACATTTTCCGGGATAAAAAGTAGCATATGTTCTATTCCAGACTATAATCTATCTCTGTGCCAAAAAACCAAATCCGTCCAGCCGTTGTAGCGTGATTGAGTAACAAACATTCATCCATCCAAACATTCGCATTTATAATATTAGTAGGATTACTACAAATTTTACACTTTCATATAAACTCATACGCCCATGGAATACGAAAAATTTGCATTTATATATAATAAGAATACTCACGAGTTATAATAAGGATCTAAATAGATGAATAAGTATCGATGTTTCTCTCTAGCTATTTCTACCGTATGAATGGCTTCGGCGTGGAGGCGCGTGCGACGACGCCTGCGCACGCGGATGTCACTGATGCGCCCCTCGGCGGACTGTTCACGAAACTGGCGAAGCAGCAGGGCGGACCGCCTCGGCTTCCCGCCTTCCCAGTCATGCTCGATATGAGTTCCACTAAGGTTAGCAAATTTTTCATTTATTTTAAATCTTAACTATGAACAGTAAGTACACATATACATATACACTCACGCCAGTAATCCCTGAATGGGGGAGGCAGAGGTGTAACCAGTACACCCACTTTTCGCCGAATTTATTTCGGTCCCACAATGTGATAGGAGGCGAGCCTATCGCCATACCGGGCACAAATTCCAGACTCCGAGCTAATACTGAGAATTTCTATAAATATCACTTTACCCGACCCGGTTATCGAACCCGAGACCTCAGTACAGCAGTCGTAACGCATGCGCAATTACAACTGTGCCACCGAGGCAGTCAACAAAGTGAACAGTAAGCATGACAGCAAAAATTTACTAACTTTATTTATTTCTTTATTATTGTACACTTAAAGATTATTAATAAACAACGATTACATTTATTTATTAAAGTACAAATGGCGGTCTTATCGCTCTAGGCAATTTCTAGCAGACAACCATGGGATGGATATATGAAGAGGAGAAAGAGAGTTTTTAATTACATACTTTAATATCATTTACTATTATTCCTGTGTTTTATGTATGTATATTTATTCGTGTATTTATATATAAAGATAAATTAAAAATATACTTTTATTAGGGCTGACCGTTGAATTTATTCTGTAATACAGAGTGTATGTATATAATTGGTATCCCAAGATACAGGCCAAGGCTAGTTTGGGTACCCCTGGAATTTAGATTTATGTTTGTTTAAGGAATTGTTTTTTTTGTTGTAAACCAATGTCGATACTAATTGTAAACAAAACTATTTAATTAATTTTATTTATTTTCAAGCAAAAAAGAGTAAGACTTAAACATGCATTTCCGTAGCTTATTACTTTTCAATTTAGTTGTATTGATTTGATGTTTAGCTGCAATTAGTGATTCTTTCAAATGTATAGATATTATGAATTATAAGAGTTTTTTAAAGCAACATTTAAATATAATCAAAATATGTATTTAAGACTTTGTATATAATATTATGAATATATTAGACGTGTTTTTAACCTAACATAATTGTGTTACGGTAAACCACTTGGATCTTACGTTCGCAGACCGGTGCCACGCTACATAAATATTAAAATTAAAAGTAAAAACAAATTATAATTATTTTTTTAAAATTTACAAAGCCTTTGCATTAACGTAATTTTTTACCATCGCTCTGGCACTTACTACATAAATATATATAAAAATAAATGTGTAAGTGTATTTGTATGTTACATTTAAAAAACTTGAAGGCACACTGAGACAGTTCACTCGGAAGAATGTTGATTCGAGAAAATATTTCGTACTATAGTAATTAAAGAAAAATAGTCATATCATACGATAGTAATTAAAGAAAAATAGTCCGATCTCTGATCCCTTAGAAGACTGATTATGGGTGGAACTGATGGAATTTAAGGTGGAATATGCTCTCTTCAACAGTTTTTTTAATGTTATTAAGCTTATACATTTATTTTATCAAAGCTTTCGGGTAAACCTATCATTATTATTGAAGAGGAATTAATATTCTCAAGGAAAAGTACAGTCAAACACAAAAAGATAACGTCTAATTAATTATAGTCATAATAAAAAATTGAGTAGCAATCCTAAACTTTATAGTTCATTTAATACTTATTTTTGCATATAAGTACTTTATTAAAAAACTCATAACTATTCTTTAAATAAAAATAATAAAGAAGCATAATTAAACAGCTTTTGTGCTCACTTAAATGACTTTAATGTAGAACATGATATATAGGACTAATTATGTTTTATAAAAGCTTGAAAAAAAATATTATTATAAAAACTATGTCTACTCTGCAATGATTTTAAATTTATATAAAAGTTTTGTTTACAACCTTCATAATATATAATTAAGTTTAAAAAAACTATTATGTTATTATGACTGCTGGTTATTTTTTGTTATTATAATAAAAAATATTTGATAATACATTTAATCTAAGAGCCAATATATTAAAGTCTATATAGCCTTGCGTCTTACCACTCCCCAAATCTTGTATTTTTATTTTAAATTGTCGTACTTTAACTATCTGACTTCTCATAGTGTTCTAGGACTCAGGGCTGCCATCTGTAATAGTTGCTAAAATGTGTCTTAGTCTGCAATTGGTAAGGGATTTAATCATATTAACTGTTTAATATTTCATAATAAACATATTGAATTGCACCCGAGGAAATATTTTAAAAGTGTCCACACTTATTACTCATTTTTTTCATTGATTGTACCTCAATACTATATTCACTAGTAGAAATTTGCGATTCCATGCTTCATAAACGCGGTTTCGACGAGGCATCAAATACAGAATTAAGGCCTTGATATAAAATGTGAATTACTTCAATAAACCACCAAGGCCACTGCCCCTTTGAAACGCTCAGCTGGCTTTTCGTTTCAAAAGAACACATTAAAATTCATATTAATTACCCACAATGCTCATTGACCTTCCGTTTTTAATTACTGTTTCATAGTTCACTATGATTAAAATGTCTTAGTATGAAATGCATTATCATAAACATCGTGTGTAATAATAATTTAATAATGGTATTCTCTGATGTTTTCAAGCATCGGAGTAATCCCCATGCGCCTACATATGTATTTACAAATATTTGCACAGCAACACTACATTAATCATAATAAAGACTTTGAAAGAAGTTTGTTAATAATGGGCTTCTCAATCGATTTTAGTATTTCTTCCCTAAAAATAACTTGAATTGAGTAAATAACTGGTAATATAACTGATAATATATTATAATATTATTTATATTACTATAGTATATTATTTCATTAGCCACGGTCCTAATGTTAAGCGTTCACCGTAGTCCACCAAGCTCTCCTAATGCGCGTTCGCGTAGACACACGAAATTCTTATTTAGAAGGTTTCCTCGTGATGTTTTTCTTCACCATTGAAGCGATAATCAACAACGATACAAGCGTACAAAATTCAGAGATATGCAACATGCTGCTTACACACCTGCGAGATTGGTCTCTTGAATCTCTATCGTTCCAACTAGGCTATCGCTGTTTTTTATGACACTAGTTATAATATTTCCTCGCTAAGGTAACCTTTACACTTCCTCTTGCATTCAAACGAAGTGTGAAGTTACGCTGACAAGAGTTGCTTGTAATCATGTATTTTATTAACCACCTAAATCTTTAAATATATTCTAACTATGCTGGTGGTAGGATATTCGTATCCGCCCGGATAGCGACCACCGTACACAGTAAAACCCGCCATAATGGCACACGCAAGTGTGTCGCATTCCGAGATCAGCCAGTGAACATCTGGTTTTTGTCGGGGGTCTAGAGTTGGGGTATGATGTTTGCCCGTTTTGCGGCCTTCTCAGTACTCTGATACTAGACCCTCAACCGCTTCTTCACCTTCTTGCCCATGACGTAGTGTGAAGAAGCAGGCTGACATGATTGTGTTGAGTAGCGGGAAATAAATTGTCTCTCGCTACTCAGTACTCTAATTAGACGTCACTGCGCTTACCATCAGGTGCAGTGTGGTCACTTTGTCGTGCCAGGATAAAAAAAAATACTTTTATTTCACGCAACGTAGAGCAATAGTTGCCTACCACTATTGATAGACAATATATGGAACCTACGTTCTTGTTAGGATTAATATTCTAAAATGTGTGTACACCATGGATGTAAATGGGACGTCCGTTAATTACGTCAGATGTTTTTCTTTTAATTTGGACCCTTCCTCTTGGTGAGATTTAGAGACACCCTACTTCCTCCTAATGTGAGATATACATTAATATTTATTTTGTGTGTATAATAATTAATGTCTTTCAAAAGTTTTAGTCATTAGATTTTCTATTATGACAAGTTTAAATGAAATTTGACGATATTTTACTGGACCCCTCCCCCCACTTTGAACTCAGGTTCGAATTAATGCCCTAAAAGCTCTACCGGGCTATTACCGCTGTCTCACATAGAACCGACATGTAACAACTTGCTCTTGCGTTTAATAAGGAATCCTTTTCGTATTCCCTGTGTCTTTCCATTCTCCCCAACAACACATGGCTCTTCTTGTATTGTTGTTTATGGGTGGTAGAAATCATTTAACATCAGGTGACCCAGTAGCTCGTTTGTCACCATCTGCCATTGATTAAAAAGTGCATTCAATTAGCGTAATTGGATTTGAACATCCTGTACGTAACATAATTACAGCTTAAAGTTTATTTTATTACGTCAGCGACTCTACTTGTTGAATGATAAAAAACACATTATGCGTCCCTATAAAATTTGAGGGTTGCTCTCGATTTTTCTGAGATCCCATCATCAAATCCTGATTTGGTGCCAATGGGACCTCGGAAGTATATAATTTTAAACGAAAAAAGAATTTCTCGAATCGGTCCAGGCGTCTTCGAGTAATCTGGGAACTTACATAAAAAAAGACTCCGACGAATTGAGAACCGCCTTATTTTTTTTAAGTCAGTTAAGAACGCTTTTAAGGCCTCTAGCGGAAGTACTTAATATTTTCATACATATCTCACTAACTTCGATCGAATACATAAAAACTGAAGACGGTGAGGGTAACAGTCAGCCGGACGCGCACTGTCCCGCGAAGAAGCAAGTGGAGCGCTTCTAATTGGCCGAGGCACGCGCCGCGCATGCGCACCCGACGGTCTACTGTCTACACGCCACGCCACTGGCGGGATGTGAAATTAAAACAGCACAATAACTCGCGCGAACACTGCTATGCGCCCGTTATTCGCATTCTCTAATCTCGGTGGACATCGGATCTAATGGTATGATTGGATGCCTCAGGTTTTCTGTTTGGAGTGAAAGCTCCTTATAAATGTTTTATCGGTGTTTTTAGATAAATATGATTCTGTACATCTCTATTTTTTGCAATTATCGGTTTCGATGTCATGATTGAACCTGCTCTTTCCTTTCAGAGTCGGTACTCGTCTAATAGAGATTGTCAATTCCATATATTCGTCTTATAGCAACAGCGTCCGTGGGGCGAGTAGCCGGCTGTGAAACACGAGGACGTGGCTTCGATTCCAACACCGAGACATATGTTTGTGTGACAGACGGATAGTTGTTTCGGGTCTGGGTGTTGTGGGACCTTAGGACCTCGTAGTTCTTGATACCCACGATATAGGTTTTACTTAATAGGTCAGAATTGTATGACTGTTGGGTTTATTTATTTTATTTATAATATTACAAACTATTCACCGTCCGTTACTCATTACTCAAATGCGTTACCAAACACTTTTCGCCATCAACTCTAATCACCAGTTACCGGGAGCGTGCCGCGCACGCTTATTTCACGCTTGTGCCGGCATTTCATACTGCATTCACCTTTTTACTGGCAGTAATTAAAAAAGATAGATTACAGCTTGACCCGCGCGCGGCCACCGTAACACAACGTTATGATGTATGCTCAGTGCTCTCGATCTGATTACGTTTCTTTGCTCGGTGGTACTGTACGGCGTAAGTAATTGAGTTTTAAAGTGTGCGGAGGCGTGACACCGATAAATAATAAATATGTACGATTATGATTGCATTTTTAAGTGGAACTATGCTTAAATAATGCTGTCTACAATATTAATGGGCCGGTTCGACAGGGGCTTTACCATTCACTGTCTCAAAGACTGACGAGATGTGAAAAATCGCTGTTGCGTTTCCGATTATATTTCCATATATGCCCATATCCCTCTCTCCCCTCCGTAGTCGTCATAAATATCCTTGGTCAGAAACGCAGTCATTGTTTAAATAAGTGTTCATAACTTTCATCTTTAAACAACACTGTATACTTTAAACAAACGTAAATATTCAATTTGTGACCTAATTTCCAATTAAATTTATTTAATTTTTTTCTGTGTATGATTATGATTTCCGGACTTATTATGCATAACTGTGTATTTATTTTTGAACTCTTACTGTCATTCTCACAATATAACTTTTATTCTAGGCCTTACTAGCGATATCACGAGTTGGCCGAGGAGGTCGGTCACGGCGTAAAAGAGTAGGCGTTGGCAACCCTACAGAACATTCGCCCCTTGACCTATCAGCGGCTGGGGAAAGCGCCGCCAAACGTGCTAGACTCTCTGCCAGCCCTAGCACCAGGAGCGACAGTGATGAGAGAGACAGAGTCTCTAATGACGGTACGTATTAGGTACAAAATTATGAATTTTGAGTCCAGCTTTCCGCAAGAGAAATCCAAAAGCACACGCACTCTTCGTCTAGCTTTTTTTTTATTCTGGCACGGTAAAGTAACGGTAAAATCTGCAACTGGTGGTAAGCGCAGTGCCGGTCAATTAGAGTATCGAGTAGCGAGAGACAATCTATCGCTATTCAACATTCATGCCGGCCTGCTTCTTAACACTACGCCGCGCCATGGGCAAGAAGGTGAAGAAGCGGTCGAGGGTCCAGTGTCAGAGTACTCGGAAGGCAGCAACTACACCATGGGCAAGAAGGTGAAGTAGCGGTCGAGGTTAATGCATAATAATAGCATGAGAGAAAATTATTAAATTCGTGCTAAATTTGCAACTAAAACGTGGTTAATAACTTACCTTACTCGTCTTACCCGTTTTTGTATTTTTTTTACATTACATTGAAATAATATGTAACAATACATAGGTATTAAGTAAATTCAACCTCGAAACATTTTAAAAATCTAGCAAGAATTAATGATTCTAATTACACCGTACCGAACTACGTAATTACTGAAATGTAGTCTACGAAATTAATTAATGAAACACTCTTATCTAGATTAATATGCAAAGTTAATTAAACCAATCTGGTGCAGAACTTCCTCGGTACCATACTCTCTTGGAACAGGGACGTTTTGAGATTGATTCCCAAATGAGGAAAAACTGATTTTTTTTTCAATATCTTTTTATAGGATTCTAAAAAACCTAGCTTTTAAAGGCCCGTAAAACCAACTCAAATTTAGACCACTATTTAGATGTATGTATGGCCTCACTGTAAAGTAAGGTAAAGAAAGAAAGAAAATAAATGTTATTTAGTCAACACTTTAGATGACATACAAATTCAAAATACATAATAGTAATACAACAAAAAAGCAATTATAAACCCTAAGTACACCCGCTACTCCTCAATTTGGAATTTGTGTATGACCAAAAAGGCCATAGGCTCAGCATCCAGCGGATTTGCTGTGCTTTGGCATTGCACAGGTCTAAGGGTGGTGGTGACTACTTTCTGTGGAGTATTGTACTATCTATTATTATGGTTATAGCGCGGGTAGATAAATAAAATGTTAGTTGTGTCGCAGACTCGGTCTTGTTATTTGCGTTCCTTATAGAAATCCTTTACATATCCTACTGGCGACGAGGAAAACCACAAAAGTGTACTATTTAACAATATAAGTGTTAACTGTGTCCGTACGAGTATTATTTTAAAAATGCCTATCGGAAAAATAGAACAATTCGACCTCGCAAGCAAAAAATGGGCGGCGTACGTTAGACGTGTCGAACAGTACATGGCTGTAAACCAAATTAAAAGTGAACACGAAGTAGCTACGTTAGTGGTGTTAGTAGGTGAAGCCACTTATGACTTGATGTGCGATTTGTGTGCGCCGGATAACCCAGAATCCAAGACCTTCAAGGATTTAGTGGAGATAGTCGGCGACCATCTCGAGCCAAAGCGTTCGGAAATTGCCGAACGTCACGTTTTTCGTCAGAGGCGTCAGAATATTGGAGAAAATTTATCCGAATATTTGCAGGCGTTGAAGCATTTAGCTAGTACGTGTGAATTTAAAAAATCTCTGGAGGAAAATTTAAGAGATCAATTTGTGTCTGGATTGGCAAGCGAGGAGATGAGGTCTCGACTTTTTGCTGAACCGAAATTGACGTACAAGAAATCGGTGGAGTTGGCGTTGGCGTTAGAGGCGGCGGATCGACACGCGCAGGCGAGCGGCTCGAGTTACGCGCTGACCGCAACCGACCCGCACGCGGGCGCGGTGCGGGCGGCGGCCAGCGGCGGCCGCGTCGAGCCCGTCCACCGCGTGGCAGCAGCGAGCCCGCGCGCCGCGAGGCCTGCCTCACCGGCCGCGCCTCCCGCGCGCGCTTGTTGGCGTTGCGGACGAGCTCATCGGTCAGACACGTGCCGTTTTAAAAACTATTCATGTGATATGTGCGGCCAAAAGGGCCATATTAAAGTGATGTGTAAACAACGCCCTTTACAGGAAAACCATGAAGTGCGAAAATGGCGTAAGGACACTCGTAGTGGGCATAATTATATTGATAGTGAGGACGAATATGAGTGCGGTTTGTATAATCTTAATGTTTGCGGTAACAATGATCGACCGTTTCAAGTGTTAGCGCAGGTTAGTGGGTGTCAAGTTACGTTTGAATTGGACACGGGAAGTAAGTTATCTACTATTAATTTGTATGATTACCAAAAATGTTTTCCTAAATTGCCCATGTTATCAAATAATATATGTTTGCGATCATATACGGGAACAATAATTGAACCAATTGGCTATGTTTTAGTAGATGTGGTCGTTGGTAAACACTCGGCGAAGGAGCTTAAATTATTTATCATAAAAAATGGAGGACCCCCTCTTTTAGGGAGGTCGTGGTTACGAAAATTAAAAATAAATAATATCCAAATTAATGATTTTCTGTGTAAGTTAGACGAAACAAATCTAGTAGAAGAGCTACGTTTTGAATTCCCGATGGTGTTTGCTAACGGCCTCGGCACCTGCTCTAAGAAAATGTCACTTAAGTTACGCGATAGCACACCGATATTTATTAAGGCACGACCTTTGCCCCTGGCCTTACGTAAACCTGTAGAACTAGAATTACAGCGATTAGAGGCAGAGGGTACTATACGAAAAGTGGATTATTCTGATTACGGAACACCGATAGTGCCCGTAATTAAGAAGTCCGGTGGTATTCGCATTTGTGGAGACTATAAAGTGACCGTCAACCCGCTATTAATTCGTGAACCGTACCCACTTCCTCGAATCGAGGAACTGTTTGCGGCTTTAAGTGGTGGTGAGAAATATTCAAAAATTGATCTCACGAATGCTTACCAGCAACTGTTCCTGGATGAGTCGTCTCAGGCCTGCACCGCCATCACTACTCATGTTGGGACATTCGTTTATGAGCGTACACCGTTTGGATTAACTTGCATCCCAGAAAAATTCCAAAAATTTATGGAAGAGACATTAAACGGTTTAAAAGGGGTAGCCGTGTTCATCGATGATATCGCAGTCACCGGTAAAAATACTGCGGAACATTTGAATAATTTACGAACGTTATTAGGTCGATTACACGAGGTTGGTTTAAGAATAAAATTAGAAAAGTGTTCCTTCATGCAAGACAGCATTAATTATGTAGGATTTATAATCGATAAGCACGGCTTGCATCCAGACCCAGACAAAATTAAAGCCATAGTGGACGCTCCTGCACCTACTGATGTTACACAATTACGCTCATTCCTAGGATTAATTAATTATTATTCTAAATTTATTTCTAACTTAAGTTCAATCCTTTATCCGCTTCATAAATTGTTACGTAAAAATTTGGCATGGGACTGGTCAGGCGAATGTGATCAAGCTTTTAAAAGTGTTAAAAGAGCTGTGTTGAGTAGTGATGTGCTGGTACATTATGATCCCGACCTTCCTCTGGTTTTAGCGGTAGACAGTAGCTCCTGCGGCATCGGCAGTGTTCTGTCACACAGGTACACTGATGGCAGTGAACGACCTATTTGTTTTGCATCGCGTACTTTGAATGCGGCAGAACGATCATACAGTCAGCTTGATAAAGAAGCTTTAGCGATAATTAACGGCGTTAGGAAACATCATCAATATTTGTATGGTCGCCATTTCATAATTAAAACAGATCATAAGCCCTTAACGTTTATATTTGGACCAAAGTTTGGCTTACCACAAACGGCCGCAAGCCGGTTACAACGATACGCGACTAGGTTGGCTGCGTACGATTTTGAGATTGAATTTGTGAAGTCAAAAGATAATAGTAATGCGGATGCACTCTCTCGATTACCGTTACCGCTGTCGCAGCGGCACGTGCGTGATGACGTAACAGGGCTGGATTCGGTGTCATATTTAAATTACGTGGAGGAATCATTTCCAATAAGTATTAAGGAGGTAGCTTTGGAAACGCGCAAAGATAATGTGTTAAAAACAGTTTTTGGGTATATTTTAAACGAATGGCCCTCTAAAATAGATTCCGACCATTTAAAACCATACTTCCATCGTAAAGATAAACTTACCGTAGAAAGAGGTTGTATTTTATATGATTCTCGAGTAATTATTCCAGTAGCTTTGAGGAAACAAATACTCAATGAACTTCACGTGGGACATTTAGGGGTGGTTAAAATGAAGAATGTAGCTAGAAATTTTGTATATTGGCCTCAGCTTGATTCCGAGATTGAGAAAATAACACGGGAATGTAATGCGTGTGTTCAACAACGTGATGCCCCCGCTAGGTCCCTATTACATCCGTGGGTATATCCGTCGCGTCCTTGGCAAAGAATTCATATTGATTTTGCGGAATTGCATAATAAACATTATTTAGTGACTGTCGATGCCCATAGTAAATGGATTGAAGTACAGAAAATGGATGGTACCAACGCCAATGCGACTATTTTAAAATTGCGAGAACTTTTCGCACGCTTCGGTTTGCCATCGCAAGTAGTCAGCGACGGGGGGCCACCTTTCGGGTCTTTTGAATTTGCTGATTACATGCGCAAAAATCTTATAGTTCATACTATAACTAGCCCTTACAGGCCAGCAGGCAATGGAGCTGCTGAAAATGCCGTTAAGTCTATTAAACGCGCAATGAAAAAGGCATCGTATGACAGGATGGATATCGATACAGCACTTTCGCGATTTTTATTTCAATACCGTAACTGTGATCACGCCACTACAGGGGTAGCGCCGGCAGTAGCCATGTTAGGTAGACGCCTCCGTAGCCGACTAGATGTGTTACGACCGAGTACGGTAACTGCGGACGCCGTCGAGGCGTCAGCTGATAGTGTCGGCAGTTGTAGACCCAGAGCGGAGAGGCATGTGACAGTAGGAGATAGCGTTCTGGCGCGAGATTATAGACCGCACCATGACAAATGGGCAGCGGCGAGCGTAACAGCGCGAGAGGCGCCACTTACTTACCAAGTACGTCTTTCTGATGGAAAAGTATGGAAACGTCATATTGATCAAATATTGCCAATTAAAAATCCACAAAGCCGTGGTAGTATGCGAAGTTCATTGATAAACAATGATACTTCCGTTGACGAATCCAATATTCCGCCAAGTTCACTTCAAAGCGAAATAATTCAACCACCATTGACACCGAGCCACAATGACCCACCTAGCCCAGGCTTGCGTCCAAGCCCGATAAAGAGTGATACTGTCTCACTAATAAAACCACGCCCAAAGCGTGCTTGCAGATTTGAGGGAAAGTATAGCAAATAGTACTTAACTAGTAGGTGTATGTACCATGTGCTATAGGTATGTATTATGTATGTATTATATAGGTAAATATTATCGTATGAGTGTAGCCACTCCTTTTTGTTTGTATTAACGTCAACACTTAGAGAATTTGGTTGCCTACTCTAAGCGTCAACATATTACACTAGTGCGCATCTACGTATATTATAAGTTATTTAGTTTGTTTACGTTTAATTATTTACATTTATATTACTTGGTTCTATTTAAGACATATTATATTATCATGTTGATGATTATAATATAGTTATCTGTTTTTGTTGATTTATGTACGCCTTGTCAATATATTGTAAAAAGTTAATAATAATAGATTAACTTTAGACTAAGGGGGGAGATGTGGAGTATTGTACTATCTATTATTATGGTTATAGCGCGGGTAGATAAATAAAATGTTAGTTGTGTCGCAGACTCGGTCTTGTTATTTGCGTTCCTTATAGAAATCCTTTACATATCCTACTCTTTCATTAAAAAAAAACTGCCATGTAGAAAAGTACTGCCTGACGCTCATGTTCTCCTTTTTTTATTGCCGCGGGGATAGCGGTTTGCCGCCCGCTCCGGGTGGAAGAGGAATGAGATTAAAACGGTTATGCTGGACTAGCCTTTCTTACGACCCAGCATCCCCCACGTCCAGATGATGGCTATCCGGGCAGCCGCTGGACCGAGTCCCTACCCCTTATGTACATCCCACCCGACACTACCAGCTAAAACCCCGCGGTGGCCTTCTTCGGCGCTTACGGAGTGATCCCGGGGTATCCTAAGATATACTAGAGTTGCTACCTACCGGAACACGCTGATGTTCTGCCTAGGCCTTCTCTTGCTGGTGGTAGGATATTCATATTCCCCAGGATAGCGACTACCGTACACAGGGTGTAAAACCCGTTATAGTGGCACACGCAAGTGTGGGATCAGCCAGTTTACATCCGGTTTCTTTCGGGGGTCTAGTGTTGGGGTACGATGTGTGACCGTGTTGCAGCCTTCTGAATACTCTGACACTAGACCCTCGACAGCTTCTTCACCTTCTTGTCCATGGCGTAGTGTGAAGATGCAGGCCGGCATGATTGTGTTGAGTAGCAGGGGATAGATTGTCTCTCGCTACTCGATACTCTAATTGAACGGCACTGCGCTTACCATCAGGTGCAGTGTAGTCACTTTGCCGTGCTAGGATAAAAAAAGTTAAAGACAGATGACAGAAGACAGGAGGATGATGCTGATCGTTTTGTCCAGAGCGAGGTGATGGGCGCGGGGAGTGCCTGTGTGCGGAGGCCAGGGCGCGCCTGTCTGCTTGGACTGTGGACGACGTCTGCGACTTCGTGAACTCCATTGACATCTGTGCAGAGTATGCACCGGTGAGTGACTTTTTAATTATTATTTTTTTATTTATGTCTATTGCATTGTTGTTAGACATATGTGCAGAGTATGCACTTTATTTTTTTTTTGTCTTTTGCTTTATTTTTATGGTATGCGGATTGTTTTGAACTATTATCGAATTCACAAGGACGTTTTCTTCGAATGCGAATTGGCAAAATCTGTTGTATTTTAAATTAGAATATACAAATGATTTAATAAAATATTCGTAGTAGGTGGTAAATTCTAAATTGTTTGTGTTATGACTATAACTCATGGCAGAAGTGGTAGAGCCACGCTGTAGACATATTTGTCTACAGCATTAATGGGCCCGCTCGACCGGGGTAGTACCACTGTCTCACAGAAAACCAACGAAAAGTGACAGTTCACTGTCGCGTTTCGTATGGTAAGTGAGATATCCGGAGGCCCAGATTCCCCTTCCCTTCCCTAATCCATATTCCTGTCATTTAAGGCCGACAGCGCATACGTTATACTTCCGGTATTGTGGATGTTCATGGGCGGTGGAGATCACTTAACATCAGGTGACCCACAGGATCGTTTGTCGGACTATGATATAAATAAATATATACATATATACCTAGTCAGGTCATAAATTCTGTCACATGTTAAATATAAAATAATTGAAACAAGTTTATTCATTATGTAACCATTTATATACCAAAATGAACTTAACAAAACATAGATTCTTATGACACTAAAGTTTATTCAAAATGACCTCCGTGATTTTGAATACAGGCCTTCAATCTGCGCGGCCAGCTGTCTATCGCAGCACGAACGAGGTCCATGTCAATATCGGCGACTGCCTTAATCAAGGATGTCTTGAGTGACTCCAAATTGGGATGAGGCTTTGAACACGCCTTTTCCTCCAAGTGTTGCCATATCTTGTAATCTAACGGATTCAAATCTGGACTGGAGGAGGGCCAGTCTTCGTGCCGGATGAAGTCGATTTCACGCGCCGCCAGCCAGTCTTGTGTGCTCTTCGCTCTATGAGCTGGCGCCGAATCTTGTTGGAATACCCAGTGCCTGTTATTGAACATGGTATGAGAAACAGGTTCCACAAGGTTCGTTAGGACTGTATTTTGATACACAACTGCATTCGTTTTTACACCTTTCTCACAAAAATGTACCTCTGTTAAGCCTCAATAAGAAACTCCCAACCATACCATGAGCGAGGATGGAAAATGACCTCGTTGGACACGCGGAATACGGTTGCTCGCTTCTTCACTACTGTGTGCGTACACCTTATCATTTTGTTTGTTGTAGCTCTCTTCTACGGTAAAAATTTTTTCATCTGAAAAAAGAATTTCCCGATATTTTTTTCCCGCGTACCTCTTCAACAAAGCGCGGCATCTCTTCAGTCTCAGGTCCATTAGACGAGCATTCAAACGATGTCCTGTTTTTCTTCGATATGCCCGAAGCCCTAAGTGTTCATTTAACACCCTTTTCACCGTGGTTCTGCTTAACCCCATCTGAAGGGCCAACAGTTTCTGCTTACGTTTGGGATTTCTTTGAATTCGCGCCTTCACAGCTTTTATCACTGCTGGAGTCCTAACAGACCGAGGGCGACCACTTCTTGACCTGTCATCTACACTAGAGTCTTCATTGTTTCGTTTGATGGTACGATAAACGAATCTTTTGGTTATATTCAAATTTTTCAGTATGTCAAAAATTTGAATTGGCTCGTAACCGCAACGATGCAACGCAATTACTGCAACACGTTCTTCTTTAAGCGTCCACTCCATATTTAAAAATGAGTAAAATTCTAAAAAGTATACATTTTTATTTTCATGAACAATTTGAAATTCGAATTCAATAAACTTTTTTGTGGCCAGCATTCTAAAATAAAAGTTTTTACTGTGTGACAATACTTATGACCTGACTGTGTATATATATATATATATATTCATTATTTTATTCTTCTTTATTTTTTGTTTGAAAAAGTTTACTGTTAGTAACTTCGAATGATAAAATTCGCAATATTTGTGTAATTGCTTGATACAAATCAATTTTTTTTATCACTGCGTTCATTATTATTAACTTTAAATTACTTTCATCTTAGACCTTGTTCATATATAAAACAATCGCAATAAGTAATCGACATAAGTGTATTCTAATTAAATTATTTTATTAGAAGGAAATTGGTACCATAAAGTTTATGATGTGATCTCACAGTTCACAGGTTCACTTTCGTTCACAGGTTCGTAAACTTGTCACTGTTACAGCCCTATTTATCTCAGAGGTTTTCTCTGACTTTTAAATTATCCCAATAGCTCTATATTTAAATTGAATTTTACGATTAGATAATTCTATTTTTGAATTGAATTGTACGATTAGAAATTATTTATTTAACAACATAATTGATTTTAAGAAATAAAAGGTTTACATACTGGTTTCTTATATTTACGCAAATATTATACATTGAAATAAAACGAAGTTTACGGATTATATCGCGGTTTATTTTACTTTTTTAACCCGACGGTTCGAAGACTTTACAACCTTCATGGTCACGGGGGAGACTGAGTTGCGTTGAGTTGTGACTGAGTACATTAAAATAAAAATGTAATATCAACTAGGAGGGTAGAAACATTGCACTATACTTTCGAGATGACATAAAATAAAAGGTTTATCATGAAACAATTATTAAGAAAATGATGAATTAGGTATAAAATTAATGAATTTAAATTTACCATTACAATAAGATTTAATTATTAAATCAGAAACAAAAAATATAGAAATCAGCGAAACATATTGTACCTGTTGGAAACGTTACATGAATCCAAGGTACCTCTTTTTTTTTGGCGTTACGTGGCTCTTTATTAATTTTAATTGCCAACACAGTGAATGGGAGCAAATATAGATAATGGAAGTGTAAAAAAAAATCTTTATTTTTATTTAATTGTAGCGTTTCAAATCAGATTACATTCCACGTTGATGTTTAATAACGACGTATTTTTATTTGTCAAGATATCTGTTTTTTTAGATTGGGGTCAACAAAACATAGCGTTTAGCAACTAAATACTGTAATTAATTAACTAAACGTTTCAAGCTTGTTACCCATGATGTGATAGAGAGCGAGCTTATTGCCTTACCGGGTATAATTCCGGACTCCGGGATGATACAAGTACTCAGGTACTTCGTGATAGAAAACCCCGATATCACTTTGCCTCGACCCGGGGGTGAACCCGAGACCTCGGCACAGCAGTCTTATAGCATGCGCAATAACAACTGCGCCACCGAGGCAGTTCAGAACGTTCATTGAAAATATAACTTTATCGATATGGTAAATGCATGGGAACGCATATTATAATTATAATATACTCTCCTCACTACTAAATATTACTTAAAACTAAGATAGATGAGGCTATAGTATTTATAAAAAAAATAGTCATGCAATTTGACTAACTTACTCACTGGTATAGGCCGTTGAAAATATACTCTTTGACGAACTTCTTCTATAAGCTCTCACTGAGCAACTTTACTGCAATAGGCGATTCACGACACTTTTAACATATTGGCGACTAAAGAATATTTGGATGGCAAAAACCTTTTCTACTGTAGCTGTAAAAGCCATTACACTAACAGTGAGGTCCGAAAATACGAAGCTCCAAGACATATTTAATGAACACAAAAAACTAATTGCATAAAGACATCATTGAATGACTTGACATTAAGACATTAGGGACTAACACGTGACTTCGGACCTATTTTTACGCTTCAGCAATAATTAATCTACCATGATGCTTAAACTCATTAAATGAAACAAAAAAACGTACGCGTAGAAAATTTTACTCCAATTTATACTTTATGACTAAAATTAGTTTTTACCGCGGTTCTACCCGCGTGTTGTAAAGCATTATTCTTATACAAATTTATCCACCCCTTTAGAGTTTAAATGTTGCAAAACATCATAAAGGTGCAAAAATTTAAAATAGAACATCAGTGATGTCTCTTACGCATCACATTCAACACATTATAGAGCCATGACTTTAATGCAAGAGACTTACAAAATTTGAAAATGGAACATCAGTTATGTCTCATACGCATCAAATTCGACACATTATATAGCTATGACTTTGATGCAAGCGACTTTCAAAATTTGAAAATGGAACATCAGTTAAGTCTCATACGCGTCAAATTCGACACATTATATAGCTATGACTTTAATGCAAGCGACTTTAAAAATTTGAAAATGGAACATCAGTTATGTGTCCATACGTGTCAAATTCGACACATTATAGAGCTATGACTTTAATGCAAGAGACTTTAAAAAATTTAAAATCGAACATCAGTTATGTCTCCATACGCGTCAAATTCGACACATTATATAGCTATGGCTTTAATGCAAGTGACTTTCAAAATTTGAAAATGGAACATCAGTTATGTCTCATACGCGTCAAATTCGACACAGTATAGAGCTATGAATTTAATGCAAGCGACTTTAAAAATTTGAAAATAGAACGTCATTGATGTCTCATACGCGGCAGTTCTGTGATATTATGGAGCCATAGCCATGGTGACATTATTGCAAGCGCCGAAAAGGACAACGTAATATATCATGTAACAACCGAAATGTGAGAACAAAGTGGAAATTTGCACCGCAAAATTGCACAACGTATAGTGAACGGGCTACACTTCAAGACAACGTGCGTGACACATGACCGATGTGGTTGTCGAACTAAATTGCTAAAATAAGTGCAAATATCAAGTACAATAAACCAGCAATTACTACTTTTTGTATGAATAAAACATGTTATTACATGAAATTAAGGCATGTCATTGCCATTGAAGTATATAAAAACACTTCACGACAATAAGGAAACTAAACTAGTTATAAATAAAAGATAGATTAATATACTCGTAAAAACTAAAATTGAGTATTCAAAGGAAAATTACGAAAGTAAAACTATTAATAACTTAACTATTCACTTTTAATAAGACTATGAAATTTAATGTCACGTGTCGTAAATGAACACATCTATTTCAAAGACATAATTACTAATCATGGCGGTGTTTAACATTATTTTGGATGTTAAAGACGCTAACTATGAAATAACTTCCAATAACTGTCCGTAATGTTAGGGCAGTTCACTATTTAACAATACTTAAAGTGACAAAATTCAATTATTTCCGTGTCTATATTACTAGCTTTAAAATTACTTCTATTTTGTATAATATAACAAAATTTTAATATGATTAGAACATGATATTTATCAGCTGCATTTAATTATAGGTTGTAGATTTAATGAGGGATCAGAACAGGGAAATAATTTTAGAGAAGTACTCATACATCTTTCTCTAATTATTTATATATTCTTGTGGTTCGTTGCTCGGCCGTAAAGTTGTAACAATTTATTACCTTTACAATTATTGGTGTAGTAATATTGTAATATATATAATACAAAATTTGATTTACCTTCACAAATATATTTGTAGGAATGAAAAGAAAATGAACTTTATTTTCTCAACACTTTAGATGACATACTAACATAAAATTAGTAGTACAAAACGAAAACAAAAATAGAAAACAATTAAAGACCTTGAGAAGGTGTAATACTTCTCAATTTGGAACATTTATGTCTAGAGTATGACCAAAAAGGTCATAGGCTCAGCATTTGCCAGGTAGTAAAATACTGCTTGGCGCTGATATTCTGCCTAGGCCTTATATCCAAAAGTAACCCACACAAACCCGCTGTAAATGACCGTAATACACAATACTTATAATTTTCTAATTAGTTCGGCAGTAAGTAAAATTTAAATTACGAATCACTAAAACGTGGAAATCACTTTTTGTTTGTTGCCATACTTTTATTAGATCCTATCGTTCATCAATCGTCCCCTATTTTTTTCAAATAACACACTCTGTTCAAAAATAATTTACTCGTTTTCCCTACGCATAAATCAAACTGGCCAGTCACAACATCAAAAGATTGCATGTTACAAACATTTTATATATTTTAATTTGGCTCGATATCACTTATTCATTGCAATACATGCTGGTTGTACTAATCACTGACCTAGCCGGCTCTATGTCACCTCATTTGACGTACAGTAGCCGAGATCGGATTACTGCGTGATTTATTTAACGAAGGTGTCGCGAATACGGGCACTAGGAAATTAATTGTGCCACAGACTATAATTTCAGTTAACAAGCCTTTTAATGATTTATGTGCCGCCGCTACCGACTTTCGGTCACGGAAAATCCTTTTGTAATGATAATTTATTGTTCATTTTCTTGTCCTGTGTTTAACGACTCAATAGAATTATTAATGTTCAGATTGTATCGTTACATTTGAATTAACGTTTTAAATGTTTGATTACATGTCATATTTTGTTATGATGATTTTTTGTCAGCCTCGGTGGCGGAGTGGGTGAGTAGCAGGCTGTGAAACGAGAAGCCGTGGGTACGATTCCCGCACCGAGACAATTGCTTTTATGACAGACAGATATCTGTTTCGGGTTTGGGTGTTGTGGCACCGTAGTCCCTCGTAGTTCTTGATACCCACGATACAGGTTTTACCTAGTGTGACTGTTGGATGTATTTATTTCTCGTCTCTTTTACAGCCATTTGTAAAGAAACATCTCTTTGATATTTCGAATCTAAAACATACTTCACTAGCTGTTGCTCGCGGCTCCGCCCGCGTGGAGGTCATGTTTGAGACAAAAAGTATACACTACAAAATACAAATTTTCATGCATTTAACTTCAAAAATGAAGGATTTTCATACAAACTTTCTTACCCTATTTAACCCCCTTAGGGGTGGAATTTCCAAAAACCCTGAAATATGTGTTTTTAATTTTTAACTGTAAGGCCAAATACCAAATTTCATGCGTTTAACTGCAAAAATGCCAGATTTTCATACAAACTTTCTTCCCCTATTTTACCCCCTTCGGGGTGGAATTTCCAAAAATCCTGAAATATATATTTTTTATTTTTAACCAAAAGGCCAAATACTAATTTTCATAAACTTAACTTCAAAAATGACGGATTTTCATACAAACTATCATCCCCTATTTTACCCCTTTAAGGGTGGTATTTTCAAAAACCCTTCCTTAGTGGATGCCTACGTAATAAAAGGTATCTACTGTAAAAATTTCAAGTCTCTAACCCCAGCCGTTTTGGCTGTGCGTTGATCGATCAGTTAGTCAGTCAGTCAGTCAGCTTCTTCTTTTATAGATACAGATTAATTTCAAATCAAATTTAAACACCAGAAAACGATAGCCAAATTGGAGCTAGTACAGACTGCTGAGTCAAAAGTTGCGTGTTCAAAACTAGCCCAAATGGCATTCACCTCTGACTTTTCGAAGTTATATGTGAATTTATGATCGCTTGGTAAAACGTTAAAGAAGAACATCGTGAGGAAACCTGCATTCCTGAGCATTCTTATAAGTATTTCATGGTGTGTGAAGTCTACCAATTCGCATTAGGCTAGACTGGTGGTTGTGGACTAAACCTTAACTTCTCATTAGTGGTGGCCCAGCAGTGGGACAATGTTTAATACGGTGCTAGTATTAGTTTAGTCTCGATCATCCTCCACAGTGACTCCATGGACTCTGACATCTTCCTTATATACTTCAATGCATAATACATTCATTTTCCTTATATTGTTTTTTTTAATCTGGTACGGCAAAGTGACCACACTGCACCTGATGATAACTGCAGTGCTGTTCAGTTAGAGTATCAAGGAGCGAGAGACAATCTATCCCTCGCTACTCAACACAATCATGCTGGCCTGTAATAATGGAAATGATTTGTGAAAGATTTTGCTATAAACATGATAGCTGTAATCTTTTGCTATTACTTAGGAACTAATAAAAGCTATTGAAAACCCGATGCACACGAACTGTTGCGCAAACTATTTGATGTGTATAGTGTTTTCGTGGCAGGAATAGATCCTCTGTAATTATTTCGTGTGCCCAGCTTTGCCTACTATAATGTTTATCGCTCACGATTTTGGGAAGCAACGTGTTAAATAAAGAGACATTTTAAGATTGGTGTACATTGTTGAATTAAATAAGTTTTTTGATCATTGAAATTTTAATCATGAATTTATCAAAATTATGACTTAGTGGCGCAGTTGTAATTGTGCATGCGTTACGACTGCTGAGGTCTCGGGTTCGATCACCGGTTCGGGTAAAAGTGATATTGGGTTTTTCTATCACGAAATACTCAATATGAGCCCGGAGTCTGGAATGGTGCCTGGTATGGCGATAGGCTCGCCCCCTATCATATAATAGTAATTAGTTCGGCGAAATGTGGGTGTACTAGCCACTCTCGAATCACAAGGACACCGCAGTTCGAAAATGTAATAACTACAGTCTGTCCAAAATTAATTTTATTTCCATAATAGTAAAGTTAAAAATAGCATGTAAGAACGGCGAGTGTTGCCAGTATTTTGTGCATGCCGGCATGCCATTGATACGTGACTGGCTAGTTACGCCTCTGCCTACCGCTTCGGGGATTACAGGCGTGAGTGCCAATATATGTATATACGTTATCCAAGTTATTTATCAAACCCACAACCGAAAAACTCTTAGAACTGCCTAAATAGATCCCAAAATAAAACTATGATTTCTACTAACTGTACAAGTTTGGGCCGAAAATAACAAAGCAACTGAATTTACTGATTGAATGGACATAGACGCAAAAAATTATGCGTTCAGTTCCTGTTACTATTTTTTTTTCCAAATAGTCTTTTTGTCTGAATTCACTAACTGTAATGTTGTCTGTTTTTAGAATACTAGACTTTGCAAAGCTACTTTGTTATTATTATAACACGCTATGCCTAAAATTTAGCACTAAGGCACTTTTAGATAAATGCCACGCAAATAAATAGGACATGGGTTAGGCAAACGTAAGTTCTACATTTGAGTCGACAGCATAAGCATTGACTTATCCTTTCTTTCTTACGTATTTAAAATTGAGAATCCGTGAAGTGTGGCAAAGTAAACTAATTCTGATCAAATAAAAGCCTACCGAACACCAAATTCTAGAAGAAATTAAAGCATGCTTACCCAATTTAAAATATATCGTAGACGTACCAGTGTTTATGTTTATATTAACCGTTGAGAACTAAAAGCCTTCGAGTATTTTGGTCTACTTACCAGTTACTACCGTTTGCATTTCATAATGTTGTCCTCTGATTTTCCACGCAAACAATTATCACTACGATAAATTTTAGAGATAACATTTTTTCATACATATACATATTTTTGACAGCCTCCGCGATGCAGTAGGCGAGTAGCCGGCTGTGAAACGAGAGGCCGTGGGTTCGATTCCCACACCGGGACAAATGTTTGTGTGACAGACAGATATTTGTGTCCGCGGTCTGGGTGTTGTGAAGTCTCTCGTAATCCCTGATACCCACAACACAAGACTCGTATCTTAATATTGGATGGAGGCTATGTGTGTGACTGTGGGGTGTTATTTATTATTATTTTATTATAAATCTTTGAGTTAAAGCTGGCAGCATCTGTAGTTCTTCATTTGTCTTCTATTTTGTCTATGCACACATCATTGTGAGTTGTCACCGTTCTTACCGCGTGTGCAACCATCAGTCCCTCGTGAGATCGTGATCCGGAGCTGCAACATTGCGTGATTTATATAAATTACTCATCTATAAACCATATATAAAACGTTTGAATTATGGCATTAGTCGATCGCATCATTTTCTGTACAGATGAGTTCATATGTAGTCTTATGAATTTAAACAATCTTTTGAAATAGACAGTATATTTGGCCTTATATTATTTGCCTTTGGCCCTATTATACGGTAGGCAGCGGCTTTGCTATGCCCTGGCATTGCAGAAGTCTATCTGCGGCGGTGACTACTTACCATCAGGTAGCCCGTCTGCTCGTCCGCCTATCGAGGCACTAAAAAAAATTATATATATAGAATAACATCAATAACATTATGTATATATAATACAATAACTCACACCTATATACCCGAAAGCGTAGATAGAAATGCAATTGTAACCTCAGTTTGTCGGTCTTATTTCAGTCCCAGGGTACGATAGGCGGGAGTTTATCGCCATATCTCGGACAATTCCTATGCAATTTTCGCGATAAAAAACTAAAATATCCATTGTGACTGCTGAACATGATATTCATACCCAGGTGCTGATTTTAACCACAATAATAATCCTAGTTCCTAGCCCTGTATTAAACTTTCAACAACAAGAAGCGGTCGAGGGTCACTGTCAGAGTGCTTAGAAGGCCGCAAAACGGCCAAACATCGTACCCCAAATCTTGTCCACGACAATTTTTTTTAAATTTGTACATACATACATACATATACACTCACGCCTGTAATCCCCGAAGGAGTAGGCAGAGGTGTAACCAGTATACCCACTTTTTGCCGAATTTCGGTCCCATAATGTGATAGGGGGCGAGCCTATCGCCACACCGGGCACCATTCCAGACTCCGGGTTAATACTGAGTATTTCTATATCATTTTACCCGACCCGGGGATCGAACCCGAGACCTCAGCACAGCAGTCGTAACGCATGTGCACTTACAACTCGCGCCACCGAGGCAGTCTTAAATTTGATTGTGATTTTTTTAATTTGGTATGTCATCTTTTTTTGTATCTGTGTTGGATGAAAAAATGGTTTATTTGGTTTATGATGCAAATCAACAACACTGCAACTGATTGTACATGACATGCAAAATGAATACGAATGATCACCGAACCAGTGCACAATTAACGCGTGTACCGCTAAGTGTTTCGGCACGACGTCACGATAGAGACAACGCTATTTGTATCTTACCCGGGACATATAAATCAATTGCACGGATTGATCGTAATTCGAGACAGAATCCATAAAATTGACCGGCGTTCGAAACCCGTGCAAATGTGAAGGCCGATTTTGTAATTATTTGAAATAGAACTAAATATACCTATTAATTCAATCATTTTTAGTATGCAGTTCTGGAGTGGTGCCATGGTATATTAAATAAATAATAAACAAATACACTCAACAGTCACACACACATCCAACCCCACACTGAGTCAAATGGATATCAAGAACTACGGGGGACTACGGTCCCACAACACCCGACACAAATATCTGTCTGTGGTACAACCTTTTACTCGGTGCGAAAATCGAACCCACGACCTCTCGTTCCCACAACAGCTACTCGCCCGCTGCGCCACGGGAGGCTGTCATATTATATTCACTTTTTACCACCATTCGTAGAAGACCACCAAGGAAAGTATTTTTTACTATAAGTATATTACCAAATGCCCAACTTAAATTAAATAAATATTTCGCATCTCCAATCTCATACACCGTCCCACTACTGGGACAATGTCACTTTAATGAGAAGCCTTAATCCACCCAGTGAACAATGACGATCGGTAGACTTCACACACTTTAAAAATAGGGTAGTTTCCTGTGTTTAATTCTGTACATTATTCGATATGCAACCGATAATACACAAAATAAACTCTTTTGCGAAAACAGAATCAAAATTGCTTGAAAAATGAGGTCACAATATTTATTTTAAAAATAGTTGTGAGCAAATACTCAAAGGTATGAGCAATGGTTGCGTATTGGGAACATATCGCTATTCCCCTCGCACAACAAGACAGTAATGGCGATTCTGAGAACCGTGACGTCACGGGACATATTATCATGCATAATTTTGCTGTCATTTGACAATTCCAGCAGATTTTAATGGCGACTAATTTCCTTTATTTTTGGATTCATAAAATTATTTCGATAATACGTTTTAGGTAATGTAACTTGTTGATTAAATTAATAAAGTAAAAACGAGTCAACTACTAGGGTAGTTATTATTCTTATTTAGAATTCTCAGGTATGCTGGTTTCCTCATGATGTTTTCCCTCACTGTTAAAGCATAGACCATTTATAACACTTTAGAAACTCTAATCTAAAAATGATAACATGTTACGAAATATATAGCGGCTAGACACATACTGTCGCGTTTCGTATGGTAAGTGAGATATCCGGAGGCCCAGATTCCCCCTTCCCTTCCCTAATCCCTATTCCTGTCCTTCAAGGCCGACAGCGCATACGTGATACTTTCGGTATTGTGGATGTTCATGGGCGGTGGAGATCACTTAACATCAGGTGACCCACTGGCTCGTTTGTCGGACTATGATATAAAAAAAAAAAATAGACCGTGAGTAGTTTCGTGGCGTTTCTTACTTACGTTTGATATCTTTTTACCATCCCGCCAGTATCGGTTCATCTTCCACATATGAAGCATTATACGCTTCATATAACCAATGCCTTTCGGTTTCGTGCGTCACGAACTTAAATGTCACATTCACTTCAACTTTGTACCCTTGTAAGTGCGTTTAACTAAATATAGCCTACTAGATGTTGCCCGCGGCTCCGTCCGTGTGGAGGTTATATTTGGAAGAAAAAGTATACAATCCATGGAGACATCTTAAGCTATTACACTTGTCTATATTTTGCTATCCCAAAGGAAGTGTGCATTTTCCGGGATAAAAAGTAGCCTATGTCATTTTCTGATCCCTAAACTTCCACTGTGCAAAAAATCATGTCGAACCCTTGCTCTGTGAAAATCTAAACTATCCCACGGGACCAGACTCCCTATCCAGACTGTAATCTCTCTCTGTGCCAAATTTTAACCAAATTCGTCCAGCCGTTGTAGCGTGATTGAGTAACAAACACCCATCCATCCATACAAACATTAACATTTATAATATTAGTAGGATAAACAGATTAAACTTACACCAGACATTCACTTAAATCGTCTTAAACTCACAGTGGACTTCTTTCTTCTGCACTGGCTCTAGGAATATAATAATAATACCATGCCTGTATAAAACACTGTTCTACTGCTGGGCTTGCTCCCCCTCCCTTAATTAAGAATTAGGCATTGATCCACCACGGTTGCACTTGCAATGTTGGTAAACTTCACAAACCATTGAAATTTATCTGGAAAATTCTCAGATGCAAATGTTGTTGCCCTACGATATTTTCCTTCATCGTAAAAGCATGCAATAGTAAATGAATATGCAGTTTAAATAATACAAAACCCAGAAATATTTATATCCAATGATTTGTGGCCAATTGTAGAAATTCATCAAACTTCTAAATTCACGAACAGCTTTCCAGCATTCTGGATACTTTTTACTACTACCTGGATAGACAGACGAGCAGACGGGCAACCTGATGGTAATTAGACACCACCACCCAAAGACTTCTGTAATGCCAGGGCACAGCAAAGCCGCTGCCTACCGTAAATCATACCTCTCAAAAGATAGACCTACCTCTCAGTAATATTCAGAGCCACATGAATGTGACAACAAAAAATCATTTAAAATTTTAATCATTCTTGACGTCGGACATTCATCAAGCTAAACAAGCGAAACCCTTAGTCCCTGAACGTAAACCTCATCACCCGAAGGTATTCACGAATAGCTCAACTATTGTTAAAACGTTACAAAAATAATTCTAGAGTCCACAAAGAAACTTCTCAACCAGCCTCCCTTGAAAATCGCTTTCACGAACAGCAAAGCGTAAGATTGTTCTGTTCCAAGTATAATTACAATGATCGGTATCGTGACCATTCCGAGACCAAGTCGTTATAATTTTAGACATGGAATCGAAAACTCGGGTCATCGGACATGTGAGCATTGCTCTCATTCGTTGCGCAAAAAGTGACGCACAGATTTCACTTCGATGAGTTTAATAACTGTCTCGTTTATCAAGTTTTGTCACGACATGATATTGAATAGGTGCAAACAGATCGCACCCAATTAATACCAGTTACAAAACACTTTTATGCAGCCGAAGATTGTATAACATCTAACATTGAAACGATAATTCGCTTTGTAATTCACACATTTCTAATTCGAAGTTGTGAGAAATGCATAATCAAAATAACTATAATAAAACATATTTGATAAATTTAACAATTAATCACGAAAGACCAACGGCTGTTGGTTCTTAAACTAGTACGTAATGCTCATCTATAACTAAAAACCCTCCGGCGAAATTTGAGCATTCAAGACATTATTAATTTTTACAGCGTCTATTCATTTATCTATTTGGGTCCTATAAATCATAAAACAAAGTTGGTACGCTCTAAAATCGACTGGCTGGTATTAAGTACCGTGAAATTGCATTCATCGATTTCATTAGTGGCAGGTCAGGCAGTATTCAAAAGATTATATTGAGTTATCACTTTCAAAATACTATAATTTGCAAACATTTGTGGTCTACAACTACAATTTATACAAGAAGCAGATTTTATCAACTAACTTGCAAATTAGTCACACAATCGATTTTAGCATCTCGCTACGACACACATATCCTTTAGGCGTAGTGTGAAGAAGCTACTCACTAGACCGGCATGATTGTGTCGAGTAGCGAGGTATAGTTGTCTCTCGCTACTTGATACTTTAACTGGACGACTCTGCGCTTACCATCATGTACAGGTCTATTTTTGGTACCAAAATAAGAAGGAGCAAATGTAAGTCGTTACTTTCCTTTTCATTTTTATGTTTATCCGGTCGTCGTCCATATGTGACCGGAATGAGCAGTTACAAGAAATTATTTATACCAGAGAAATGCAGTACGAAATTCACAATTCAGACTTTACGAATAAAATTCACAATCACATTATTTGACAGCCTCGTGGCGCAGTTGGCGAGTAGCCGGCTGTGAAATGAGAGGCCGTGGGTTCGATTCCCACACAAACATATGTTTGTGTGACAGACAGATATTTGTATCCGGGGTCTGGGTGTTGTGAGACAGAAAGTGTCTCGTAGTCCCTGATACCTACAACACAAGACTCGTATGTTAGTGTGGGGTCGGGGCTTTGTGTGTGACTGTTGGGTGTTATTATTATTATTTAAATAGCCGATTTGTCGTCATAAAGAGCTCACTTACACGTGTATCTGGGCGCGTCCATCATCAGTCCACTGTGTGCTCCACATTCCTTTCATCAACACAGGCAGTCGTGAGGTGTAAATGGGTACAATTTATTACACTCGCTATCAAACAGACCGGCCGCATAGTTAATATATACGTGGTAGTGCAAATATCAGCATGCACTTATAGCACTTTTATAGAAGTGACATTTGAAGCAAATCACACGATTGTTGTCACAATACCGAAAGTATCATGTATGCGCTGTCGGCCTTAAAGGACAGGAATAGGGATTAGGGAAGGGGGAATCTGGGCCTCCGGATATCTCACTTACCATACGAAACGCGACAGTAAACTGTCACTTTACGTTGGTTTTCTATGAGACAGTGGTTCTACCCCGGTCGAGCCGGCCCATTCATGCTGTAGACAAATATGTCTACAGCGTGGCTCTACCACTTCTGACGAAGTGTAGAGTATATTATATTAAGTAATTAAGTATTATATTAAGTGTAGAGTATATTATAGTATAGTATCTTAAGTAATTGTTGTTACTCTTTGGAGGAAGCTCTACGTCCTACGTTACCGGGCTTATGTTGGCTGTCAAATAAAAAGGTTTTCGTAGCAAGCCGCTTTATTTTCAATTGCATATAGTACAATACTTAGTACAATCTCTGAGTGCGAGCTAAAGAGTTGCAATTTTCTGATTTCTATATAAAACACGTATCTCTTAGATATTAAAGATTCGAAAAAATCCGTCGGCAAATCTTAAATAAATAATGTACGAGAATTATACCTAAATACGTCAAAACAACGATGACGTATAAAAAATCTAGATATTTAGAGTAATTTTATCAACACATCGATAAAATAATTTCTTTACAAATACATTTTATTTAAAACACAACACTGGCATAAGCGTCCAAAAAATCTAAATAAAAAGCTACTTGCAGTACTACCTACAGGTGTACTGTGCGAACAATCGTCGGACGGCATTCTCGCACGTACGTATGATGTAACGTAATATTAGAGATAAAGTGTTGGTGCTGCTAAAATTTCATATCATTAGTCCGGTCCAAATTTTTGCGTTTTATTAATGACCAGCAGTCAAAATTTAGTCGGTTAATTGGGGTCTGTTCATACACTTTGACTAGAGCCCTATTACTAACTCTTGACTCTTGAGTTTAAAGCGTCTATAATATTTTTTTGAGCGACCTTCTTTATTAAAGCAAATAAAGAACAGCAATATAAATATTAATATAGACACATAAAGAAACTCGGAATATAACAAGAACTGAAACACATTAATAATTCGAAAACGATACATTGAACGTTAACGCGGAACGGAGAATTTCTCTACTTCAATGAAATTTCAGTTTAGTCACGGGCAATCTCGTCATATCTCGCAATTTTTTTCTAATGACGGCTCAGATTTACTGCACTCCAGTAAATTAGATATGAGACGGTTTACCTAACGCTTAAGACTCTACATTGAAATGCGACTTTCTCATGTGAACCCGTCACTGCTCACGGATGGAAGCGACCGATCAAGGTTTTAAATATGGCTACTTTAATATTTGAGTTTGAAAGAGTAACAGTTTACACAATTGTTAGAATTCATTATTGAAATTCAATAAATGGAACAAATGGGTTATTAACGACCCGATAAAATAATTTTGTTCGTTGTGCTTTTTTATGTCTGAAAATATTTATGACTATTAATGTTTTGTGACTTGCAAATGAATGAAAGCCTGCGTGGTGCAATAGGTTTTTTTATTTCGGCACGACAAAGTGACCACACTGCATCTGATAGTAAGCGCAGTGTCGTCCAGTTAGAGTATCATGAAACAAGAGATAGCTATACCTCGTTACTTGACACAATAATTTCGGCCTGATGAATAGCTTCTTTACACTACTAAAAAGGGTCATAGGAAGGAGGGAACACGATAGCTGACAAACTGTTCCAGTGTTGATTGAAATAGAGGAAAACGATTCCCGCAGTGAGGCAAATATTTCATAATACAAAAATATTTGCTTGGATATTGAGGAACCATAAGTCCATCGTAGTTCCTGATATTGTCGGTCATCTAAGTGTGTAGTTAGGAATATAAGTTCAAAATATATAGTAGTCAAAGTTATGTCAATAAACCTTCTTAATTAATATATATTTGAGGAGTAAAAGTATCATCCATACTTAGTCTACCTTATCTGTAATCTCGTCTTCCATTATCTAAACATTAATTATTCAGATATAACACAATTAGAAATACAATACTTAAAATGATTTATCTTCTACAATAAACAGCGTATCTAATACCAGGTTAACCGGACCCGGGTTAACCGGTTTAACAGTTAAAGAGATGATGACATTAAGGTTATTACGATAGTTTAGGATTGATTATTTGAAGCACCTGCGCATTGTGCAACTGTAATTAATGTACCACAGTCGCTAGTTGGTCTCGTTTCGAAATCTTGAGACAAATCAATACCGCCTGTCATGCTGCTATGTTAACAATGAAATTAATTGTCACAGCCCACACATGTTCGAAATCAGTTAGTTATTTGGACGGTGCCATTATATTACTTCTGTAATTTAATGTTATAATTAATATTTGTTACCTAGATTATAAAAGAAACCATTATTAGATTATGCCGCTTATTCTTAACATAGTATAAAACAAAGTCGCTGTCGCTGTCCGTCCCTATGTATGCTTAAATCTTCAAAACTACGCAACGGATTTTGAAGCGCTTTTAATAGATAGAGTGATCCAAGATGAAGGTTTATATGTATGATATATGCATAATATTGTAGAGAAACACTGATGAATTTACAGGTTTCTGGATTGTACACCTTTTCTTACAAAAATAACCTCCACGCGGACGGAGCTGCGAGCAACATCTAGTAAATAATAAATGTGCTTTGAATTTTGAATTGTAAAAGGATATTTTGCAGGATCTATCACCGAAGTTATTAAGAGTTAAATAAAAGTCAATTCAGAACGGAATGATTCAACTTTCTTCATTTGACAGTAAAATAAATCAAAAGCATAGAAGCGTGGCATAAAATCACACAAAAGGCCCATTAATCTTAATCATACGTTCAATCTCCCCTTAATATAGACATTTGCACCGTAAATACGTCTCTATTCGACTGCAAGAACAATATTCTTGTTACTGACTATATCCACGAGCGTCTTCTGCGGTCAGTCTGTCTGTCTGTGCTTCGTTTACTGCGGTGACAGTAATAGTACTACTGTCCTACACAATACATGAAGCTATAAAGAGGTGTGCTCGGATTTGTTATCTTCGTTACGAAGATGAACTTTCACAATCGCAATTAACTTAAAAAAATTACTGAAAGAAATAAAACTGAATTTTTTATTGCATCACGGATTTTTTCGAGGATTATTTTAAAAATAATAATTAAATATTTCTGTATGTAAAATTGCGTAATCATACAAAACAGTTACAAATTATTGACTTAATATAGCAAAAAAATAATACAATGTCTTTAAATAAGTATAACGGGAATACTGGTTAAATAGGAACATAGTTGGTTTAGTTTCTTACGCAAATGAAGTGGCTTAAAAATAAATAGTTTTAGAACAGAATTAAGCTTGATATAACAGATTCATCAATTCTTTTGGATACTAAACTCAATATAATTTTCGTCCCGATTCATCTTTGAAATCATATTCAACTTTACTTTGAAACAAACTAAAAAGCTGGAATCATATTGTAAACCTCCAATATTAAAATCCTGAATCATTCCATATTATCCATTGTTTGCTCGTGTTCTTTTATATCTTGTAGTACGACAACATCCTTACCACTACGATATAGACATTCTATCGCTCGAATCGAACATGTCGTTCCACCTCTGACCTCAATTAGATGCAACGATACGAGTCAGCTGTACGACTCTACCGCTCTACCGCGAAATTTATTAGCATGTTTAATTGATTATTGCATATATTTATTTTAACATGATTAATCAGTAAGAATGTTGATAGCGTATGAGGTCTAAGATTTGATATATTCGGTTGGACTATCATGGTAATACAAATTTTCGTAAATTATTGCTCATGATATATTGCGTATTGCCTTTTAAAAATACAAGCATGATGTTATTTTGTTCCAGAAATTCAATTGGAATTAATTGAATTTAATAGTCATACTTTGCCATTTAAATAGCTAAATAGGAAATGTACTCAAATAAAACTATTCATTAAATAGAATCCGTTTGATATTAAGTAATTTCTCCTAAAATTTTCGCACAATAGCAGTAAAGCCATTTGCAATAACGGTTCCACCATTTTAGTGCCAATTAAATTAAGATTTATGTCCTGTTAACCAATTTATTATCTATTGTTAGTGCAACAAGCCTTTTTAATCGAAATGTAGTGACTTATAATTATTTTTGAAGTTATACTTCTTTAGGCGCGTTATGATAAAATTATGAGACTGAAATTTTAAGTTGCGCGTGCAGGCTGGCACTAGTTTTTAATTGAATTAAAATATTATTAATATTAATTATTAATATTTGCATGCAATTAAAAACTATTTTCTAATGATGCCAAAGAAGTATAACTTCTCAACGCGTACATAAATACATGCACCCATTTTTTTATAATTAAATAGCAAATGAACAATTCTAAATTTAAATACAAAAATGTTGTATACGATATGCATGGAATGCTCTTATACAATCAGTGAGAGCAGGCCACGGACCGCTTGTGTGTCCTACGATCGGATGATAACCGTACCCAGCTAATAGACCACCGGTATATACGACCCCAAAACTCCGCGAAATGGATCTATTTCGGTATTGTTTAAGTTTTTGCGAGATTTTTTCTAATTTTCGAGGAATTCATGGCAGGTAAAATTTGTTTATGGATACAAAAGCAACAAAAATGTCACAACTTTGTGCAGAAAAAGATCACTTCATTGTTCTAGTAGTACTTAAGCTGAGAAACCGGTGGAGGCCTGGGTATGAATCCCGGGCACATACGACTTTGAGTTTTTAGATTCGAAAATCAAACGTCGAATTTGTATCTGAAATGTCGGTAGGTTCACAACTTACCACATCTGGGGACTTGTTTTCTCTTCTTCTTTAGAAATTTTCCTCTGCCTACCCTTTTGGGAATATAAATAAGCTCATATATACAGAAAAATATTATTCTAATGACATAAATCCGCATTTGTCACAAAGGGTTAGCTCTAAATATTCTAAAGTATGACAGAATAAATGTAATGTAATTAAGATATAAATAATATAAACATAAAATACAACGCTATAGGATTTGAACGCTGTATTTTATAAAATAACACTGTTATTAAACCATCTTTATTATAAAAATATTACAACAAAATATGCCGAGCTATTTCTCTGGCAATGTTACAATCGTAATTTACAAACGGTAGTAGAGTTTTATGAGCTCGAACCTCTGTATAAGGGGATTAGTTTTATGTCATGCACGGAATACAAGTCTAATTTAATCCAGCGTTTCTCAACGGTAGGCCTGTAGGGGTATTTCGGTAGAATGGTAAAGAGTTTGCGTGTTAGCTCTCTAACTTAAAAGTGCATGTATGTGGTCATTAAAAAACGAAAATATTAATCGATTTGTGAAGCATAAAATTAAAAGATCACTTCTTTAAAAAAATTAGTCCATCTGACATCATTGTCTTTGGAGATTTTTAAATATAAAATAAAAAAATAAACAATATTTTTTGAGAAAATAGCGGACATCCAGAGTACATAAAATTACAAAAAAGTAATAACAATATTGAAATAAATAAATTCATATACCTACACTTATTATAATAAAAATATTGTTTTCCATAGATAATTGTTATTGTTCTTTTTTTACAAAGGAGTCTAGGAAGCGTGTATTCAGAGGGTTTTAAGTTTGACAACCTGTATATACATAGTCTAATCTAATCAGGTAGCTTTCTAGTGGCCAGGTCAGCAGCTATATCGGCTATGCTAAAAGGGTTTTACAATTACCACGTAACGAAAACGTACACTTTACGAGCTAAATGGCCTTTGTTTACGTACATGGTATACAGAGTGCGGTAAATGGCTCATTATAGTCTTTCAATTAGTATGGAATATTTATGGTGTACCGTGGCGTGAATGCCTGAGTTTTTTGATGTTTTTTCTGATACAATTTTATGTTTTAGTGCAAGAGACATAGATCGCATATGTATACTCTTATGTTGGAGCTGTAAAGACATAAGCAATAAATTACTTGGCATTAAGAGTCTTAATATAAGCTTATGTCCCAGTATAATGAGTGCAATGCCATTGGGGGCCAGAGTTGGTGTGGTTAATATGTTTGGCATATATTGATATTGGATAAATGATATTGAGTTTTTTTTTCTATTTAAAAATACACAGTATGAGCCCGGAGTCTGGAATTGTGCCCGGTATGGCGATAAGCTCACCCCCTATCACATTATGGGACCGTAATAAATTCGGTGAAAAGTGCGTGTACTGGTTACACCTCTGCCTACCCCTTCAGGGATTACAGGCGTGAGTTTATATTTATGTCTATACTTGATCACGTACCGTATCGATTTATATTCATAAATTGTTCATAATCGATACAGAACGAAACCTATAGCTAATATTAATTCAATGTGAAATCTCAATTAACGGCCACTCTAAGCTTCAAGTTGGTAAGTTAACGACCTACAGCTGGTTAAGGTCTAGGACACATGCGGCGAATCAGTCAAAATATTAATCGATAAGAATAATTGATTCTTTATTTATGAAACAAAAACATTTTAATCGAATAATATATATATATATATATATATATATATATATATATATATATATATATATATATATATATATATAAACCAGTATTTGTTTAAATATCATAAAAGTCATCTCTCTGAATACTCATTATGTTAACGGAAAGTAATCAAAAGTAATAATGAGCTAATTAGGAATGATATTCAACCACGATTTCTTGAGTCTATCACATATATGATAATCTTAAAAAAAACTGCAGATTCGTTATTATTATATATAGTTAGTAACATTAACGGTCAAAAAATATAACAATAACTCAAAAATCACACACACACGAACATGTGTGTGTCAGAGACTACGAGAGAGAGATGAGATTTCCGGTCTCACGACACCCAAACCCGAAACAAATGTTTGTACATCACACAATCGTTTGTTTGACGCGAAAATCGAATCAGTTGCCTCACATTACAGCTAGGTACTTACCCGCTGCGCCCTGAAGGTTGCCATAACATAACTATTCCCTATATGGTACTGTTTTCTTAACCACGCACCTTATGTTCCGACGGTGTGCAAATATTATCTAATTTGCCGTAGCTCATTTTCCGGCCTTCGGTAATAAATAAAATAATCGGCTCTACAATCTATCGTGTGCATTAACCCTAATAAAATATCGATAATTATATCTATGCTCATTGGTACAACTCTATTACATATTCCATTTTCGTTATGCGACTTGCCGATATCTCAAGTACACGATTAATTAAGTCGTACAGAAAAATATATTTTTAATTAATTTGTCCAATTACGAAAAACTGTATTAATTTATTATATTTGTAAATCGTGTTATGTGATTAGTAGCATTTAAATTTTTATATATAAAAAATATTTTTTGACAGATACAAGAGGTCGAGGGTTCGATCCCCGCAAGAAAACAAATGATTGTGTTATTTATAAATTGTTCAGGTCATGGTGTTGTGAGACCGAAAGTCTTTCGTAGTTCATCAAAAGTTTCGACTTAAACAAAAGTTATAAATTTTTTTATATTGTCAAAATATAAGTTGGCCCTACTTTGGTTCTATACGACTCATATTACTTTAGCAAATAAGGATAAAAACACACAAATTAAATTATGTTACCTATCCCTTTTTTTTGTTTACGCGGATAAAAGCAAATTATCACTACTAAACGGTTCTATTGGGCTCACCAGTCTTACCCGCCCCGCCCGGTAGGGATGGTTAACATCCGGGAGACCACTGGGCCGAGTCCCTAACACTACATACACTACACTGGCATACCAATTAAAAACCTCGCGGTAGCCTTCTTCGGTGCATTAGGAGCGGTCCCGGTTTCCCGGTGGAAGCTGGAGAAGCTAGTGGAGCTCTTATGACAGGCAGGAGATACTGTGGTGGAACTTTCGCCCCCATTTCTACAGGGAGACACCGGTCAGTCGACCACCCGGCGCCTCCAACGAATCGTCTGACGGCGGGAGGGATCGGATTGTTCCCGAACCCTGTCTTGAGATGATGCTCTCGCAGAAGTGGCCACTGTTTATTATACATACATACATACATATACACTCACGCCCGTATCCCATGGGGGTAGGCAGAGACTATTGAGTGCCACAAGCTACGATCCTGACACACTTCTTTCGCCTCTTCCACATTCATACATCTTCTCATACATTTACGACGGTTGGAGGTACTTCTGATTTGCCCTTTTAGGAGAAGATCGTTTATCTGATTCGTAAACGTTCTCCTTGGGCGCTCTCTACCCACTCTTCCAGTCACATTTGCACGATAAATAGCTTTCGTAAATCGCCTTTCATCCATCCTCTCCATGTGGCCAAACCATCTCAGCATATCTCTTTCTATCTTAGTCACCACATCATTATTCAACTCACAACGATCTCTTATCACACTATTCCTCATGCGATCAGCAAGGGTGACTCCCACACATACTCCGTAAGGAACGCATCTCCACCGCATTAACTCCACTTTCATGCTTCTTCTGCCACACCCATTTATTATCTTGACCTATGCAATCAATTGACCAAGCTCTTAACATAATTTAATTACCTAGAGCATTATACGTTAATGTAAACAAAAAAAAACTAATTTTCATCAATTACATCGTATAATTAATATGCAGTTTAATATAAAGGAAAAATTAAAACTAAATATGTATATTAAACATTTGACATAGTATAATTCTTAGTAAAGTATTTGTTGGAGTTTGTGCAAGTTCTGAAAAAAATATCTTCACGTATACTATAATTTATTTAAGAACATCTCCTTAGTAAAGACATCTCAAACATGACTAATAATGAAAAGCAACATACCAAACTAGTATATCTACTTGTACGACCTCTTTAATTCCTTAGAATGCGTTAACTCATCACTACAGTTTCAAGTGTCAAGTAAAAACGCCAAGTGCGTATCGTACACGTATGACTGAGGGTTCCGTAGTAATAAACTGAATATAAAAAAATCTCCTTTAGCATTAATATAATATAATTAATATTTATTTATTATTTTTTACAAAATTCTTATTAATTCGTACAATAGATAAAGCATAGACTAGATCAATTTAAACACACTACACTTCACACTGGTAGTATTTAAATAGATATATCCGAATACGTTAAAAAAATATAGAATAACGTTGAAATTTATATTAGTTGAATAATTTATTGACTACACGTTTGATTCTGAATAAAATAATCCCCAAAATTACACTTCGCAAAATGTGTTTATTTTATTTCTTGTGTATACATTTTATAACACATGCCAACGCTACGGAACCATAAAAACGGTTCAAGATCTCCTAAAATTTGCATTACAGAATTGTTCTTATCTCGACGATCCATCACACGATAAAACACGCGATCTCTAGAATAATTTGCCTATTGTACACGATGAAAATGAGATTTTTTTCTCCCCCATTTCAAGAAGTTTGATGTTATCTAATAAGATTTGTATCTCGGGTCCACTACTGTTACATTTTTACGGATATGTAATTTTTTTTGGAGAATTTACACAGAAGTTGATTATAATACGAAATAATAGATCAGATCAATTTTAGATTCCGCAATTACAACACAAAAAGGCAACTGTAAGCAATAAATTACGATAGGACAATGAATCTTTGTCTTGCTTTTTTTCTTCGTAGAAAAACTTTCTCTTAAGAGAACAGTAAATGACAACCTTTGTGCCACCTGATTTTTTTTTATCCTGACACGGCTATGTGACTACACTGCACCTGATGGCAAGCGCAGTGCCGTCCAATTAGAGTAACGAGTAGCGCGAGAGCATCTATCCCACGCTACTCGACACAATCATGCCAGCCTGCTTTACACTACGCCATGGGCAAGAAGGTGAAGAAGCGGTCGAGGGTCTGGTGTCAGAGTACTTAGAAGGCCGCAAAGCGGACAAACATTGAACCCTGACAAAAACCGGATATACACTGCCTGATCCCGGAACGCGACACACTTGCGTGTGCCACTATGGCGGGTTTTACACCCTGTGTACGATGGTCAGTCGCTATCCGGGCAGATATGAATATCCTACCACCAGCAACATTTGAAACAATAGGGCCCTACAAACACTATAATTATTACTTACGGCTTAGTACATGTTGCACGAACCATAAACCCCTAAATATGAATTTTAAATTTTGCCTTTTTTGGAATTTCGTAGTAATCCCTTATATAGCTGACTTTAAAACTTCGGTCATACAAATGGGCATAAAATTATAAAATCAATGGAGTCATGAGACCCTCGGTAAGACAATCAAAGAGTGAACTTCAAAAAAACACGTGAATTTTCCGGGATTGTAATTTGTGCACGAACTTAATGTTTGTACCTTGCCACTGAGGTATCTTGCGCCTTTAAGGATAAGGGTATGAAATAAAAATAGATATGACCAACTCCTTACTTAGCCTTTCGTCCGTGATTGCGCACAACAGTTGTCCGTCAGGCCAGGTATACTGTACACAATATTCCCACGTCCAAACCACAGGTTCGCATTGAAAGGCGACGCGTGGATTGTCGCGCCACATGTCAGTCGTCACCTGTCATATAATCTGACTTCGACATTCTGGGAGCATTTATTTCGAAATTTCACGAATTCCTTTGCATACTGTTTAATAAACGAAATCGGCGAATGGTTAAATAATTTATCATAATCATTAAAATGTGTTCGTTTAACGGTATTCAAATGAGCTTAATTGGTCGAGAGGCTATATATTTAGTGTGAAAGACATTGAGGTCTTACTTTATTTATTTATTTTAGAGTCACCAAAAGAAGATACTAAGCTCAATGTTTCTCCTAATCAGGCAACTACAGCATACACTATCTGACTGACATACATAATCATAATTGTAAAAAATAATTTCTGAAATCGTTAGGAATGGAACACCAACAAAAAGAACATAACTTAATGGCATACAAGATATTAAACTAGTAATAATTAAAAGTAGAAACTCTTCACCAAATATTAAAAGAATGGGACTTAATAGTTTAACACATATATTACTTTCGGATCTGGGTTGTAGGGCCGTAAATCGCCTAAGACTTTCTGGTATCCTCGATATATCTACCCTATATTATTTTTTCGAGACTATTATACACTAATGTTAGCTGTAAAATACCTTCAAGCACATGGCTTTATCCTTTGTATATTACTACGTTATGGTATTTCACATATATAGAGTTATTTTGCTGTGTCAAGTTTATATGTGTTTTGATTTAATCATAAAGCCAAAGCCAAAATTTGCATACGGAAATGAGAAAATGTCATCCGTTTCGCCGATTCGTACTAGTCTCAATAATAATTAATTGGAGTTCCGCCATGCAGTAATCCTCTGATAATGAGCTTAATTAAAACTCGCGCGCACTTAGCTAATTGGAAACGAATCGATGAATTAGCAATGCCAATAATACCTATATAATCTAATAATTTACAGCGCGTTCACATTTGCATCTCAACTCGTTATACAACCACTGCCGTTTAATTTATAATTATGAATCTGAAGATGGTTTAACATGTTATAATTTGATTATCGAATTAATTAATCATTATTCAATGTCTTCAATACGTAATGATTTTCTTTTTATAAAGTTAATTTATTAATACTAAGTTTTTGGAGCCATGTTCTTATGCATTATTACGTTTATCGGTATCGTCAGAAGCTGAAATCTCATAAAAGCAAATGTAGTTTTTCCGAAATATCAGGGTAAATTTTTCTTTCCCAAAAACCTTATTTGGAATGGCATACATTTTTAGAAAATATTCTATTCGGTCCAGCCGTTCTAAGGTGATACGCTAACCAACGAATAGCATTTAACATTTATTTACATAAACAAATATTTACATTTAAACATAATATTTTTATATAATGATGATGATTCATTTATATTTATAAATACTTTTTAATTTATGATGCATATATATAATCATTTTAATTTATTGAAACACTTTTCTACTTTTGCTTTTCTATTCAGCATATTATTTTAATCTCTTAATCATTTTTGATAAAGCATTCTTAGATTCAGCATTCAAACATTGAATTTATTCCTTTCAAATAAGACACTGTAGCTCTAAAAAGACACAATCTTCAGTATTTGCATATTGTCATTGCAACTCAATTTGTGTGTTACATAGTAAGCGAGTCACGCTATATACAGCGACCACCCAGACAGAGATGTCAATACTTACTGGACCACCGACCAGTCTGCGAGGATAGATAAACCATTATAATTTAATCTCCCGTTATGCTACGAAGGGAAAGAGTTGTACTATTGAATTGTATAGTATTTTGTATTGGCAAGACATTTTTCTGTCTTTTAAAAGTATAAGCAATATCCTTTTTGTATTTTTTAATGAGTGGTTTATCAACTTTTTCTGTTTTGAAGTTTTTCTTTTCTGTGTATTGTCTTTGTCTTCTAAAAGTATTTAAGTAGCCTCTTTCTTTCTTCCACGTTTCATTATATTTTTAGCAGACATCAAAATCGGATCACTTTTTTTATTATTTTAATATTGTTCAGAATAATCTAATTTACTTCATTTTGGATGTGATCAGTAATCATTATTGATGACCGTTCCTCATTTTGTTTTGATAATTAGTTAGAAAATGAAGCCATAGTTACCTTGCTTGTCGCCTTTCTTACGGCAGATTTATTTGAAAATACTACACAATTTTCAAAACATGTACTTTTTTAGATGTTGAAATTGCTAAATGTCGTAATACTCATTTATTCTATGATCAGCAATACCATGTTTCAGGGAAAGTTTGCTGCAAAATTATTATTGCCTACAGAAACTGGCATCGCGTATAAGCATTACGGTCTGCATTTCAAGAAATGCCTTCTATAATTAGATCGAAATGAAATCAAAAGTCCAAATTTTGAGTTATATGTCAAATATTTGAGTAATCTCCATTTTACTTTTTATATATCTATAATACTATTTTTTATAAACTAGTCCGATTTCTCTTTATATTATACCGAATGCATTTGTTACCGTCAAAATCTGATCTTTATCTACTGTATTTAGATCGCTACCAAAATATATCTAAAAAGAAATCTTATTACCTTTCAAGTTAAACTGAAACACTTTATAATACAAAATAAATACTGCATTAATAATAAATTTTACATTACTAACGGCACGTTTTGGTGTGGGCAAACGCGACTAATGTTTATTCTGGTTAACCTACATAGTATATAAATAATAATATTAATACCGGCTCTGTATTATATACATTGTTCCATTTCTGGGCACGAACCTTCTCTTTTAATGAGAGTGGTAAGGTCTTAGTCCAACGCGCCTAAGGTGGATTGATACAGTGAAAAAGCTTTTGAAATTCTTATTTAGAATTCTTATGATTATTATGGTTTCTCACATACTATATAGATATTATAAATATATTTTTTAAATACACCCAACATTCACTCACATAGTTCCGGTATCCCCACAATAGTTAAAACCGTATCGTGGGTATCAAGAACTATGAGGGACTACGGTCCCACATCACCCCGACCCGAAACAAATATCTGTCACACAAACAATTGTCCCGGTGCGGGAATCGAACCTACGGCATCTCGTTTCACAGTCAGCTACTATCCTGCCGCTGTCCATTAGTAAGCCTACTAATATATGAATCACAAATCCTTCTTCCCAATTTCACGACACTATCAAGCCCTTAAAATAAACCTTAGCCGGACTAATAGTCTGAAATTATTAGACGGGCATACATTTAATTTAGCTGAATCGGGTCCCCGCATTTAAATAGAGACGTTCAGATGGCGAGATACGGCGGTGCAGCCGGCTGCGATGTTATCTCTACTCTCGGTCAGACGTGCTAGGAAACTGGGCTGGTTTGTTTAACGTTTGAAAAATGCACGTGTGCTGACTTGCGTTTTACAGTAGGTGCAGAGAAAATGAAGTTTTATTCTTTAATACTATTTATAAACATGAAAATAGACTAGATGTCTGAGTCAAACGTATGTTTGCTAACATTTGTTCAAAAGTGATTCGTCATAATAACAGCTAAAATTAAGATAATGTTTGTAATTTAAGGTATGATAGGTTGGCATGTTCATAATAGATAAAACCCTTAAATAAAAAGAAATAAAAAAGTTCGAAAATAGTCGAAGATTTAAAGAAGAAATAGTTTTGTCTGCCTCAGTGGCGCAGGCTTAAATACGCATGCGTTACGACTGCTATGCTGAAGTGTCGGGTTTCGTTCCCCGGGTCGGGTTAAAGTGATATTGGATTTTTCTATCTAGAAATATGTAATAAGTACTGGTTACACCTCTGCCTACCCCATCGGGGATTGCAGGCGTGAGTGTAAATGTATGTATGTAGTTTTTAAATTTTACTGTATAAATACTTAGTGGATTCATTTGGAGCCAATAATTATCTACTCTTGATTAGAACTTACTATGTAGAACCTGCCACCACCTAAGGTGAGGTCATTGAACTGCCGCTCAATATACTAGGAAAAAAATGCACAGAAGATATAGAAACGCTATATCTACATATAGTGTGTATTAATTCGCATAAATCGCGCAAGTAAAATTCCCGCATGATTGCGGACGGATAATAATTTTCTGAATCGATCACTTCAGACCGCCGCCGCTCACGTAGAGTCCTTGCAGAATCGAGATTCAATTCAATCTTGGTGAATTCATGAAATATGCTCCAGTAATATGACATGTAATACTTTATAACGTTTTGAAATACGCAACCTGTCACGGGCAAATTGTGTCACGTTTATAAACCAATCTCACGACAAAATCTCGAGAGTTATGTGCGTACGTTAACGCTGGGACTACGGCGAGGTAGGCTGAGAAAGTCAGTTGCATCACTGTATTGCTTAGGGCCTTAGATCAGTATTGGTCCACTGTCGTAACAATGTCGAGTCAAATTTAATTTATTAAAAACTCTTTGTTGGCACTTAAAGTCAATTGTTATAATTACTGTATAATATTTAATTTATAATTCTTAGCTTGTCATACAAATACTACATATTAATTTTTGTTGTAAATTTCGAATTATTTTGTAATCATGCAGAAATGACATCTTTTCTTGTAAAGTTTCTAAATATTTTTTCTTGTATAAACTAGATTCCGTCTCCTGTTTATTATTTCTATAATCATCAACTAAAATTTTATTCTCCAAATAGTCAAATATTCGATTAATATACACATCCTAAGTGACATATCCACATGCCTCGGTGGCGTAGTTGTAATTGCGCATGCGTTACGATTGCTGTGCTGAGGTCTCGGGTTCGATCCCCGGGTCGGGTAAAGTGATATTGGGTTTTTCTACTTAGAAATACTAAACTAATACTAGCCCTGTATTAAACATTGTCCCACTGCTGGGCACGGGCCTCCTCTACTAATGAGAGGGGTTAGGCCGTAGTCCACCACGCTGGCCTAATGCGGGTTGGCAGACTTCTCATACCTTCGAAAAAATCTCAGATATGCAGGTTTCCTCACGATGTTTTCCTTCACCGTTAAAGCAAGCGATAATTAACATTTTAATACACACATAACTTCAGAAAAGTCAGAGGTGTATGCCACTTGGGTTTTGAACCTACGACTTGCGTCTTGGCAGTCCGTACCGCAACCAAATAGGCTATCGCTGCCACACTTAGAAATACTCACTATTAACCCGGAGTCTGGAATGGTGCCCGGTGTGGCAATAGGCTCGCCACCTATCACATTATGGGACCGAAATTCGGCGTAAAGTGGGTGTACTGGTTACACCTCTGCCTACCCCTTCGGGGTTTACAGGCGTGAGTGTATATGTATGTATGTATCCTAAGTGATGGGTGGATAATTGAATATTTATAATTCGATCTGATATAAACAAACTATGGCGAAACTCAATTACCTAACCTGAATATGGAACATTTAACAGTTCGCAACGCGATATAATTGCGCAACGCAATTTTCATAATTAAGCAACATTTGAAGTAAAATTGGTAACAAAGTTGGCATTAATATTTACTTAGATAACAAAATTTATGAAATACGACATTGGTCCGTGTAGATTATTTCTCTGTCGCGAAAAATTATCAAAGAAGAACGACAGACGTATGGGAGTTTTGTAATCTTTATAATTCCGTAGACTCCAATTCAAATAAATAATAGTAATAGTACATGTACAGTACAATTTAATTTAATAAAAAACCATTTCCCAGTTTTCACTTAGATTTAAGATAAGAAAATGTTGTTACACAACTTTTGCATGTGTGTATTAAATGTTAATTATCGCTTGCTTTAACGGTGAAGGAAAACATCGTGAGGAAACCTGCATATCTGTAAATTCTTATACGAATTTCGAAGGTATGTGAAGTCTACCCATCCGCATTAGGCCAGCGTGGTGGACTAAGGCCTAACCCTCTCATTAGTAGAGGAGGCCCGTGCCCAGCAGTGGGACGATATTTAATACAGGGCTAGTATTATTATTAACATTTGCATGTCTAAAGTAAAAATTTTACTGTCAAATTTTCATTTCTATTTAGCCTATTTGGAAAGTTCTTTCAGTTCTATAACTTAAAGTGGGGGTGCGTGTTTATGTATAAATAATATATTAACACAGTGCAACCCTAATAGCCGGAAGAAATAACAGTTTCACGTTGAATAAATGGTACAGCATTATTATATAAAAGTGGTTTTCATTTTACACAGAAGAATGGACAAGAAACTTGTTGCTTTTTCGAAAACGGGTAAACATTATTTGATTTACATACAAATAAAATACAATTTAAATGTGATTACATTAGATTAGAGAAATGTAAATGGATCTGTTCTATAATTATATCGGTTTAATATATACAAATGCTATCACGCCTCTTATCCCTGAAGGAGTAGGTAGAAGTGTAGTACACGCACATTTTACCGGGTGTATCACCATCCCATGATGTGATAGGGCCTAGGGAGTGAGCTTATCGCCATACCGGGAATTCCGTTTGGACTGATACTGAGTTTCGTTATAAACCCAATATTAATTTTACCCGACCCGACCGAACCCGAGACTTAAGCACAGTAATCGTACTGCGTTCGCAATTACAACTGCGCCAACGAGGTACTCAATTTAATGTATTTGAGTAAAGTCATTATATACAATTCCTCTTTAGATATGTCACATAGACATGCAAAAGTGTGTTCATGTTAGGTGACTTGCTAAAATGACTTTGCAATATCAACTCTAGCAACTCCGTTAGCTTGAATAGACCTCGCCCTGCAGTAATCTTTGAACCTATCTCACAATATTTATTCACCGTGATTCATTGCTTCATGTTTTCAAAATAAACAACATTAGGATCGTAATGTAGTGGAGCATTCTCATAATAATTTCAAAGGTATGTGAAGTCCAACCCGCAGGTCAGCACCGTGTACTAAGGTAGCCCAAGACTCACCCTTCTCGCTAGTAGAAAAAGATCTTGTACAGGAGTGGGCCAATGTTTAAAAAAAAATTAGAACATAATATATCATAGGCAAGTAAGTACAATGTGAAATAATTGAAGACTTAATCTTTTCAACCCTCTGTTGGGTATCAGTTCCTTTCCTTGAATAACCATAATCTTGGTAGCCGCTCCTAATGCGACCTACATTATTGACAATATTAAAAAAATATAAAAAAGATCAGATTTAAAAACAGTAAACAATATTTGACAGCCTCCGTGGCGCTGTTGGCGAGTAGTGGGTTCGATTCCCACACCATGTGTGTGACTGTTGGGTGTTATTTATTTGTTATTTAATTCAATAATTTACTATATAATACCACCCAAGAACCAAAGAAACATCAAAACTAAACCCATTAATATACGGACCCATTTCACGCGAGAACGTCCAATCCAGCTAAATTGCCGAGCGGAAACTGCGCGACGCGTGCGCGGTAATGGACGCCAATCTAGCGGCAGATGGTCGCAGAATGGCCGGCCATTTTTGCAACCACTGCCGGCCGCGACGACCGTAATCGCCACGGTAATCGCTGGTCTAGTTTGCGACCTTTCAATCTAGGAATGTCAACTGGACGCCCGCGGTCTCTTGAAAGTACTGTTGTGCCCGTTTATTATATATCTCGGCTGTTAAAGCGGTGTTTGTATTGACTAACCTGTAATTCTGTACTGTTAGAAACGTTTATGGTTTCCTTTTTATTTGCAATGACATGATGTCAAGGTTTATGATTGGCAATTATTATTGTTATTAAGAGCAATAGCAGCGATAGCCAAGTTGGTTGCGGCACGGACTGTCAAGACGTTAGTCGTATGTTCGAAACCCAAATGGCATACACCTCTGACTTTTCTACAGTTAAGTGTGTATTAATTGTTAATTATCGCTTGCTTTAACGGTGAAGGAAAACATCGTGAGGAAACCTGCATACCTGAGGATTCTCAAAAGAATTTCGAAGGTATGTGAAGTCTACCAACCCGCATTATGCCAGCGTGGTGGACTAATGCCTAACCCCTTTCATTAGTAGAGGAGGCCAGTGCCCAGCAGTGGGACAATGTTTAATACAGGGCTAGAATTATTTTATAATTCTTATTATAAGAGCAAAAGTGGCGAGTCGAAAGTCAACTATATTAACAGAGAATGATTTGATGGTATATATGTATTACGAAAAAATGTAATTTAAATTTTATTATAATTAATGGTTTTTTGGAACGTAGACAAATGATGACACATCACAAAATACCTAATAGATGATCGTAAATAACTAATTTCGAACTTTTGTATTTCTTTAAACAAAACTCCATAACCGTTTGTCTAGTTTTGAATCTAACCCGTCGAGCCACACCTTACCAATAAGATTGCAAGAGGTCTTGATTTATTTTTATTGTTCTCCTAATGGAGGTTTTGTGGACAAAGGTGAAATTTTATACGCTTTACCTGCTGATTTATACTTTCTAGTTTAACTGAAAGTTATTTTCTTACTCTTAAACAGTTTTTTAAGACTAGTGTTTTTTTATTTTAGTACGGCAAAGGGATATTACTGCACCTGATGGTAAGCGCAGTGCCGTCCAGTTAAAGTATCAAGTAGCGAGAAACAATCCATCCCTCGTTTCTCAACACAATCATGCCGGCCTGCTGTGTAGCTTCTTTTCAATCATAAAAGACCTTATAACGCTATAAAATAACATGAAAAATAACTGCTCAATTAAATCACCCACATTGAGTAATTTAAAATATGATAAGTGACGAATCAATCACTCTGAGATCAAAGATAACACCCAATTGGTACATACATACATACATATACACTCACGCCTGTAATCCCCGAAGGGGTAGGCAGAGGTGTAACCAGTACACCCACTTTTCGCCGAATTTCGGTCCCATAATGTGATAGGGGGCGAGCCTATCGCCACACCGGGCACCATTCCAGACTCCGGGTTAATACTGAGTATTTCTAGGTAGAAAAACCCAATATCACTTTACCCGACTCGGGGATCGAACCCGAGACCTCAGCACAGCAATCGTAACGCATGCGCAATTACAACTGCGCCACCGAGGCAGTAAATTTGTGTCATAACATATACTATAAGTTATAAATATAAACGGTAGGCAGCGGATTTGCTGTGCCCTCGCATTGTAGAGGTCTATGGGTGGCGATGACTACTTACCATCAGATGGCCCGTCTGCGCATCTGCCTACGCAGATACAAAAAAAAATTATAATGAGTTATATATAAATAAGTCTTTATAAGGCTCTGTAATAAAATTGCGGCTGATTAATTTTATTGATCTAAAAGTACTGTAATTATTAGAAGTTACAACTGAACGTACAAATTATACTCGCTCCAGTACATACATTAGAAAGATGTTTAATCATCTCATATTACATATCAAACGTTTTATAAACGCTTTAAATTAATTATCTAACAAGCCATCGTTGAATTCAATTAAAATGACTAGATGAGGGTGTATGGCGGATGCATAAACTTGTGTAAATACTGCCAACATTAAAGCGAACAAATCAAATCTGCTAATTTAATACACCATGACATTCCATTTTACGTAATCATATTATTAAATAATTGTTTTATTATATACAAAATGTTTTTTTGAATAGTCCGGCATTAAGTCCGCCTATACTTAAATGTATAAAGTGTGCTAAATAAATAAAATATTATTGGCTTGCGGAGCCACAACTTCGTGGTGTCTACTACCCCGGCCCGAACCAAGAGGTTCGCAAATTCGTATTTTTGCCGCACAATCAAGCTGTGGAACAGTTTGCCAGCTACCGTGTTCCCTCCCTCCTATGATCCTGAGTCCTTTAGGCGTAACGTGAAGAAGCTAAACAGCAGGCCGGCATGATTGCGTTGAGTAGCGACAGACAGACTGTCTCTCGCTACTTGATACTCTATCTGGACAGCACTGCGCTTACCATCAGGTGCAGTGTGGTAACTTTGCCGCGCCAGAATAAAAAAAAAATTTAGTTATTTTTTGTGAAAATTAATAGAAGCTTTTTTTGGGGATAGCTATAAATATATGCATTTTTTTCTAGCAAATAACACATATTTGAAATAAAATATGTAATCACGTTACATCATCTAAATGTCTCATATCTTTACACATTTGTAAATGTTAAAAATCTTACAAATCTGCTTAAAATTTATAATTTTCCACGGCCATCCATCACTTGAGCTGGTGAAAACCGAGTTTCACTGCGTCACCGTAAAAGTTATATGAAACTCGTTTAATACGAATAAAGCATCATTCCTCTTATCTCGGAAGAGGGCTTGTTAAATAAATCTCTTTTATCAGATTACGGAGCCATTACAATTATAACATAAAGTTATGATGTGTTTTTTTTATCTTAATTGCCTTGAGTGATGATGATTGATGATTTCGGTTTCGCTTTCTAATATATTTGATAGACTTTACTGATCCTGACCAACAAATATATTATTTATGAACAATCAACGCAAAAAAATTAATTGCCCAAGAAAAGGTTCAACAACTTTCACAAATAACAAATCAATTTTCTTTAGACATATTTATTATTTCGAATCAAATTTGCCCCGAACTATGAATTATTTATTTGAATTAAATCGAAAATAGATTGCATTAATATATGATACTTAATTTTTTTAGTGCCTCGATAGGCAGACGAGCAGACGGGCCACCTGATGGTAAGTAGTCACCGCCGCCCATAGACTTCTGCAATGCTTCTGCACAGCAAAACCGCTGCCTACCGTTTATGTATCGACTGAACATATTTTACTGCCGCTGTTATATTTTGTAATATAAACTCTTAAACTTTATAGCCGGCTCATAATAAAGGGCACTTTATTGTTGAGTAATTTAGAAATTGAGACGGGTTATTTGTAAACAGATTTAAACGATTAGAACCTCTTTGGAGCTCTCTCTTAACTATGTGTACATAGGGTTTTTGTTGGGGGTCTAGAGTTGGGGTACGACGTTTGACCGTGTTGCGGCCTTCTGACACTAGACCCTCGACCGCTTCTTTACCTCCTTATCCCATGGTGCAGTGGGAAGAAGCTATACAGCAGGCGGCCATGATTGTGTTGAGTAGCGAGGGATAGATTATTTCTCGCTATTTTATACTCTAATAGGACCGCACTGCACTTACCAGCAGGTGCAGTGTCTTCACTATGCCGTGCCAGGATAAAAAAAATATATACGAATCTTGTGAATTTTGATTATGTCTAGCCATTGTCTAGCCAAGGTTTAACAATAAAATAATATTAAAACTCAATAGCAGCAAGCAACATTGACGTAAGGTTAATCAGAAACAAGACTCTATAAGCCCGCTATCATTTGTCCAGCGCAGTGACATCTGTCGGGAACGGAACGAGTTTATCGCCATCCTACTTCATTATTCAACCACTGGAACTCGAACTTGCATCAATGATAACGGCCGCTGATATACACACCTTTCACTAGCGACCAAATGTTCATGAATATCAGCGATACAGTGTTAAAATAGTTTTATAAAAATAATGACTTCAATCTTATTCACTATTAAAGTATCACCCATAAACAGACACATGAATATCTACATCGGTTTTTAAATTTGCTCGTTGGGCACTTTTGGGATGGGAAAAAAGCACTGAACTGGCGTGAACGTCACGCTCAGGTTATTTTACATAAGCACGCCTATGTTTAGCGATAACACAATTACAAATGTTACATGCCAATTTCTTCAATTAATAATCTAACATCACTTGGTTTTAACATACGACTAATGATACTCCTATTAGGTGATACGGTTCCATTTATCGCAAAAAACGAACAAATCAAATTAGGAGTCCTATTTGCATAGTGTCCACTAGCTCTACACATTGGAGTTGTTCGAAGCCATGTTGCAATTGCGCAGTCTAATTATTTCCGATTATCGCCACTCATACATACAGCTTCGAACTGAGATTTCATATCAGAATCCAGTTTGATTCTGAAGATTGCAATCTATAATTTCCCATTTGCAAGCTATTTTCCATCCAGATATTGAGGCCGTAATCCGTGGGTCTTGGTTTTTATTTCGAGACAGGATTATTTGTTTATTTAACACACTTTATACATTTAAGTATAGGCGGACTTAATGCTGGAGGCATTCTCTGCCAGTTAACCTCAGATAGTAAAAATATACAAGAGGGTGGGTGTGAAATAAAATTCCACGTTAATTTATACATTATTTTTTACACATATAGCACTATATAAGAATATATATATTTTTTATTATTTTAAAAGGGGTTTTGTCACATTGACAATGTCACCCTCGTTAATCATCGTAACATATTATTGAGAATAATAGTTACACATATAAATAACAAAAACAAATCTGATGAAAAAATAACATTTAACGGTAGGCAGCGGCTTTGCTGTGCCCTGGCATTGCAGAAGTCTATGGGCGGCGGTGACTACTTACCATCAGGTGGCCCGTCTGCTCGTCTGCCTATGGATGCACTAAAAAAAAATAACAATAAAACGTATTTAAGAATAAATCACCGTAGAAGACTTTAGCATGATCAATTTTTTAAACAGTTGATTTGTAGAAAGTTTTGAGTTTTCCTTCATTAAAACGTAACTTTGGATGTGTTGGTGGTTTTGAACCCACAACTTTCATCTCGACAGTCCATATTATTCCCAATTACGCTATTGCTGCTTTTCTTTGGTTTTTAAAATGTAATAGTAGTTCATAAACGGAGAAAGTAAATCCTAAATACAATTTATCATCAAGCACAGCATAAAATGTAAATCGGAGCGGCACGCGATGCCAATAATTTATAACAATTAAGCTATAATAAATTACACGCATTTGTGTCGCTCAAATTTCAACATAATCTAGTATTTTACTCTAGAATAGAAACCTCTTCTAAGATTTATGTTAGTATAGAAATATTTGATTTAATAAAATATTTTATTAGTAGCATTTTTAATTAAATAAAATATTTTGTTGAATATAACATATTTTACACATTTTATCGCTTTTATGAATAAAATAAATTGCGATAAATTCCGTAAAATTATTTTTTTCAATGTGTATTTCGCGCAAGCATAAGAAACTATTATGAAAATCTTTTTGAGCACTTGAATGACAAATTATTTCCTAATTAATATCTGGATTTAACGATTGTATTTTTGACAATCGTGAAAATGAATCAAACAGTCAAGCTAAGCCCGGCATTACATAATTTGTGCAAGCTATGCAACTACATTTATATTGCAGATTTCTTGTTGCCACCCTTTCAGCGAAATGACAGCGATGGGCGGTCATAAAGTATAGAAGTCGCTGTGCTTGGCTCTGGACGACGACGTGACGGGCCTAAAATAACGATCATTTGACAATAAAACAGTTTCACGGTTCTAAAGATTTGTCCATTGTCATGGATAATGCTGCTTTTGAGTCTCTTTTGTGTAGAATTTTTCAAATTAAAAAGTTTATTCTTAGAATAGTGAAACTTTAAACGAATAATAAATATAGGAAACGTCTCTACGACTTTCATTCAGCCTACTAATATTATAAATAAGAATGTTTGGATGGATATTTGTTACTCAATCACGCTACAACGGCTGGACGGATCTGGTTGAAATCTGGCATAGAGATAGATTATAGTCTGGAATAGCACATAGGCTACTTTTATTCCGGAAAAATTTACAGTTCCCGTGGGATAGTTTAGCTGTTCACAAGGGATCGACATAATTTTTTGCATAGTGGTAGTTTGGAGATCAGAAATTGACATTTAAGCCACTTTCCAGGAAAAATGCACGCTTCCTATAGGGTAACAAAATATAGAAAGGTGTAATAGATTAAGATGGATTTATGGATTGTATACCTTTTGAGCCCCGGGCAACATCTAGTAATTAAATATAATTAAGTTATTTTTTAATATCCCGCGGTAAACATTATAAAATCTTAAAACTTCATCCATTCATATGTCATTGCTGAACAAATGTTCAACACGGTACATAGTTTTAATAAAATTATCAACTGCAAATCATAATGCAGATCATAATATTAAATTAGAATATACTACCAACATTATGTAGTATATTAAAAGCAAAACTCCTTAAATGTTTATACCAAATTGTTCTTCTGCCAAACAACTCAATTTACATGGCAGAAAAAACGTGCCAAAAAACTTCACGCTAGCTGAACTGTGGGAAAATACTGAGACTCCAAAATTCGCATGAACTTTACAGTTGAATATTGTTTTTACTAGTTTTTATTAGTGTACGTTAAAGCTGAAAATATAATAAACTATATGAATCCGAATCTCAAGAAACGGTCACAATGAAAATCACCTGTTTGAGAGTGTAAAGTTTATGCGAGCGTGTGCCTCGATTATTGATAAATGATGACTAAAATACGAAGACAGCCGATCGATCTTAGCTGAAGTTAGTCGGGAGTGACGTCACAGCTCTATTATATTTTGAAAATAGGGGTATTTCTAAAATGTAGGCGTGGTGGACGGGTAAAGTTTATTACAAAAGAACCAAAGTTATTAAAAAAAATATCGATCGAAAAATTTATAAAACTAACCGGATTAGTTATGTTCAAATTTCAAAATGTAACGCGTCGCTAAACTAATGGGTACCGCTAATCGTGAATTCTATGGAACTAATTGAATAAAATTCTTATTTATTTTACTTAAACAATTAATTTAATCTCATAAAAAAGGGACAAAGTGATACATAGTTTGACCCACACTAAGTTAAACCTATATTGTAAAACTCATATCCAAAATAAATATTTTTGGATCACACAAACATTTGTCTCAGTGTGGGAATCGAACCTGCGGCTTCCACTTTCACATGCTACTCGTCCACTGCGCCACAGAGAGTGTCCAATTCTATACTTCTTCAAAAAATCCATATTCTACAAATAATCAACAGCACTCCGTCATCAGCATCTTTTACGTTTTCTTACAGTTACTCCTAGATTAGAAAAATATCAAGCCAAGTCAGGGGTCGACCGTTACTCTCGAGACCAAAAGGTCCAGTTTAAACGGCGTTCAATGTCCGCAGATCCGTATAGAAAGTAAATAAATTGTTGTTAACATCTGGCCGGTGTAGTCTATTACAGTCATAGAGACTGGACCGTTTCTGTTTATTGTTTGCTTGTTCACTATAAAATGTATATTTATATCGGTAGAGTTTATCTCCACCTACTTCTGTAGGCAGTTTTTTTTTATATCATAGTCCGACAAACGAGCCAGTGGGTCACCCGATGTTAAGTGATCTCCACCACCCATGAACATCCACAATACCGAAAGTATCATGTATGCGCTAGCAGCCTTAAAGGACAGGAATAGGGATTAGGAAAGGGAAGGGGGAATCTCGGCCTCCGGATATCTCACTTACCATACGAAACGCGACAGTAAACTGTCACTTTACGTTGGTTTTCTGTGAGACAGTGGTACTACCCCGGTCGAGCCGGCCCAGGGTGGTCCCGTTCGAGAAAAAATCGGACATAGGGAATTTAAAAAATTAAAGTCGTAATTTTATAAAACTGAATATGCCGATCGATTCGTATATGAAATAGTAACGAAAATGATTTTTGTATTTTTTAAGATTGGACTTATAGTTTATGAGTAAATCGAATAAAACTGATTTTCTTGCATGGAAAGCCACATAAAAATAGGAATAACTCGTCATTTTCGTCCATTTTCGTTCTGAAACTTTTACAGTAGTAACTTGTCATCATTTGCCACATTTCCTTCAAAGATACATGGTGCTACTTTTTTGCACTTTTTGAGATATGATGAAAAGTAGGTAAATTTTAAAAAGTCGGGTCTAGATCAATATTATGTGGATTTTATGGGACTTAAATGGGGTTTAAATTCACTAATAATAATTCAACTTAAGAATACATACTCTATTTTGGAATTTCCTCACTTTACATGCCCGGAAATACCAAATCACTCAAAAATCAACAAAAATGAAATAATTCAAGCAATATTGATGACCACTGTAGTCGCAATCATAAAACATGTGTACTTATCTACCTACTTAGTGAGTAAATGGTACCACCTGTTAAGAATTATCCGTCAATTTTAGGAGTAAATCGAATAAAACTATTTTTATTGTATGGATAGCTACATAAAAATAGGAATAACTCGTCATTTTCGTCTATTTTCGTTCTAAAACTTTTACAGTAGTAACTTGTCATTATTTGCCACATTTTCTTCACAGATACATGGTGCTACTTTTTTGCCCTTTTTGAGATATGATGATAAAATCCACATAATATTGATCTAGACCCGACTTTTTAAAATTTACCTACTTTTTATCATATCTCAAAAAGTGCAAAAAAGTAGCACCATGTATCTTTGAAGGAAATGTGGCAAATAATGACAAGTTACTACTGTAAAAGTTTCAGAACGAAAATGGACGAAAATGACGAGTTATTCCTATTTTTATGTAGCTTTCCATACAATAAAAATAGTTTTATTCGGTTTACTTCTAAAATAGACGGATAATTCTTACCAGGTGGTACCTTTTAATCACTAAATAGGTAGGTGAGGACACGAGTTTTATGATTGCGACTACAGTGGTCATCAATATTACTTGAATTATTTCATTTTTGTTGATTTTTGAGTTATTTGGTATTTCCAGACATGTAAAGTGAGGAAATTCCAAAATAGAGTATGTACTCTTAAGTTGAATTATTATTAGTGAATTTAAACCCCATTTAAGTCCCATAAAATCCACATAATATTGATCTAGACCCGACTTTTTAAAATTTACATACTTTTCATCATATCTCAAAAAGTGCAAAAAAGTAGCACCATGTATCTTTGAAGGAAATGTGGCAAATGATGACAAGTTACTACTGTAAAAGTTTCAGAACGAAAATGGACGAACATTACGAGTTATTCCTATTTTTATGTGGCTTTCCATACAAGAAAATCAGTTTTATTCGATTTACTCATAAACTATAAGTCCAATCTTAAAAAACACAAATATCATTTTAGTTACTATTTCATATACGAATCGATCGGCATATTCAGTTTTATAAAATTACGACTTTAATTTTTTAAATTCCCTATGTCCGATTTTTTCTCGAACGGGACCACCGTGCGGCCCATTCATGGTGTAAGACAAATATGTCTACAGTGTGGCTCTACCACTTCAAATGAATTAATTTAAAGCTATTTTAATGTCCATTGCTACTTACGTTTGATATACCAACAATTAAATGGAATAAGAATTGTCATGAAGTTACTTGTATACTTTAAAACTACAACTAACCCTTTTTGTGTTATCTAAAGTATTCGTTTGAAATACTTATTAAGAGACCAAAAAGTCCGTTTCATACAAGTCACTCCTGTAGCTAGAAGGCTGATTATTCGCTCAGCTTATTTTCATTCCATAATATAGGTGGCGAGCCTAACTCCATGGCGGGCAACAAATATAAATCCCGAACAAAACTCATAATCCTTGGATTCGAAAAACCGAAGCACTTCTTGTGATTGCCTTAGGATTTATATTTAAAGGAGTTTAATTACCTTTATGTACACTGACCCTACCCTTATTATTTTTCCCTTCTAATAATTCCATCCCATGGTTGTCTTGAAAAGATCGCCGAGAGCGATAAGGCCGCCAATTGTACTTTTAATTAATTTTTGCAGTGTTCCTATATTGTGTATCTGTGTGCAATAAAGAGTATAAATAAAATAAATAAATAAATAATTTCATATGAGTTTATTATATTAACGTGAATAATCCATATTGAAATAAAAATATTTTTAACAGTCCGCTCCGGTGTCAAAAAGGTTGTAAAGTTTCCGAAACGTCTGGACTTAAGAAGTAAAATAAACCGCGATGGAATCCGTAAAATTAGTTTTATTTCAACTTAATTTTAGTAACAACTTTACATTTCACTTAGAATGAGATACATAATTAATCTCTGATGTTCATTATGACGATATATAACTTTAGTTTAACACTCACTGTTTTTTTACATTGTTCCTATTTAGATAATAATAGTATATTTGAGAACAAAACCTCGCTAGTACCTCCGCATAGTTGGCGATGCCTTCCGAGTGCATGTCGATATTGTTCTTAAATGTGTGACGTCTTGAAATAAATAACGCATTGTTATCAAATAAAACTCACATTTTATATGCTAATTGATACTTTTTGTTCTGGAATCATTAGTCGTTAATATACATTATTTTTTAATCCACTTCTTATTGACTAGTTTCAGAATCAGATTTTTTGCCTCTTTTTTATTTAGACACAATACAGAATACAATCAAAATTACAAAAAAAATACACAGAGTTGGTAATTATAATCTTATTGCAACCCAAAATGTGTGCCCATTTAATGATTATTAAATATTTCTGTACGTAGCCAACAATTACACCTTAAACAATATAATTACACTGTCTACCTTAAAAACAAGGTTACAAAATTTGAACAAAAGACTAAAACAAAATTTATTAATTTACTCTTGGTCTCTTAATTAATTTACTTATAGCGTGATTAAAGATTTGTAAAATAATTGCTTTGTGCCATTGAAAAGGTGAACATAGGAAATTTATTTATAGGACTTGACAGAAATAAAGTTCAAGGTTAAAGGCGAGAGGTACCGCTAAATGTATTAAACTTTAATGATTATCCTTTTATCAGAAGCAAGACGAAAGGTACGAGCTATCGAGTTATAGTCGGTATAAACAACTATATATAATAGTGGTAAAGCCACGCTGTAGACATATTTGTCTACAGCATGAATGGGCTGGCTCGACCAGGGTAGTACCACTGTCTCACAGAAAACCAACGTAAAGTGACAGTTCACTGTCGCGTTTCGTATGGTAAGTGAGATATCCGGAGGCCCAGATTCCCCTTTCCCTTCCCTAATCCCTATTCCTGTCCTTTAAGGCCGACAGCGCACACGTGATACTTTCGTTATTGTGGATGTTCATGGGCGGTGGAGATCACTTGTTAAGTAAAAGGAAAGTAAAAAACTTAAAGGAGTACAACTCCTTTAATCCTATATTAAATAATAAAAAAAGATTGGAAAAGTGATTATTTAATAAAGGATGTTATTACTTCTGTCCAGTTTAAGAAATATAAAAAGTAGAAGAGCCACCGCCTCCTGTACCGAGTTCGAGGGATAGGCCTCGCATCGATTATAAGCCATTTTTTCTCTCTCTCTTCCTGGCTATTCGTCCCACATGGTGGTAGGGTCAGCCTTCCTACTGTTTCTCCTCCACTTTGCTCTGTCTTCGACGTCGTCTGCGGATAAATTGCATTCCCTCATGTCCCTCTGCACTACATCCTTCCACCTTGTCTTGGGCCTCCCTCTGGATCTTCGACCAGGTATAGAAAACTGCAGTGCTAAGTTTCCCACGTAGTCTGGTGGCTTCCTCTTCACATGTCCGTACCATCTCAGCCTACTCTCTTGCATCTTGTCGGCGATATCGCGTACTCCCAGGCTACCTCGCACGTACTCGTTACGGATTTTATCGAGCCTGGTAACGCCACACATCCACCGAAGCATTTTCATTTCGGCAACTTGAATGGCACTTACATGTCTTTGAGTAACTGCCCACGTTTCACTGCCATACATAAGGACTGGTCTAATAATGGTCTTATATATCAAACCTTTGAGTTTTATTGGCATTCTTTTATCGCAAGTGACACCCGTCACTTCGCGCCATTTGAGCCACGCTGCGGCAATTCGATGCTGAATGTTACTTTCGACGTTTCCAGAACCGTGCATCATAGCGCCTAAGTATTTATATTGGTCGCATACTTTGATTTCTTGTCCATCGATGACAATAGGACTGTTGTTTATATCTGGTTCATTTAGGGACATGAATTGCGTTTTAGTAACACTCAGCATTAGGCCGCCCTTCTGCAGCTGGTGCTTCCATGACAGAAGTGCCTCTTGTAGCTGAGCTCGACTTTCAGTGCAAATAGCCACATCATCAGCGTAAATAAACGTCCACAATGCCGTATTCTGCGCAGTGGTAGTCAGGGAGTCCAAAACCAAGCAAAACAAAAATGGACTCAGTACCGAACCCTGATGAACACCTTCTGTTACAGCTATTGGCTTTGTCTCACCCACTAACGTCCGTACCATTGATTTAACATTCTTGTACATGTCAGCAATGATGTTCACATAATGGTCGGGAATATTTTTCTTTCGAAGGCTCCACCAGATCACAGTGCGTGGAACCCGATCAAATGCTTTTTCCATGTCCAAGAATGCCACATAAAGTGGACGATTCTTTGCACGATATTCTTCGGCAATCGTGTTTAGGGCGAACATGGGATCGGTGGTAGATATGCCGGGGATGAAGCCGTAGTGATTTTTCGACAACGTGCCCTCAGTTCTTAGTCTTCTATCAATCACTCTTTCGTAAAGCTTCATAGTATGGCACATTAGCTTAATTCCTCGGAAACTATTACAATCATACTTACTGCCTTTCCCCTTATAAATTGGTATGATAGTACTCAATCTCCATGTGTCAGGAATTTGTGAGGAGGACAACATACAATTAAAGAATTCAGTAAGCAGTACGATACCATGTTCTCCCATACATTTCCAAGCTTCAATGGGAATACCATCAGGACCTGCGGCCTTCTTGTTAGACATTTTTTGCAGCGCTTTCTTCACCTCCCGGGGCTCTATTGGCGGTATAAGCCCAACATTTTGTTGCAGTTCAGGCATATTTATGTTATTTGAACTCGGATTTAAAAGCTGTGTATAATGCTGGTGCCATGCTGCTAGGATATCTTTGTCTTTGTACACCAAATCGCCGTTTGTGTTCTTGATGGTTTTACACCCACTAGGATCCTTTGTGGTCTGACTTCGACGTTTTGCTAGCTTGTAGATGTTTTTCTGGCCTTCTTTTGTGTCTAACATCTTGTATAGGTTTTTCTGAGAGTTTACTTGTGCAATTGCAATTGACTTCTTGGTTTTCCTTTTAATATGCTGGTATTTTTCTTTGTCTTCGTCTGTTTGTGTGAACTGCCATGTTCTAAAGGCATCTTTCTTCTCACGTATAGCATCTTGTACTTCTTGTGTCCACCACCACGTCTCTTTATTATGTCTTCTTCCTCTTTTAGTGCGGCCAAGAGTCTTGTTTGCGGCTGACATAATAGACTTACTTAAATGTTCCCACATGGCATTTACGTCCAAATCAACGTCCAACTCAACATTAGCAAGGTGTTCGCAGAATGTCGTGGCTCTTTCCCCTTTGAGGTTCCACCACTTTGTTAGTTCAGGAGTCGGGGATGGTTTTTCTCTGGAAGTTTTCTTAAAAGTCATGTCCATCACGATAATACGATGTTGGGATGTAGCACATTCTCCTGGAATTACCTTACAATTTGTTATGCGGCCTATATTAGCTCGATTTACTAAGATGTAATCTATTTGAGATTTAGTTTGTCCACTTTTGTAGGTTATTAAGTGCTCCATTTTCTTAGTAAAGAAGGAATTTACAATAGCAAGATCGAATGCTGCCGCTGTTGAAAGTATTACCTTACCAGCTTCGTTTAGTGTTCCATACGCGTGGCCTCCATGCACTCGCTTATAGGCATCGTTTTCTTGCCCTATATGACCATTTAGATCACCTCCTATAATTAAGGTCTCTTTCGAAGGTATCTGTTGGATTGTTGCTTCCAGAGTTGTCCAAAAAGTGTCCTTCTCGCTTTGGTGGCGACCCACTTGGGGCGCGTAAGCTGAGATTACATTTATGGTTTCTCCTTCCACCAATACTTTAAGGTACATGAGCCTGTCGTTCACACGATTTACCTCTATGATGTTACTACAGTATTCCTTCCTTACGGCAATTGCAACACCATTCCTTCCATGCTTTGCACCAACATACATGAGTTTATAGCCCTCTCCGATATTACGGGCTTTAGCTCCGGTCCATCTGGTTTCTTGTAGGCAGATGAAATCTACTCTTCTACTTTTGAAGAGTGATGCAAGTTCCTTCGTCTTCCCTGTTAGTGATCCTACATTTGGAGTAGCAAAGCGGATTTTAAGCTTACAGAATGGGACTAACGTCTTTAGCCGAGTCCGTCCATGGCTCGGTAGCCCTTGTTTACTATTCGCAGATTTAAGGCGATGTTTCTGCGCGTCGTTTTGCGGCGACGCCCTATCCGTTATCGTTATCCCATTTTGTAACCTTGACATATTTACTTTCCTTTGAATTTGGCTTTATAAGCCATTTTTTAATATGTTCAATTGAGAACGAAATGTTAAGAAAGTTATGCAAGAGTTGACATGTTTAAGACATTTGTCATATTAAAAATATCATGTAAGATATTTGCCATTTTATAGGGATGCATAATTTGTTTTCTATTGAAGTAGGTGTACTTTTTATGAATTAAAAACTTTTACTTATAAAATATAACAGTTTTAATAGAAATGTATCCGTTCTGCGGCCAAGCAGAAGGTGTACACAAAAATGTCTAGTCATAAAACGCTATCAGTGTACCGTTACAGCACGTTATAGTTAGTATTAGTGGAAGCTGTGTTTATGGAGTGTAATGTCGAGCGCGCGTGCCCCCGGACTCGGCCCGGCCGCCGCGCCACGCCATTACTACTTTTTTTTATTTTTTGATCATTCTTATTCATAACCGACTTTTTCTGACGCTCTGATTGCGTGATTAGGTTTATCGGTATTCTAGTATTACATCGTACACAATATATATAAAAAAATAATGTAGCCACCTTAAGCTAAATAACACAATCATTAAATGTTAGGGGTGTGCGAATAATTGGAACTTACGAATTATTCGTTCCGAATCGAATATTAATATTCGATTCAAAACTCGAATCGAATAATTCTAAAATTCTAATTATTCGAATCGAATATTAATCCTGGATCGAACTATATTCGCATACCCCTATTAAATGTTTATTATTTGGAATACGTCAAACAAAATACAATCATCAATACACAACTTAAGTCAAATAAAAGTGTCGTGTGCAGTTCAAAATAGGTTCATTAATATTTTCATAACGCGCTCTTTCAAGTTTCACATCAATCTTATTCTAATTTGTACAGTGGCTCCATCGTTGTTCGCTGATTTTTCCAATGACGATTATAAAAGAACAAAAAACAAGCGGCCATTTCGACTTCTGCGCACCACTCAATTTTGCATAGTAAGCTTTTCCTGGTGACAAGACGATTAGCACTCTTCACGTAGGAAAATTATTCTTTAAAGGCAAATACGTAAACTATGTATATACATAAACTTGACAGCCTCCGTGGCGCAGCGGGCGAGTAGCCGGCTGTGAAACGCGAGGCTGTGTGAGGCCGTGGGTTCGATTCCCGCACCGAGACAAATGTTTGTGTGACAGACATATTTGCTTCGGGTCTGGGTGTTGTGGGACCGTAGTCCCTCTTAGTTCTTGATACCTACGATACAGGTTATACCTAGTGTGGGGTCAGACCTATGTGTTTTTTTTTTATCGTGGCTCGGCAAATTGACCACACTGCACCTGATGGTAAGTGCAGTGCCGTCCAGTAGTGCAGTGCCGTCCAGTTGCCGTGTGTGACTGTTGGGTGTATTATTATCATACAAAATCCAACAACAAATAACATCAAGTTTAAAAGTGGAATCTAAGCAGTGTTCGTTAATGACAGCGGCTATGAGACGGCTTTCTTTCCTCCAGGCAGCGCAGGGCTTATGATATATTGCGGATGCATCGCTTCCGAACGCTCTCCATATTCCGGTATTCCGGTTATTATACGACATCAATGCTCCTTATTACCTGCGTGAAGTTGAAACTGTGAGGTTTGATACATACCTTGAGTATGTTATGTTAAATTCTTCTGTGTCTGTTTTATTTTTTACTGTTTCTCAATTAACTGCTTTAATAGATAAAAAATCACAGATCCAGCTTAAAGTGGCTTTTGTAGTGAGAATAAAAGAGAAACGACATTTAATTGTATATATGAGTAATTCGTATCTGAATTACTTAAACAGTAACACTCGTATTTATAAACAAGACATTACTTTGTCTCAAGCAATTACTTAAGTAATTCATTTCGTTACTCAAGCATCGGACATCGCTGCTAATGCTTTGCCTAGCAATCTTATGTCAAAAGATTCTTACTTGGTTAAGAATTCTTAACTATAAAATAGAATCATTACTTAAGTAATTACTTTTACTCAAGTAAAATGTTTTTCTTGATTATAAATACCAGTGTAACAGTCTTATTACTTAGTGGAGCAATGCGCAAAAATATAGGACTTTATAAATTATTGTCAAAGACCGCTCTACTTATTCAGAAATACTTCATACAATTTATATTCAATTCTAAATGGTCTTAAACCGCCGTAACAAAACGGGGTGACCACATTACACGACTCATATTTAAGGATATTCATCCTTACAATACGTCCAAACCAATAAATACGATTACTAGCACATCTCGAATGCATAACAAAAACGCGTAACAATAAAATCGTATAAATAAAGGGAGATCTAGTTTATGCGGTTCATGTGGGCGCGTCCGTGGGCCGAACAAACTGATACCTCGGTTATGTAGGAGTAGCCGAACCCGGCCGAAAATAGCCGAAAGGTCGTTCGGGCTAAATGTCAAACGCAGAGATATGCGAGGTCGCTTTGTCTACGCCTTCGGGCGGCTAATTGTAAATCAATAGGTTTTAGATAAACAATCTGTGAATTGTGGCTCGCAGCGCTTTCGACACTGCTTTAATATAATAATTCATAAAAGTACAACGACTTCAATAAAAAAGAAATTATGCGTCACTATAAAATTTGAGGGTTGCTCTTGATTTTTCTGAGATCCTATCATCAGATCCTGACTTGTTGCCAATGGGACCACGTGAAAAGTATACCCTTTTAAACAAAAAAGAACTTCTCGAATCGGTCTAGGCGTCTTCGAGTAATCGAGTAACCTACATAAAAAAAAGATTCCGACGAATTGTTAACCTCCTCCTTTTTTAAAGTCGGTTAAAAATCACGTTAGCTTGTTTCCTTTTGGCCGTTATTTAAAATAGAGTTCTATATACTTTAAAAACAACGCGTGCAATGTATTATCTGCAATACTAGAGGAGTTTGTTTAAAACTATTATACAGTGACCCAAAAACGCCTAAAGGCCATCTGATAACATTCGAAAAAACAAATGTAACAAGAGGTAGAGAGATGGACACTAATCTCAATAATTAAAAACGCCTTGAACTAAATGTGTTGCCAGCAGTTGATCAACACCAATTAATTTTTTTTTTGCAAAACAAGCCAAGACTCTCGCAATAGTATTTTTTTCTGAAATTAGGGTCAACGTATTTCGCGGTTGTCACAGACGCGTAATGGCGCGTGTGCGTGCGCCGAAACCACAATTATTATGTTATGATTGTGTAAAGCTAACAATGCGTGAATGTGGAAATACGCTCTTGAAGACATTGTGTCTCTTTGATGAAATTTCTATTAGGCTATTGTCAAACAAACAGTAGAACAGTACAGTAAGTATTAGGAGATGGTGGAAAGGTCTTACTGGAACAGATATTATTGTTTTTATTCTCATACTAGCTGTTGCTCGCGGCTCCGCCTGCGTGGAGGTTATATTCGAGAGCAGAAGTATACAATCCAAGGAGTTAACTTCTGCACTGAAGCACCTGTAGCGATTGTCCAGCCTCTCAGGTGTTGTGCCTGAATCTTGAGATTGCACCTAAAGAATACCCCATAAGTTTAACCTCACTTTGCCCCTTTTAGGGATGATTTTTCAAAAACGTTGAAACACGTAGGTATTTCTTTCACGTAAGTCGAGGAATTATGGACTTCGCATACAAATTTTGAACTCCTATTTGACCCCTTTCGAGGTTGTTTTTTGAAAAAAAAGATAGCCTATGTCCTTCTCCAGGATATAATCTATTTCCTTACCAAATTTCATTACAATCTGTTCAGCCGTTTAGTCGTGAAGAGGTAACAAACAAACAGAGTTACTTTCGCATTTATGGTATTAGTATGGATTTCAGTTATAATAGAATTTTATCTTTTACAACTCACGATACTTTTATAAAAATATAAAGTGAGCACCTCATTGTGTTATTAAGAAATTAGTTCAAGATGCGTTAATGTAGGTAATCATGTGATTTTCCAATTGTGATTTTGTCTGTTATACCTCTTCTAACATGTCTAATAGTTTTTTTTTTTTTTTATTAGGTTCACTAAACTAGTCATAACACAAAATACAAGCTTTAAATGAAGTAGAAAGTATACATTATAAACAATAAAGTGCACGACCTTCTTAAAGTGAACACTACATGCAATAGGATAAAAAGCTATTTACACTGTGTTTAAATGTTAATATGTTGCTAAGTTAAATATTTCAAAGTTTACTATTATGGATAGAATTAATTGATATAAGTTTCTTAATCTGAGGGATTTTAACATTAAAAATATCTAATCCAGGACGCATATTGTAGGATTTACACATACGCCACAACGGTGAGTGGTGGTGATACTTCAATCTAAAAATAAACGCAAAAACTGCATGAAGTATGTGGTCACAAAAAACGCTTAGTGGTTACTTTCACTTCCGGCATTTGGCTATTATTGTTATTGTAAACAAATTTCTCCGCCTTCGTCTATGTATTCGATAATATATTTATCAGTAATTTATTTCGCGAAATGTCGGTCGATAAAAATAAATATTAGCATAACAAACCGCGTTCTTTTATTGGTATTAGCAAATGTCATGATCGCATTTTCAACTTTATTTTTTTGTGTGATTGTTTATTTTATACTTAATTTACCTACTCAAATATTAGAAGAAAATTATAGACGCAGGGTGGTTTAAATAAAATATCGCTTTGTTAACTAGATATTCTCAAACAATTACCATTAAACAATATATCTGGATGAATTATAGAGGGATACATTTTTCGAAAATGGTAAATAAAAAAAATCATATTAAAAAGTATTAATGTCAGTTAAATAATACAAGTACAGAACTCGTTACAAGTCAAACTCGTCCTATTTTCACGAACAAAAGTTTACAGATACACAATCTTAATCAAACAAGCATTCACGACATTATATCGAGCGATTACAATGGTGAAAAATATCGAATGGTCGACATGACCGCGCGGACACCACAATACAAATTCCCAAAATAATTCAAACATTCAATGCTCCAAATTACAAAAAGCAATCAAAGAGGCTTGTGCGATCCTCGCTCTAATGATAATGACCCGCGGCCGTTTGTTAGGACTGCCAAATGGATTTTTTTATTCGAGTAAGTAATTTTATAGTGGAATACAACAATAAAACTACTACTAAGTAATGTAACAAACAACAAAAGAAAAGCCATTAATTAGTGGTAAAAATGTTCTCAATGTCTAAAGCTTTTTCTGTATGTCTTTACTTACCATTGCATGTTAATCTTCTGTAGTCATAAGAACAAAAATAACAGGAAAGATCAATCAGTAATTAAAACTGATTTCCTCTAGAACTACGTGTTCTTTTTACATGTTATTGTTGCAAAGGGGATATCGCAAAATCTAATTTAACAATAACTGACAACCCTATGCGATAAAGAATTTGATAGAACAGATATGAAAGGAGACTATTCACAGAGCGGCAGCCGGGTCTCATCTACAGATAATCTATTTGGTATAACCTCACGACCTCCCGGCCGGCGGTCGGCGTAACAATATAATTAAAGACATCGAGCCGATTCGATCGGCCCGCTCGCCCTATCGCCGCCCGACGAATCCGTTTACCGGATGTCGATCGGCCGCTTTAAAAGGAAATGTACATGATTGTTGTGCTCCCAATGTGTAATCGATGTCATTATTGTCTTCTGGTATATTTGTTTTATGTGAAAGAAAATCGATTTTGTAGTGAATCGATGTTGGGTAACATGTGATTATAATCGTTTCCTATTGTTATTTTATTGTTTTGATTCTGAACTGCGGTTATCTCGAATGTCGCATTACTGATCTGTCTTGTGCATTTATCTACCACTTTCAGGAACTATCATTTAGCGAGCCATTTCCTATTTCTAGTACAATAAAGATTTAATCTGACTCTGTTATTGTTATTTTGTTCGTTCATTGCATTTAAAAAGTGACAGTAAAATTTGAAATATGATTATAAATAATTATTTTAATTTTGTACACTTTAGTTTTTAGTTATTTTTTTTCATAAACTAACACAGTAACGGCATTTTTGAAATTAACAAATTGAAAACACACTGGCCATTAAAAAAACAAACGCTATTTTGAAAATGGAATAATTATCAAGGTCCACAAATCTAGCCGGGCAGCGGGTACACTTCATTTAGTGGTGAGACACCACAAAGCAGCCACGTCGCGATAGCATCTGGATCGGTCGCGCAGTGGGTGTACCGGCCAGATTTATCGTCTGTTTAAAACCGTAAAAGGTGATTTGTAATATCTCCCCACTAAGTCCGCGAGTAAAAACGATGCGCATTACTTACGCGCGTAAATAATGTGCGTTTTAATGTGCGATCTTTAGATAAACAACGCTATTGAAAGATTAAAAGCACGTAGTTACGTAGTTCTTGTTTGCTAAACTACCCCGTGGTGATTTAGTCATAGACAGTAGACATAGAATTTTATGATAAACACCCGGACATAATAAAGCAATAGTTCCTACAATTCGCCAAGCTTATTTCCACCCAAGGGTTAGCAAGCCTGCCGGGTTACCAGGCACTCATTCTAATCAGAACAAACTTCAACTCCCTCCAGCGCTTTGAACCTCCAATCATGAGCTGTATATGAACATCTCGAAACTTCAACTCATTCTCTCCAGGTCGAAGCCCAGGGCCTAATCAAATCAGTAAAGTAGAAGCCGGCTTGCTACCAATACACCATAAACATAACTTTATATCTATTTTATATGGAATATATAGGAATTTGTTACATGTGGTAGAGCCACGCTGAAGAAATATTTGTCTACACCATGAATGGGCCGGCTCGACCGGGGAAGTACCACTGTTTCACAGAAAACCAACGTAAAGTGACAGTTTACTGTCGCGTTTCGTATGGTAAGTGAGATATCCGGAAGCCCAGATTTCCCCTTCCCTTCCCTAATCCATATTCCTGTCCTTTAAGGTCGACAGCGCATACATGATACTTTCAGTATTGTAGATGTTCATGGGCGGTGGAGATCACTTAACATCAGGTGACCCACTGGCTCGTTTGTCGGACTATACAATAAAAAAAATGTGTGTCGGGTACATATGATGCGTCTTATTTTTTAACATAAAGGACATTCGTGAGTGACTCCATCAGTATCAATCAATCTCACATGCACTTAGCGCATTCTCGTGGACCACGTAATGGGTTCAGATCTAATCTGATTAATAGGCCGAAGTAATCTACTAATGACCTTTAACTTTATCCAGCCGAAGAACTTTCGTTGGAAAGGGTTTTTGTACAATTAAATATTTAATTATGTAAATAGCACAACTGACTATGACTGCCTTGGTGGCGCAGTTGTAATTGCGCATACGTTACAACCGCTGTGCTGAGGTCTCGGGTTCGATCCCCGGGTTGGGTAAGTGATATTGGGTTTTTCTATCTAGAAATTCTCAGTATTAGCCCGGAGTCTGGTATGGCGATAGGCTCGCCCCCTATCACATTATAGAACCGAAATTCGGCGAAAAGTGGGTGTACTGGTTACACCTCTGCCTACCCCTTCGGGGATTATAGGCGTGAGTGTATATGTATGTATGTAAATAGCACAATAGTTTGTAATAGAATAATACATTTCTATTAATATTCTTTGATATACAGACTAGTCTACGTACATAATATAAAATTAATTAAGTGCAAAACAACAATTAAATGCTAAAAGTTTAATATAATGAATTATATGAGTATAAACTATCATATTTGTTAGCTTTTTTGGCAAGATTCACTTGATAAATGCAGTACAGTCCAAATATTATTTCCACCATCGAGCAATCACCAGAATTATATGGACCTGAAAATAAAATACATAGAAACTTTCTTAGTCCTGATACAACGAAGAACTTATGGTCCCACAAAATTTAGACCATATAAATAAAATATCCAGAGATCAGACCCTCAGGATAGCTGATAGTTCTATCGTGAGTATCAAGAACCACGGAGAACAAGGATTCACAACACCCAGACCCAAAAAAATCTTGCTAGTTCACATGTAGAGTCCTCCTCATTAATTTCGGTGACGTCGAGCCTAACCATGAAATATTTACTACTTTCTAGCATGAACACTAATGTGGCTCGCTAGGCGAAATTATTTTTTGAAATATCTATCACAAGGCTGGCAATAGTTGACCTGTGGCGTTATATGAGTACGTGTAGGAGGGCTTAGGTCTCTGCTTACGAATTTGATGAGTAGCGTCAAGTGTGGCGAGTATATGTTCCTCGTAGGTTTTAATGAATTTATAGATGGTAGATCGCCCCGAGGACCTTTGAGAAGCAAGCTCCTCCCATGATCACATACACCCAACAGTCACACACACACACAGTTCTGACCCCACTAGGTAATTTGTCTCGGTGCGGGAATCGAACCCACAGCCTCTCGTTTCACAGCCGGCTACTGACCAGCTGCGCGACGGAGGCTGTCGTATGAACTACGACTTCAGTGAGTTGAACATTAAAACGAAAACAAGGAACCTGAAAATATTCTAACAGTTGCAAGTTGATACCAGCAACACGCATAAATCAAGTTACCATACTTATTGCGATAACCGACACTAATACGCGCGGAGACAAGAGTACCCATGCTTCATGAATATTCAATACGGACATACAAACAGACACACAAGCTGTTCAAGCGCGATACTGTCAGGGTGACCATGATGCCGTAAATGGAAAAAAATATATAGGATTTAGCTGTGTCTCTGATTTGACTGATGGTAATGAGTAATAACTTACCATCAGGTATGTTATCGACTCGTTTGTAACGGCAAGCAAGCAAAAAACCCGTCCAGAGCAAGTCATACTTATGTGGAGAGGATTTTGTGGTAATTTACTGATTTAATTTTTTTGTTTAGATCTGCCTAAAAACTATGCTCAGTAGTTTCAAAGATAAGCTGGAGGAATGCTCACCATATACTTGAATATGATTTACTGTAATTTTATAAATTGCCACTCATCTAATCCCTAATTACAATAATTTATTAGTTTATGTTTTAAGTACGCAGTCACACACTCTGTATAAATTCAAATTTCTATAATTTTGGACCAGTAATTTCCGAGAAAATATGCTGTAACAGACAGGTAGACAGAAAGCTAGACGCCAGAGGACTCTTACAAAACTTCTGTTTTATCATCGAATGTACCGAACCTTAAAAATAATGGATTTATGGTCTGAAAGTTAATACCACGTAATATGGATTAAAGATGCAAAATTGTCTATAATATCAGGATATTAATTAAAACAGTTGACTTCAACACGGATAAATGAGTGTATTTCAAAGTTACTCTGGCAACTAGTCTTAAATTTACCTATTTAACGACAGTTGCTATTTAGATGGACGGCCTACTAATTCAGAATTTACGGCTGTTCGTTCAAGATTTACGCAAAAGTCACTGAATCAATTTTGCACAGATGCTAGCAGTTACGAAGATTATAAATCTTATTTGGTTACTGCAATTCGATTGATAGAAATCGAAGCTACAGCATTCCTCTCAACACCACATACTTATAATAATATTATGAACTCACAAAATTTTTATATTTTAACTTAAATATGTATTTTGGAGGGAGAAGGGAAAAACAAAAGGGCTTATAGTGAAAATTACGTTTTGGGTAAAACTATGCTGCTTTGATAGAATTTTCGAACCGAAAGGGTAAACTTCCAAATGAGCCAAGTATGACAATGGCAAGTTTCATCACGCTTTCTCTTTATAGAAATTGTCTAACAATTGTCTCAGAATCTCCCCAATCGCGGTCACCCTGGCCAGAGTCGCGCTGCCGTATATGGCTTATGAATTCCGCCACCGAACTAGTTGTACGATGAAAGCGGCCGTGTTCTGCTAATAACTATACCGGTAGCACTATAACTAGCATTGTGTTAATTCTCTAATATGCCTTACATATGCTCGAATGAAGATCGTTATCTTTGGACCCTGACTTCATTTTTAATATAGAGCGAGGTTTTTAATAGTTTAGTTTCCTATGATTTTTTTTTATTTTTTTTTTATCCTGGCACGGCAAAGTGACCGCACTGTACCTGATGATAAGCGCAGTGCGGTCCAAATAGAGTACTGAGTAGCGAGAGACGATCTATCCCCGCTACTCAACACACTCATGCCGGCCTGCTTCTTCACACTACGCCATGAGCAAGAAGGTGAAGAAGGGGTCGAGGGTCTAGTGTCAGAGTACTAAGAAGGCCGCAAAATGGCCATTGTACCCCAACTCCAGACCCCCGACAAAAACCGGATGTACACTGGCTGATCCCGGAACGCGACACACTTGCGTGTGCCACTATGGCGGGTTTTTCGCCCTGTGTACGGTGGTCGCTATCCGGGCGGATATAAATATCCTACCACCAGCAATGTATTGTATTTGTATATTATTTTATATTATGTAACAAATAATGTAAATAATATGAAAAATAAACATTTTTACTGGAACAGAATAAAAATATATTCAACAATGAGGTCTCAGTTTTTATTTTTATTAAAAGTTGGTAGTAGTGTAATAGGAACATCTAACTATCTCTCTCCCACGATTGCGCCATAACAGCCATTCTAGGGGGTGACGTCATTACTCATATCATCCATCCTTTTTATGATATTTGAAAAGTATCCCTTTCCGCCAGATTTTTCTTTTCCCACTTTTATTCAAGGGTTCTTTAATCTGCATTCTGTCGCACTCAGAGAGCTTCGTTAATATTTTAGGCAACAGTCACTCTCTGAGAACAATTTTGAATACATAGTGCGTATTATATCAGTAACTAGTTATGTGCTGCCTCAAAGAACCAGATAAATATGATTATGACTGTTTTTACAGTAATATTAGTTAATCAATTATTATTATTAATTAATTAAAATGTTTTTACAGTAAATCAAAGAAAATAATTTTGTACTGACAGTAACGGAAGATTACAAGTGTTGTAATTTTTAATCTTTTTTTAAAAATGAGTTAATGGTAACTTTGTGAACAAGTTCATTCGACATTGGCATTTAGCAGGCATGTCAAACACTCGTGTCAAATGAATCCATAAACAATAATCTTTTTGTACCACCCTCCCGTCGTATCAGATCCAAAACCCATTTACATTCTGCGTTCGATTCCGGAAGAGTTCGCACTTATTTATTGGTCGGCCGGTAATGCGAATATCGGGTCGAGTACACCGATCAACTGTTCCGCCGTGAGCATGTTTACAGGCGCAACATACGCTCGCCATGTTGTGAAATAAGCTTAAGGGAAATTAGAGAGGCATTTGCGGGAATTGGTGGTTTCGCAACATGATCTTGAACATGCTTGTGATGGGTAAATTAATAATGTCTTGTAAATAGAAGAAGGAGTTTTGGTGAATTTAAGGAGTAACTTTCTTGAGATCGTATTTATGTATGCTCGCGGCTCCACCCGCGTGGAGGTAATTTTTGTAAGAAAAGGTATACAATCAATCAATATTATGCATGTATCATACATATAAACCATCCTCTTGAATCACTCTATCTATTAAAAAAAAGCGCTTCAAAATCCGTTGCGTACTTCTGAAGATTTAAGCATACATAGGGACGGACAGACAGTGACAGCGACTTTGTTTTATACTATGTAGAGATACATTATTGAATATGTTAGCACAATTTTGCTGGTGGCCGGATATTCATATACGCCCGGATAGCGACCACCGTACACAGGATGTAAAACCCGCCATAGTGGCACACGCAAATGTGTCGCGTTCTTGGATCAGCCAGTGTACATCCGGTTTTTGTCGGAGGTTGTTTCTTGTTAACCGCTTCTTCACCTCCTTGCCCCATGGCGTAGTGTGAAGAAGCTACACAGAAGGCCGGCATGATTGTGTTGAGTAGCGAGGGATGGAATGCTTCTCACTACTTGATACTCTAACTGGACGGCACTGCGCTTACCATCAGCTGCAGTGTGAACACATTGCCGTGCCAGGATAAAAAATATTTATATAAAATATTGCCAACCTATAAGAAAATCCATGAATAATTATTTTTGGATATTCAGCAAATCACGCAGCATGTAACAGGAGGCTGAATCGTTCGTAGTTATTCTGAAAAACAGTGGCATCATACTGTAGATAAAATTATTTGCAATATAATACAGCCATATAAACTATATATAGCTGTCATACGGTATACTATTATACAGCGTGGCTCAAAAATATATTTTACAACATTAATACCGAATCCTTTACAATCTAACATTTGAATTGCAGAATTCGTATTGCTCGTATGGCTCATTATAATAATATGTATACATTAATAGATATATCATTAACGTTAAAGTATCGGTAATATCACACCGAACAGCTAGCGGTTAGTGGATAGCAACTAGTTGGCAGGAAGGATTTAGGATGATGGTCACGTGGTTCATGACCCCACCTTTTCTCTCGATCAATGTAACGTACTCAAATGTCCTATTTTTTTTTATTTTGTCATTAAATAAATACACCCAACAACCACACACATAGTTCTTATGACCATTAGGTAAAACCTGTATCGTGGGTATCAAGAACTACGAGGGACTACGATCCCACAACACCGAGACCCGAAACAAATATCTATCTATCACACAAATATTTATCTAGTTGCGGAAATCGAAACCACGGCCTCTCGTTTCACAGCCGGCTACTCGCCTGCTGCGCCACGGAGGCTGTCAACTGTTGTTGTTACAAAAAGCAGCGATAACCTATTTCGGTACGGACTATTCCATCCACACACCCGCTATTGTACCTCCTGTTTAGCCAGGATCGACAATGGTATGTACTTTTTCGCCAGTGAGAACTGTTGTTACAACTGAAAAGTTAAAATTACAAATAGCTTCTATACAACCTAAATTCAATGATGTACCACGACACGCTCGTTTCGTTAATGAACTAGGGATCTTATACATAACCACTATGATTCTTTTTGTAATCAATACTTGCTTGGCTCTTTATTTTGGCATAAATCTGCCAAAACAGTCAATTACGTGTCGAACAGCTGCTGACTCTATAATAGAGATGAAGGGGCCCCCCCCCCCCCACCACCACATCCGCCTAACACTACAATTATATTCTGAATCCGTCCCTCCGCGAGCTGGTGAGTGTCCGTGAGCAACGCAAGCGCACTTTCTTCGAGGTCCGCGAGAGGGCGCGAGGCACGCGACCGCTACTCGTGCCCGGCTAGTGACGTACCAGCGTCTACTATCATCGAGTCATTTTATCGATGTTTTTTAATATTGCAGGATTAGTAATACCTCTTTCAAGTACTATTTAATGTACTCAGTAATATATTTTCTTTATTACTTGTTTACGTCAAGTACATTGAAAATAAAAGAGACAACCCCTGATTAAGTAATTCATTGATAATTAGCTCCATAGTAATTACGAACAATTATAATTACAGTATGTTTATTTTATTCACATACATAGAATATGTTATATCCATTTTATTCAACTTTGTTGAGAGTATTTAAAAAAATATCATCAGTACATATTATATTACTTATATACTATATTACTTATATTTGTACAAGTCGGTGAAAGGATAGACAGTTAAATTATAGATCCTGATATACAATTAACTTTACTATTCAATTACTTATTACGTTTAAAAAAACTTCTTGCATTATTTATTATCCATCATTAATTACAGTTTTATAATTTGAATTTCGAACCAACACACGCCATTGGTTTCGAAATATCGATATATCGACGCAAACAAGGCACGTCCGCGGTTTACAGCTACAATGATAGTAACTGACACTCCGATGATACAAGCAGATCGTTGCATCGCCGCGCTTTCTAAATATTGAGCTGATTGCTGCTTTGTTATATAATGTTGCGATTAATCACAATTCCAGTTTCAATTTTTTTTAAATGGAACATCATAATATTTTTGAATTTCGAAATCAACTACGGCACTACGCTTCGAAATATCGATAGAAACTAGGCACGTCCTCGGTTTACAAGTGGCACGAGCCGATTGTATCTCGCGGGTCGATGATACAAGGAGATTGTTTCACCGCAGCACCGCAGCGCCCTCTGTACACTGCGCTATTTACTCTATTGTTAATGCTGCCATTAATCGCAATATCGAATCACGTTTGGAAAGTGTCTTGTTGGTTTTTTGATTTACGTAATTAAGGTAGAGACGGAAGCATTGTATAACAACATAACTATAAATTGGAGCTTACTATTTGCGGGAAATTAGATGCATCGTACATAGAAATATTAAATACACACACACATACACTCACGCCTGTAATCCCCGAAGGGGTGGGCAGAGGTGTAACTAGTACACCCACTTTTCGCCGAATTTCGGTCCCATAATGTGATAGGGGGCGAGCCTATCGCCATACCTGGCACATTTTCCAGACTCCGGGCTAATACTGAGGAATTTCTAGATAGAAAAACCCAATATCACTTTACCCGACCCGGGGATCGAACCCGAGACCTCAGCACAGCAGTCGTAACGCATGCGCAATTACAACTGTGCCACCGAGGCAGTCTTTAAATAAGCAATCCATAATGTTTTATTTTTCAAGTTGGTTACTAAAATCAAAAGTTTTGAACACCAAGTCTTACAAAAAAATCTTGTTCCATTGTTAAAAGCAAGTCTGCGTGATAAGATTAAGTTGTCATAAATATGTGTCACTTTTATATCAATATGGAACTAACAAATAGTTTTTTCAAGAACTCAAACATAGTTAAATATTAATGACCTTTGTCAACATTATTTTACCTCCATTTCACATGTAAAATTACATCTCCAATCGCATTTCATTCCTAGTCTCGAATGCAACATCTCTCTGAACAATAATTGTAAACATTCAACAATTACGAATTCCTGAGATTCTACTCAGTAATGCATCCGGCATTATCGTAAAATGAGCTGACTATTTACACAAATCTAAGAGCAAAAGTTGACCGTTGCGAACATATTTGCTTAGTAACTGTTAGAAAAGTCATTAAGACTATACATCAGGCTTTAAGCGGGTTTAATGTTCAAAATGAAAATAAAAACAAACTGATTGAGATCCTTGACAGAATTGATTTATAGTGTATATTTAACAAAATCGAATTAAAAACCTCTTATTTTAGAAGTTGGTTAAAAATGTAAATTTCGCTCAGTAAGACATGGAAATATATTTTGTTTTTCCATACATTGTATAAAATTATCTGGCTATGAATTAAGTTCAATGGCACATCCTCCATTATCAAGGAAAGTCAATTTATGACATGCATTTAACAGTGGTACTAGATTCCTAAGTTATTTGAAGTAAAACCTTTTTTGTAGTTTACAATTCATCGCTCTACTTTTAATTTCAATCATTGTTATGTGGAATATACGATTTTCTTGAGGCCGAACGTTATTAAATTCGTTGATTATTATGATTTAAGTTTTAATCAAGCTCACTCAAGCAGTATCAATTGAAAATTTACTCATATGAGCACATGATTATTTATACTAACAATATCGGTGTTAAAAATAGATATACAACGTATTGGATATAAAAGTATCCATTTAATATGTTTTTCTCACGTAATAGCAACAATACAAAACTACATAATAGCAATTCATAACACCAGGAAAAACGGCACGTCGGCTCGTCAAACAATAGTCTGCAGAACTCAGCAACTGGCGCGTTAGATTGGGCGGTTTCTATGAACGCTTTCGGGTGATATCGCCAGCGTTCGGCCGTCCCCGCCCTCTATACCTATCTCGCTCTGACACAAAGCTCCGGTATCAGTCTGTCTCAGGCGGCGGTCGCGGCCGCACGCCACTCCCACTACGTTAGCTAGTTTTCCAATTATTACGTAGAGCTTTTTGCGCCCGCGCGTCAATTGATAAAGCTTTCTAGTTCAATGGGTGAGGTAATGTTTCGTTTTAGATGTGAATGATACATTTTTTTACTAAGATATCATAGTGAAATATAATTTTACCATTCTGTTTTCCATTTTTGCAACATTTTTCATTGATAAAGTTTGTTTAATGTTAACGTATTTTCTTATTATTATGATGATTACCATCAGGTACAGTGCGGTCACTTTGCCGTGCCAGGATAAAAAAAAAAAAAAAAAAAATATATAGAAAATTCTTTTCAGAATCGGTAAAATATGGGTAGATATCAATTTATTGAAACTCTATTCCACAAGACTAGTCATTAATAATAAGTAATAAATTTAATCTTATCACATTAATCCATCCTAAAAAAAAAAAAAATATAGTTTTTTTTGTAGAGCCTTGATAAGCAGACGAGCAGACGGGCCACCTGATGGTAAGTAGTCACCGCCGCCCATAGACTTCTGCAATGCCAAGGCACAGCAAAGCCGCTGCCGACCAAAAATAAAATAGTAATACAAAAAAGAAACAAAATAACGAAAATTGTCTAATTTCTTCGTCGAAGTAGGTACCTAAACAAACCAAGAGAAAACACAGTTATCTATGGTAGTAATTAGATCACATCATTATCGAAGCAATCATCACGAGATACAAGATCTAACCATGTCCCAACAAAACCATTTCAATTAACATTAAAAATACAAGGCTTTGTACAATTCGCAACAAAAAAGGAACAAATTTGAACTGCTTAATGAACTACATTATCGAATTAGTTAAAAAGTTAGAAGGTTTAAAGTGTGGACAGATAACAATGCGATAGAGCCATGTGCCATATAGCATTTAGCTTCGAGCAATCTTGATTAAACACTGTTCCATATAATCAAGAGTTAATTTTAGGTTTCACCCCTTATGAATATTTAGTGCCTTTCTACGTCACATCAAATACAAGTAAAAAAGATTGAAAACTGATTGTAAAATTCTAACTACATTTTCTCGTGATAGTATAAAATATGTGTGGGTATATGTAAAAAGAAAAGAAGTCTATACGATAAGAAGCAAGGACAATACAAGGACATACACAGGTTAATGTCAATAAATAGTAGAGAATTGTAATAGCAAACATAATGAAAAATACATGGCTGGTACTGACTAGACTGCCTCGGTGGCGTTGTTGTAATTGCGCAAGCGTTACAACTGCTGCGCTGAAGTGTGGGGTTCGATCCCCGGGTCGAGTAAATTGATATTGGGTTTTTCTATTTACAAATACTCAGTATCAACCCGGAGATATTTTTTATATACACATAATCTGTCTAAATGCTAAAGCATTAAAATCTGATAGTAGTTTACAAGGTTTGTTATAATTAATATGAAAACTGCGTATAATGATGAGTTTAAAATAGTTAAATCACTCAGTAATATGTATATTTACATGATCTAAATGTACATTCTACTCAAACGATGAAATATTAGTTTTTATTTCACTAGTCTGAGACATGGCGGCAAAATAAATAAGAAACTACACAAAAACCCGACAATTGTATACGAAGACTGCGAGACAGACTTATGAAGACCGTATCAAGATTTATATTTGACGAACAGACATGACTTTGTTTGCGGTTTTTGTATTTTATATAAAAACGTTGAGTAAACTCTTTTAACTGGATATTAAAACATTTTATTAAGAACTTATTAATAATGTATTTTATATAAAACATAGCAGCGTTTGATATAAAATACGACAGCAGCGATAGCCTAGTTGGTTGTGGTACGGACTGTCAAGACAAAAGTCGTATGTTCGAAACCCAAATGGCATACATCTCTAACTTTTCTAAAGTTATGTGTGTATAATGTTAATTATCCTTTACTTTACTGTGAACGAAAACATCCTGAGGAAACATGCATACGTGAGAATTGTCATAAGAATTTCGAAGGTATGTGAAGTCTACCAACATTAGGCCAGCTTGGTAGACTCAGGCCTAACCCCTCTCATTAGTGGAGGAGGTCCGTGCCCATCTGTGGGACAATGTTTAATACAGGGCTAGTATTATTATTTGTTATTATTATATCAAACATGTCTGAAATAAAAAAAACAGATATAAAACGTAAAATCTTGACCAAACGAAACGCAGAATAAATGGGCTGCTGAATCGATTTCAGTGATTTATAAAATAAAGATTTTATTTTGCTGAATATAATTAGAAAAGCAAATGACAGTCACCCTTCGTAAAACTGTCAAAATAAATTAAATTAAAACATGCAGGCGTTAATGCCATTTTAATGTAACAGTTAACCCTTAGAAAATATAATTTTATGTCGAGAAAACAAAGGTTGTTACATATAATAGTTTTTAACACATAAACAATACAATCATACAGCGGGCGAGTAGCCGGCTGTGAAACGAGAGGCTGTGGGTTCGATTCCCGCACAAAAACAAATGTGACAGACAGATATTTGTTTCGAGTGGGTGTTGTGGGACTGTGGTCTCTCGTAGTAGTTGATACCCACGATACAGGTTCTACCTAGTGTGGGGTCAGAACTAAGTGTGACTGTTGAGTGTATTTATCACAGTATAATTTTACTGAATTATGATTGTAATTTTAAGATTGATATAGCTGTCTGAAGGTGTCCGTTATGCCTATGATAATATAAGCTTTACTATTATCGATTCATTGAACAAAAGACCAAGTATTCATGTTTTGGTAAAACTATTAACAATACATCTATAACTAGCCAAACTATAGCTGTTCTCATTTGACCGTTGAGAAAGCGTACATAAAAGAAAATAAAACGCATTGTGAAACGATGGTCCCAGATTATAATTACCGGACGAGCCAGCGCACCGGCAGGCCCTATATACGAGTACACTTCATACTTACTTAATACCAATCTTTATAGTGTAATGCGGGGTTTTGAATAGTGATGCTATCTACCGCAGTGATCGATAACTAGTTATTACGTTACGATAAAATTGCGTGTTGTGAACGCGAACGATTCATTAATATTCATCATAGATGCGATATTGTGTGGCTTTTAATTATAGAACGTTATTATATGCGTTGACAGCCTCCGTGGCGCAGTTAGTGAGTAGCTGGTTGCGAAACGAGTGGCCGTGGGTTCGATTCCCACACCGGGACAAATGTTTGTGTAACAGACAGATATTTCTGTCCGTGGTCTGGGTGTTGTGAGACGGAAAGTCTCTCGAAAGTCCCTAATACCCACAACACAAGACTCTTATCTTAGTGTAGGGTAGGGGCTATGTGTGTGACTGTTGGGTGTTATTTATTTATTTATATTTACGTAATACATAACTCTGAACCTGCAAAGGAAGCTGACATACAGCCGCGAACAAAAAGTCTTGACATTATCAACAAACGCACAACACTGGCGAGATAAACGAGCCGCCATAATTCGCCCGCGTCGCTATTTATCGACGTTGCGCATCACTAGCCGGGAGCAAAGGTTCCAGAGCCGGCCGAGGCATCAATTTGCGCGGTAGCTGCCTCGGGCGCCGCGGTGCCCCTGTCATTAGCCCCCGTACCCCCTCGCTCCAAAGGAACATACTTTAACCTTTTTTGCTCCCAGCAACCTGTTCGTAAGGCGGCTGCTGGCTGCAATTTAAACCGGGGTTCATGGCCACAGGCGGTACGCAACGCCTATCTGTGGACTGTTGAACGTAAATAAAATGTGGACAGGACTTGACTGACGTTTTTCATAGTTCGCATAATAAGCGAGGGTTAGTTTTTAAGATTAAATGTTTTTGATGATGAATTATACTTGATACTTTAAATACCGACAATAGCGTGTTGCTAATATATCAAAACTGTGAATAGAATCTACAAATTATATAAAGATCACATTGATTTTAAATGTTTATGCTGCATATTTAAATAAATACTCCAATAGTACTCAATCTAAAAATAATCATTGCGTTGCCAATCAGACAATTTAAAGATCATCCATCACTACTCAAAATACATATCCACATATTGTTAAAGATACTCCACATTCCTCGACTGAATAATCGAAACGCTTTAGCGTTAAAATATTTCAAATAGACGACTAATAACAAACCTGTCTCCCATCTTTCTTCCACATTAAATCCAACAAAAAGGTCAAACAAACGAAACTGGTCCGCGATCGTTCTCCAAACCCGTAATTTGACCCCCAATTAAACAATTTTCTTGAATATCATTCCACTTCATTTGGTCGGGACGCGGGTCACTCCTGACCCCGGGGCACGGGCATTAGTTCCGAACCGATTCTCCCGTCTAACCCCTATTAAACATAAATATGCCCCCGATCCAAATCGCCGAAGGTCCGCCAGGTCGTAGCGACCCTGCGCTCCACTTTATTCGATATCTTTAAAACGGCCAGTATTCTAATCTCGTTCCGAAGCGAGCGCTTTTTCATTTGCATAAAAGTAAATTTGCTGCCGAGGCTGGGATAACGCTAATGGCGAACTCAGAGGAAACAAAATGAGTCGCGCAAATTGACCTGTCGTACCGCGGAACGCATCTCCGCCGCCGCCACGCCGCCGACCTGTCGCCGCAAAATAATTCCGTTCCCATGATCTAGCCAGTAGCTATCTCGCTTTAATTATTCATAGGCTTTTTTATACCCTATCGGTTTTTACCGCTCGATGGCCGCGCACCGTCGCATCGCTCGTTCCGAAGCCATATAAAATTAAAAAATAAAATAATCGAACGTCGGCGCAATTTAAAAAAGAAATACGTCGGATGACACGGATCGAACTCCGGGCAAATGTCGCACGGTAAAAAGCGGTCGAGCTCGGAGGTGGTTGCGGCTGGCGGGGGCGGTGGGGGCAAGTGGAGGGCGCAGGACGTCACGTAGGCGGCGCGGTTTTTGTCAACGTTCCCGCGGAGATGACAGGTCGGTGGACGCAACGTCGCGACCCGCAACCACGTCGCACTCATTCTTGATACTTGATAGTGTTTAGTTTAAAAACTATACAACACTAACGTTTACTAGATATCTACACGATACATTTTGACAGCTTTATTCGTACTGCATTCCATGCAATGAGTGTGGGTAACATTCTCAATTAACCTCATAACAGAATTGTTATTTATCTGTCTAATATTCATTTTGCTATTACGAACTGAATAAATGATAGTGACCAGTTCACAAATTACTGATAATGTAATAAAACTGTTAGCAGATAACAGCGATTTAGGCTTTAGGTTATAGTAAGTTCGTATTAGCATAGCACTAACATATAAATGGCCTGTTTGGTAGGAATCGATTAAAACGGAACATATCGATACTTATTAATACACTAATTATATTAAAGCAGTTTTATTTAATCAGAAGTGAATGACCGAAATTTATGTATTAATTCTACAAGTTTTTTTCCACAATTTTTTTAAATTTCCACTGGTTTATATGCGCTTGTCATATTTTTAAGATATCCTGTGGACTGTTTGATATACCGTTAGATATACATAAATAACAATAATTAGATTTATTAATTCTTTGCAATCATGAAAGCCTCCGAGGCGCAGCGGGCGAGTAGCCGTTGTGAAATGGGAGGCAGCGGGTTCAATTCCCGCACCGAGACAACAGACAGATATTGGTTTCGGGTCTGGATATTGTTAGACCACAAATCACTTTACGTAGATATTTCTATGTTGCCGAATTTATTTTCGCTCTCATATCATTAATGAAAACATCAAGATAATATTAATAAAACAGAAATGTTAATAATGACGTGTGAAATGTATAAATATGTAGATGATTCGATCGCTGTATAAACGTCAGGTGCCTCGCCGCGGCCAACTAGATCGTTATTACCTGTTCGGGTTTTAATTACTACATTATATTTTATAATATACAAATGATGAACTGCAATCATTTCATGAAATTGTAATAGTTTACTTTTTCAACTTTCAACTTTGCCTTGTTAGCGGCAATTATGTTGTTATTCAGTTATACTCTACAGACTTCCTAAGTGGCTCTTATTGTTCGTAATAATTTTTAAATCGAACTAGTACCCAACATAGTTCTCATTGCATTTGTAAATTTCAGTTTTTGAATGTACCCATAAAAGGACATTGCTCAGCGCCCATACAAAGTTCGCCTAAGAACCAACAGCCTTAGAAAAAATACTTTCGGGTTCTAAAGAACATCTATAAATCCATAAAAGTTGATTAAAACAACGGACACTTCTAAGAGTGTATTTATTAACAAAAATGTTTTCTATTTTAGGTTATATTCTTAATGTCAACATGCCTTCAATACAGTGGCACAATACCAACATTAGAGCTAATTCGGTTTTATTTGACATTTAGATTCTAACTACTAGGTAAATCATAATTATATCAATGACAATGATTTCACGAAGTAAGAAGCTAATATATTTTTTTACGGTTTTACTTGCCTTATCAAAGTAGCATGATAAGTGTGATCTACAATAAACGATTTTATTATTATTATTATTTACTTATCACTCTGACGAATATGACAAGTGACAACTGACACAAGGGGTTAAATCAAAAAATGTTTGCGCTATTTCCGTTTACTTTCAGCGAATTAAGCGCCTTAACCTTTTTTCTAGCATTACGGACGATTTATAGATCAAGCGCTTAAAGTAGAATTTGATTATTTTTTGGGGATCCAAGTAACATAGCGAAATCAATAAAATGCCTATTTCTTTTTTATCTTTTTAATATGAAGTGTCCGTTGAATTCTAGTATTTGGAATAAAGGGCATAAAATAAGCCAAGAATTATGGTATAAGTTAAATCTCTGGTGATTCATAGGCGACTTTGGACAATGTTCTTTATCATACAGAAGTTTATAAAAATACAAATATTTATTTTATATCCATATATAAAGTATACTGTATTCGAACGTGTGGCTAACTGGTACATTTTCTTCGTTACAGAATTTCCGTGAACAAAGAATCGATGGTGCAGGTCTGCCGCTCCTTACCGAAGACCATTTAACGGGAATGCTACAGATGAAGCTCGGGCCGGCGTTAAAACTGAGAGCAGTACTTGCTAGAAGACTCGAACCTTGCACACAATGCCAGGCCACCATCTCGACAGCTCAGTCCTCCCCAAACAATGTCACTAAAATGAACGGCGCCGCGCTCAAATCAGAACCGCGGAGTAACACCACCAGTCCTAGTTAGGATCTATATTTTATTTGTTAATTTTAGAATATTCCCCTCTCGTTCCTGTTATGCCAGTATTTTACTGACAAATCTTTTATGTTTTAAATGTGGAATTATGTCGTACGCCAAACAAGTTGGCAACAACAGGTTGGCAGGAAGTTGGTAATTTTTATAATAATCACGAAACTATTTGAAGCACTTCTATAGGCTAGAGAACCTATAGAAGTGACTCATCTAGTTTCGTACCACTCGATTGTGTACATGATTCAAAACTGAAAGTAGAAGCACGTTAATTTTAGATATTTTCTACTTAACATAATAATGATTATCTGTCAAATTGAGATGAGAACAGCAATGTTTGAGAACATGGCTGCTCAGTACTACCAACTTATATAACTGACATACCAAACTGTGCTTTTGTGTACATGAGACGAGTTTTATGCCGGACGGCTTATCCTCTTTGGTGCGAATGTGAAGGTAGACAGGTTGTATGAAAGTCGTTAATCATATTTTCCATACAGTTCACATCGCCAGGGTAATCAATACTGCTGTATTTATCAGCATTATGAAGACTCTCAAATTTTATGGTGAAGATGGTGCCAAATTTTTGTAACTATCAAAATTTTAAGATTCGAAGAATACAACAAATCTATCGCCTATCTTTAGTTTAATGTCTTTTATATTCAATTTATTCTGATTTTATGAATACTTTATATAAGATCAGTTACACCTAACTATAATATTAATCCTTGGTAGGCCAGTTACATACTTTAATCACGAGCAATATTGGCTTAAAATATTCAAATATATTACCTTAAAGGCGTCTTACACCCCGCTGTGTCAACAAGTCTTCCTATTCATAGATTTTGCATTTAGTATACAATTTAAGAATGTTTTAGTGTTAACATAGATTAAAGACTTTCATTGTATATAAATAAGGTACATTAATTTTAAATATTGCCGTCCAAATGTGTTTAATGTAATTTTATCTTTTTAATATTTGTATAGTTCGCGCTAATGACTTAATATTGTGATTTTTAATAATAATGAAAAAGTATAAGATCACAATTCAGGCGGCATAACTTATTAAGAAAAGAGTCCATGGAACCTGTGTAATTTAACCTTTTTTTAAACTCTTTAATAGCTTTATACTTTTTGGTAATGCGGTTTTTAAAAATACCTTCCTTTTCCAACTATTTTTTCCATTAGAATTAATTATATTTACTCTACAACCGTTTGTCCCTGTCAAATCCAACGACTTTACCAAACCGTCAATTTTCAACATTATCAAAATACATCGAGTCATAATTTACCACATCTATACTTATAATAAATCTGTAGAGAGGTCAATTCTGTACATGAAATATATTTCCAAAATAACTATCAGCGGGTGATTAGTGATCGATACTGACGCCAAAAATGTAATCAGTAAAATTTTTGTCTGTCTGTCTGTCTGTCTGTCTGTCTGTATGTTCGTTATAGAAACAAAAACCACTCGACGGATTTCAACAAAACTTGGTACAATTGTTCTTCATACTCCTGGGCAGGTTATAGTATACTTTTCATCACGCTACGATCAATAGGAGCAGAGCAGTGAAGGGAAACGTTAGGAAAACAGGAGAACTTACTCCATTTTTGAAGCTTCCGTCGTGTGTGCAGCCTTAATAGTTAAAGCTACACAGAAATCATGTATGACGGAAATGTTCTCCTTAAAATTATATAATAAATATTCCACGACAGCAAATGTCTATATTTTATGGTTGACTCAAAATAACACGTGTAACTCCCGATAGCTTAGCAGTTCGGAGATTTCTGATTATATTTGTCTACTCTTACGTTTATAACACTCTCAATCATCCCTAATTAATAAATGTTAACATTATTACCTATTTCATTTAATAAAAAAAAGAATTATAGAAATAGGTACAGAAACACCAGGCTATTTTAATTGCAAGAAAAAATAACTCCTTGGATTGTATACTTCTGCTCCCGAAAATAACCTCCACGCGGGTGGAGCCGCGAGCAACAGCTAGTACCCAATAAAAGGCAAAGATTAAGTCATTAGCGCCCTTAATCACAACGAAATTAGTGTTTTGGTGCTAAACGGGCCCTGGTTATAGTGTTTATGTGTATATAATAGCCTATGTACTACGAGGCTACAGGGTCACAGTGTACATAAATATATAAATTGTATAAATGTATTATTTGTGCATCGTTACGTAGCATTTATCACACCTGAATGAAGCTCAGTATGATAATAAAATGGCTGCAACTCGCGGTTTAACATAATTCGCACCTTCGGTAAGACGAGGGCATAAAGGGGTAAATGTAGGTTGTAGGATATTCATATCCACCCGGATAGCGACCACCATAAACAGGGTGTAAAACCCGCCATAGTGGCACACGCAAGTGTGTCACGTTCCGGGATCAGCCAGTGTACATCCGGTTTTTGCACCGACAGGTACCCTGTCATGGTCACCGCTCTGGTGAATTACAAACATCTATGAGAGCGGGGGACAGATTGTCTCTCGCTATTCGATACTCTATTTGGATGGCACTGCGCTTACCTTGCAGGTGCAGGTGCAGTGTGGTCACTTTGCCGTGCCAGGATTAAAAAAATGAGTAATATGCCAAAATTATACAAAAACATTAATTTATCTGTAACAAAAGACGTATAAATTCCGTTTAAGGGCGCCCGAGGGCAACCATATCATTGTATTATTTTTGTCAAATACTACTTATTTAAGTAAGTTTTGATTGTTCTCTTGTACAATCACCAAAAATAGTTATGTCCTTTACTAACCGAAGGTGTGATATTTAGTTTTGTATATTTCATTGTGCATAATATTTTTTATCATATATTGTAACGATTATTGACTATTTGTATATAAACCATGGTATTTAAAATAGATATTTTTATAGTCTTTGCCATTCCATAGCATGCCTAGACTATGAATGAATTTGTTTCGACCGTTTTATATCCGGGGTCGACGTCTTAAAGTGCGATCGTAGTTTCAAAATAGAATACCTCACATACTATTCACAACATCAAATCCGTTTTATTACAAGCACATAGTACGCACTTGCAATGTTAATTACTTAAATTATTTATTTTAAATATCATGTCACCCATAGAGTAAAGAATCTAGTAACGTCTACAGATAATGTAAAATGTTTTTAACCTGTGGTAATCTCCTTAATTGCCAAAATAGTATATGAAACATCATTATACATACGAATATAGTAAGTTATGTGGTCTACTAAAATCTATAACGTAATATCGAGGTTTACGTCAAATTAGGGCAGTGATTAAATTTTAACTAACTGCTCCGTACATAAAAAATGAATTGTATTATGCTGCAATAAAAGTTGGTGCTGGCAGTTTTGGATGTGTTTCCAAATTTAAAAATCTGTCAAAGTTAAATGTCAACCAATGAGCATTTGACATCGGTGCCACTGTCCCAACTTATATCATTGTACTAATTAAGGTAACTGCAACCAGTAAACGAACCTGTGACTATAAATAATCTGATTATACAGAAATATAAGGTGCTACTTATATAACTTTGTGCCTTAAACTGGTCTTCCTAAAAATTAGTAAATAATTTTCTTTTCTAAAAGTATTACGGTTGTACGCTTTAAATCAGATGTTAAATACTTTTATTAAACTTTATAATAGAATATGAAAAATATATTTACCTGCATTGCCTGAGACAGTTGTAAACATAACAATAGCAATCAGCAATGAAAACGGTGAATGCTATAGAATAAATGAACATAAGTTAGAAATAATTTGATTTGCGAATTATTATCGACTGTATATTTGTACCTATAGAGTTATATTTTGATTGTGAAAAATAACAATATGTTTCAAATTGTTTGATTATTATTGATTTTTTATTCCATTCAATTTCATTTTGAGTAAGGTGCTAAAAAAAAAAAAAGATTTTAACAGCGATTATACCTAAGCTCGGTGTACACGGAAAATTTCTCGCATGACATTCTTATTCGAAATCTAACCGATTGACCTCGTCATACTCTAGCATCATATTTGATAGTTTTTGAAGTGAACACTTCTTTAGGCACGTTGGGCACTTTTATTGAGGTGAAAACTTCTTTAGGAACGTTAGGCCTTTTTGGGATGGGGAAAAAAGCACTGAACTCGCATGACCGTCACGCTCAGATTATTTTACTTTTGACATAAGCACGCCTATGAAGTTCTAGAATTATTGACAAGCAATCATAAACAAAAAAAGTTTCTTCTTCATGGACACTGTTTAAAAAAAGAAAGCTTTTACTATCCATCGGTATTCCCCATCACTACTTATATTTTTTTTTATTCCTACCTCTGTCGTGCGAGAGTCTCGGTTAATATTAGGCTTTATAAAGACTCATATTGTTATTTGAAGTGTTTATTGTAATGTAAAATGAATTAGTCACTTCATTGTCTGTTTCCATGCGAACATTGTACTTAGATAATTTTAGTTTGTTTAGTTGTTTAAGTTTGATCCGATTTCAAGTATTTATATGTGGAGAGAATAAAACAATGATTTATTGAAACTATATAATTGTTTTATTAAATATACGTGTAAAAATATATGATACAAAACTGTAACAGAACATTTCAATGCGCCTATTGTTTCAATACAATTTTTACATTCAATCAATACAAAACCTACGTTCAATACAAGTCTCAATCTTTATAATAGACAAACTGTAGGCCTACTCTTGAAAGCAATTACAATCTCGAACTCGATATAGTTTCAATTCCAATCTATAAGATATTGGAACTAAATGATATAGAATATTAACGAACTAGCGATCGTAAATACTCTATTTCATTTAGTTATTAAAAATTCCGTCGTATTCAGTAAAATCGTGCGCTGGTGTTGTGTTCAAGAGTGCCAATTCTACAGTTTTCGAACCCAATCCCAATTTTAAATTGGAATCGAGTGTCAAGAGTAACCTTTATTTGTTATAATGGCATCCGACCGATTTCGGAAATGGTGACCTCTTCGACTGCTAAAAATCGGATCTGCGATGATGCACACGGAGATGGCGTGTATATATATATACATACACATATACACTTGTTATATTCCGTAACAGTTGAACTATTCTCATTTAAATACATATCTATTATTTCAACAAAATAAATAATAGTAATTTGTATAAAAAAATATTACTCCTAATTGTTACAACTAAATAATATCACATACAAGCATACTTGATATACGGTCGAATTTCTTTATAATATAAAAAAAGCAATATAATGGGCTTAAATGGGAGCTAAATCCATATATTTAAAATTCCAGATACAGAAAATATACCACACATGTAAAAAAAGTATCATTATGATATACAATTTGATCGTCAAGATTACAATGTTATCTAGTAATGGAATTTTACAAATATTTGGGACAAGTACCTAAAATCAATATGCTCAAAGCGAACAATAATTCCTTACGATTTTATTTCAAACTAGCTGTCAACTCCGTTTTGCCTTAAAAGTACCTTTGTCCCAGCCAGTCTATACCGCGGGATAATATTTTCCGGAATAAAAAGTAACTCATGTTACTCCGGAATAATGTAGCTTTCTATAGGTTAAAGTATCTTTATGCATTACTAACAAACAATAAAATCTTTCCTCTTTATAATATGAATGTAAACAAATATATCAAAACTTAATACTGCTCTTACAATTAAATCTATTTTAAAATGGCAGAGAGGCATATGAGGCTTAATATAAAGAAATAAGTTATGTACAATTTCGCATAACACTACTTGTTTTAACCTTCTTGTTCTTCTTTCTTATCAACAAGCTCGAAGTTCCTTTCCAAATGATGTGATTTCTTCACTCGGTACTCCAGCAGTTCGATGATCGTGTAACCAGAGAAACCGACCAACAAAAACCCAACGAGAATGTATAATCTGAAATATTATTCCAAAAATAATGAAAATTGTTGTATATGTAGATATTTTTGCAGAATAATAAACTTGAGAGTTTAAACGCTTCGTTAAGATTCCAATCGCAGATTTAGCAATGTAGTAAATAATACATTCAACTGTCACACACATAGTTCTGACCCTACATTAGGTTAAACCTGTATCGTGGGTATCAAGAACTACGAGGGACTACGGACCCACAACACCCAGACCCGAAACAAATATTTATGGATCATAGAAATGTGTCTCGGTGCAGTGATCGAACCCACAGCCTCTCATTTCTCAACCGGCAACACAATAACGGAGTATTCTATTATATTATAAACAAATTATTTTCAATAATCATTATTGTTAATATCCAACTAAATTACAAACCAAGCGCCTTACATTGAGTTAATGCAACGGTTATGTATTTCGAAGTGCGCTAACTTTGCTATTAGGAATATCATTTTCTGCCTTACATAAATATTGGAGCAATGTTTCTCTATATACTTTTAAATAGTAAATAGAGTATCATTTTCACAAAACACTATGTAACCTTATATTAATTTAACTCCAAAATCTACATACCTCGTCCTCACGCAAAGGTAAGGCGCAGTGCCATAAGACAGGACGCTACCTGTCGCCTCCCACAATCTAAAGTTCGAATACGCAGCTTCTTCATCACCAGGAAATAGGATGCCTGACAGTGCTGAAATATTAGACAGTTAAGGAGTTGTCAGCAAATGTAAAGTGTTCTAGTTTTTAGCAGGTTTATTTTACATTTCATTATGTAATAATTATAAGATAGATATTTAAAATCTATTGTGGGTTAGGGACGATAGATGGCGGGGCAGGGGTGAATAAGTTGTTATTATACAGCAAGGTATTTAAAAATGGAATGAGATTAAAAAACTGTACATGTTGCTTGACATAGAAAATGGTCTGACACGGGCAGATAAATGTTAAATCCTCCGTCAAATCACTGAAACATACCATTAACTTGCACCAGCCACACAGCATCAGCCGCGCCCCACACCGCAGCCAGCAGGTAGAACATTATCCACTGGTCAGGGTTCGGCCTCCAGTATAGAAGAGTAGTCAGCAGACCCAGGTTCAAAATCTGATCAAGTACAATTTGTCTGAGTGTAATACATATTAATCTGCAAGTTATAAGATATTCGATTCTCTTTCTACTTTTATTAAATATCAGACCTTAATCTTAAATATTTAACATATGTAAATGTATGAAGTTTCTAAGTTTTGCTTCTGCTTTTCAATCATTTGTAAATATAAAATCATAAATAATATATATCCGAGTGTGAAGAAAATAAATTAAATTAAATAGACCACTAACGCCATCTATTGAAAATAAATATCAATTGACATGTGACAGCCCGCCATTTTTGACAAGGCAATGTAAAATATTATTATTGGAGGGCTGGTTGTTTCTGTTAATTATTGGACTGAATAAGTAAAAAGTGTAATTGTGAACTGATGTAAAAAATTATATGTTTAAAAGAGCAACGGTAGGTTTTATTGCCGGCTTCTTTCCTAGTGGATAACTGCATTCCGAACCGGTGTAGTTTAATAAACCATGAAGTCATGAACGTGTGTTATTTCTACTGAACTGTCGTATAATGTGCTCCTGGTTATCTGAAGATCAAAGAGGGATGAATAACCCTCATAGTCATGACCTATGATGACGTCAAGAACTCAGCCATCTGACCACAACACATAGTCAGCTCGGATATATACATAAATCAAACAAATCAAATTAATCAAACAAAATATATGTATAAAATATAGATATAGAATTAACTATGAATGATATCTGTATAAACTGCGCACCGGAATGCCGAGGCTGTCTCTTCTAAGGGAATCCACCCTGCTATCTATAAATTATCGGTCTACCCGTAGTTATTTTCTAAACTGCCTTCGAAATTTCTAATAAATGGGAACTACCCTAACAATTTATATTAAAATAGTTTAGTCCGCGACATTATATATGCTAGGAAAGATCTAATAATATTACTTAGCTAGTAATAATTATAACCCCAATAATCACACATTGTCCTGACCCCAGACTAAGATACCTCAGTAAGAGACTTACGGTCTCAACACAGATCCGAAACAAACATTTATGGATCTCAAATTTGTCTCATTAGTCGAACACGCGGCCTCTAGTTTTACTGCTGGCTACCAACTTTTTTTTTATCCTATCACGACATAGTGACCACACTACACCTGATGGTATATGCAGTGCCGTCCAATTAGAGTATCGAATAGCGAGAGACAGTCTATCCCTCGCTACTCAACACAATCATGCCGGCCTGCTTCTTCACACTACGCCGTGGGCAAAAAGGTGAAGAAGCGTTAGAGGGTCTAGTGTCAGAGTATTCAGAAGGCCTCAAAACGGCAAAACATTGTACTCCAACTCTAGGCCCCCGACAAAAACCAGATGTACACTGGCTGATCCCGGAACGCAACACACTTGCGTGTGCCACTATGGCGGGTTTTACACCCTGTGTACGGTGGTCGCTATCCGGGCGGATAGGAATATCCTACCACCAGCCAACTTGTGTTGAGTAGCGAGGGTTGGTTGTCTCTCGCTACTCGATACTCTAACTGGACGGCACTACGCTTACCATCAGGTGCAGTGTGGTCACTTTATCGTGCCACGATAAATAAAAAAAAACAATGCCGGCTTCCTGTGTAGCTTCTTCACACTACACCTAAACGACCCAGGATCATAGGAGGGAACACCCCGCTACTCTTGTAGCTGTAACTCACCAGAGCGGTGACCATGACGGGGTACCTGCCGGTGAGCTTGACCACGGCACCAGCCACGGGCGCCGCGAGCGCGTTCCACACTCCGAAGCAGATCATCACAAACCCGATGTTATTGATACCATACGCACAGCCTACGAACGCCTGTAACAACGTTAAAAAAACTGCATTTTTGCCTCGACATTTCTTTCTAGTACAAGTACTGTGTATAATTTTGTAAATTATTTGATATACAAACAAAAATATTATAAGAAAACAGAATCAAAATTTATTAATGAGGTCTCTGTTAATATATTATGGTAATTAGTATATTAATAGTGTCTGTGTGTAATGGGAGAATCTCACTATCTCCCTCGCACGACTGCATCGTAATAGGGTAGTTGACACGTTTTTTTATTAATTTAATCAACACGTTTTTTTTTTTAGTGCCTTGATAGGCAGACGAGCAGACGGGCCACCTGATGGTAAGTAGTCACCGCCGCCCATAGATCTCTGCAATGCCAGGGCACAGCAAAACCGCTGCCTACCGTTGAAGGACTACTCTTTTTAAGCCTCGTTTAAAGAAGGACATGTCATAGCGCTCAGGGAACAACGCAGCTGGGAGTTCATTCCAGAGCTTGCACGTACGTGGTAAAAATGAACGCTGGAAACGAACCGTGCTAGACGGAATCGTTTCCAGGTGGTTGGTGGTGGTTACATTACCTTAAACCTATAATCGAAAGGATTTTATGAATCCGAATAAAAATAACTAAATTAGACGCCATGCAATTCTGCTGGAAGGGGTAACTGTCTAATGATAGTAATAGGATGATTATGTCCCATGACGTCACTGTTCTCAGAATGGCCATTACTGTGTAGTTTTGATCAGATTGTGATATGTTTCCACTACGTAACCATTTTCGCTCATACCAATATTTAAAATAAATATTGTGACTTCAATTTTCAAGCAATTTTGATTATGTTTTCACAAAAGGGTTTTGTGTGCGTATTATATTTGGTTGCATATCGAATAATGTACAAAATGAAACACAGGAAACGAATTTAGCATACGTCTTAAAATTTCGTTCTGGTCCTGGTACCAATATTTATCTATTCCCATTATAGAATATTGTATTTTTAGTTTAAGTTTTAGTTTATATTTTTAGCTGTATTAATGTTCCAAATTGTATATCTTTGTTTTTAATTTGTGTAAAATTACTTTGCTTTTTTCCAAGTATTATATTAGATAAACGTTATGTACGCCAAAATTGTTGTGCATATCAGTAATTTTTCCATATGTAATGTTATGTTTTTAAATATATTAAGCAATATGTACAACGTGGCAGTGCTATTTTAAATAAATAAGGCCTTAGTAGATATTCGTATACTAATACTTAAAATAATAACTATCTCCCTCGCACGACTGCACCATTCTAGGAAGTGACGTCAGGACGCATATCGTGCATCCTTTTTCTGTCATTTGACAACAATCCCTTCCATCTGATTTGAATGGCTTCTATATTACTTATTTTTAGTTCAGAAAATACTTTCGTTTATGAGTTTTAGGTGACGTAACTTAATTTAAATAATAAAAATCTTGTCCTGGATACACCAGTACTCGATTATAAGAACAATACTCAAGTAAGTTGTCTTGTGTGTCTTGATTTATACATCACTGGTTCTTAACCACAAACAAAAACTGAGTAACCACGAACGAGGATTTGGAAAGGATATATTAAATAAGAAAACTAATTCTAGAACCCGCTAACATGACTACCATCCACTTGGGAATCATATATATTTCTAGATAAGCCCATAATATTTTTAACACTTTTGTACCTGAGTAAAGTCAGCAGCCATAAACGCTTGTTCCGCTCCGATATATCCTATGACCGGGAGTAGTAGCAGCTGGTATTTATGCCTCAGTTGACGAAGAGTAACGGCCAGGAGTTGGAGACCAGACTTACCATGGCTCGCAGTCTTACGTCCAGAAGTGTATCTGAAAAAATATGTTACTTTTCAGCACAGCGATGCGGTCACAGCACCTATGTTCTCTTTCGTTTTTTTTTATACTGGCACGGCAAAGTGACCACACGGCACCTGATGGTAAGCGCAGTGCGGTCCAATTAGAGTATCAAGTAACGAGAGACAATCTATACCCCGCTACTCAACACAATCATGCCGGCCTGCTTCTTCTCACTACGACATGGGCAAGAAGGTAAAGAAGAGGTCGAGGGTCGACTGTCAAAATACTCAGAAGGCCAAAAAACGGCCAAACATCGTACCCCAACTTGCGCTTCCTAATTTTGGTAATGCTTTGTCAAACAATGTATTACTAACATTACCTACCATGTTTTATTTCATTTCAGGTTGGATATCATAAAACCTACATAAATGATAATGTTAGTTATCAACTGCAACCTAAATAATTTTGCCTTAAAAAATCTGTGCGTCAAGTTAAATACCTGGTGAGCGAATCCACCCCGACAGCAACCAATACGATTGCAGCAACCATGCAAGTCAAATACACACCAGCTATCACTTGGATCTTCAGCGGAGAAGGCGGCACCAAGTTTGTATTTTCCTGTGAAGAATAATCACAGTATTTCAAATTCACGCAAAATTCTTTTAAAGTTAACTAGATTCGTCAACAGTGTTGTGACTTACATGAGAAGCACTACTACTACAGAAGTTAACTCCACAAGTGCTCCCGAAGTCGACTGTAGGCGAAGATGTCGCATTTGAGACAAATGGCGCCGCAGTCGATGTCAACGTCTCGTTTGCAACACTCACCACGTCACCCAAAGATGACGATAGAACTGTAAATAAAAAACCACGCGTCAAACTGGAGACAGAAAAGAGAAGAGTTACGTTTTAAAGAAGATTTCCGCTATAGCGTTATTTATTTAATACCAGGTGCGAAAAGGCTAAATGAGACCTTTTGATTATACTAAACAAATCAATAAAATAATATTAAACAATTTTGTCGGGAGTCTGGAGTTGGGGTGCGATGTTGGGCCGTTTGCGGCCTTCTGAGTACTCGGACACAAGACCCTCGACCGCATCTTCACCTTCTTGCCCATGGCGTAATAAAGGAATAAGCCGGCATGATTTTGTTGAGTAGCGCAGGATAGACTGTCTCTTGCTACTCCATACTCTAATTGGACGGCACTGCGCTTACCACCAGGTGCAGTGTGGTCACTATGACGTGCCAGGATAAAAAAAAAATGCAAGATATCAGAGCCGCCTTTGAATACAATATATTACGACTTATTCATATGTTTTTTTAGTGCCTCGATGGGCAGGCGAGCAGACGGGCCACCTGATGGTAAGTAGTCACCGCCGCCCATAGACTTCTGCAATGCCAGGGCACAGCAGCCTACCGTTAAATATCTTATTATTGTGAGTAATTAATGTGTATTTTGTACACTTCGTTACAGTATCTCACTTTTATATAATATAAACAAACATATATAATTTAAAAAATAAATGAATTAAATCTATTTTAAATATAACCGATAATAAATGTTCCAATCGCCCTTGAACTCGCATAATAGTAACAATATTATAGGTTAGAGTAAGTCGGTAAGTATACATATACTCAAATTGAAAAAACCGCACGAAATGTTGTCTGGTTTGGGAATCGAAATAATTGACATACATTTTACACGAGCGTCACGTATTTTCAGAATAAGGTTAAATTTACAAATAGTTGAAATGTACGCATTAGAAATGACTACACTTATTGACAAGCGTACTTACTTTACCAAGTTATTACAGTTATAGAATTTTATAAAAGTGTAGTTTTTTTTAATAAATAAATAAATACACCCAACTGTCACACACACAGTTCTGACCCCACACTGGGTAAAGCCTGTACCATGGGTATCAAGAACTACGAGGCCCACCCAGAACCGAAACAAATATCTATCTGTCACACAAATATTTGTCTCGGTGCGGGAATCGAACCCACGGCCTTTCGTTTTACAGCCAGCTACTCGCCCGCTGCGCCACGGAGGCTGTCAATATTAAAAGACATCCTTTTATCATTTTTTCATTAAAGGTCCCTCATAGTTCCTTATACCCACGATACAGGTTAGATTGTTGACCCAGGACTACGTATGTTTGTTGGATTATATCTGCATATATTTTTTATCTGCTATCTTATAATCTGCCCATTTGCTGGTGGTAGGATACGTACGTCGTACACAGGGTGTAAAACCCGCCATAGTGGCACACGCAAATGTGTCGCATTCCACGATCAGCCAGTGTACATCCGATTTTGGTCGGGGGCTAAAGTTGGGGTACGATGTTTGGCCGTTTTGCGGCTTTCTGAGTACTCTGACACTAGACCCTCAGCCGGTTCTTCACCTTCTTGCCCATGGCGTAGTGTGAAGAAGTAGGCCGGCATGATAGGGTAGTTGACTCGATGTTTTTTATTAATTTAATCAACAAGTTACATTACCTAAAACCTATTATCGAAAGAATTTTATGAATCCGAACAAAAATAAGTAAATTAGACGCCACTCAAATCTGCTGGAAGGGGTAGTTGTCAAATAACAGTACAAGAATGCATATCTGATACCGTGACGTCACGGTACTATGAATCGCCTGTACTGTACCGTTGTGCGAGGGAGATAGCGATATGTTCCCAATACGCCATAGTTTTCGCTTATGCCTGTAAGTATTTGCTCATACCAATTTTTAAAATAAATATTGTGACCTCATTTTTCAAGCAATTTGGATTCTGTTTTCGCAAAAGAGTTTATTTTGCCTATTATATTCGATTGCGTAGAGAATAATGTAAGAAATTAAACACAGGCAACTAGCCTATTGTGTTGAGTAGCGGGGGATAAATTGTTTCTCGCTACTCGATACTCTAATTGGACGACACTGCGCTTACTATAAGGTGCAGTGTGGTCAGTTTGCCGTTAATAAGGATTGGAAGGTTGCCAGGATAACAAACAATTGCTAGTAATAGTTGTATATTAAATATAAATACTAACTTGCGGAAGACACGAGGTTGCCCCAGATTTGTGCCATCTGGTAGAACATGAAGAACAGTCCAAAGAACCTCACTACCAGGACCTCAGCGGGAACCCCAGATAGCTTTGAATAGGGCTCCGCAATCTGCAATAATCGTAGGTACCATTAACATATATTCTAATTCTAATTTTATATAATGGCCCCATTGTTCGATGATTTCGCCAATTTATTAAATAGCGTATCAAAAAGAAAAAATGTTTCAAAATCTTACAAAGAATCAAAGTAAAACTAAAATAGTCATTAACATACATATATTAATTTCCATATACGTATTTCAGTATAGGTCAGTTTCTGAAAATGTAATGTCATGTTTATGATGTAACAGCAGAAGCCAAGTTTTGGGTTCTAGATATACAGCGTTTTTTATGGTATTTATTTATTTGGTGTTTGGTATAAGTTATAGGTGAATGGATTATTAGATTTTCAAATATATTTTTGTACATTATTTGAGAAAATTTATAAAAATACTTTATAATGTTTTATAATTCACCAGAATATTTAATCTATATTTTTAAATTTAATAAGTTCAGCAGGTTTCTTGAAACTGGCATAATTTTTACATTGCATGAAATGCTGCCTTAAATCATCTGTGAAATCTAATAAACAATATTCAAATCATATCTCACCACAGACAAGTAGGTGCACTTGGCGCACCACAGCGGACCTCCTCCGAAGCCAACCATCATCCCGGCAGGGACGAGGGTGTACAGCCGAGGGTAAAACTGAGCGGCTATAAACGGCATGTAAGCCAAGAAGGATATAGACACCGCCCATTTGCATCCGAGCCATCTGAAATTAAAATTTCAAACTAGATTAGTAAAAAAATTACAGCGCGAGTATTATTATTTGAAGATTTTACATAGCTGACCTATGGATTGTTATAGCAAAGGCTGGCAAATAAATAAATACAAAGAACAGGTACACACATATTCCAGACCCACACTAGGTCGTGGAAATCAAAAATACGAGGGTCTACGGTCCCACAACACCCAGACCCGCAACAAATATTTGTGGATCAGAAAAACATTTGTCTCGGAGCGGGGATCGAACCCGTGCTTCCTATTTCAAGTTCTTCCCATTATTCTCGGTGGTCAATGCCACTCCATACTAACCTATACATATATTTATATGTATGAGCAATTATAATATTTTAAAGATTTCTTAGAACATGTCTGTAACGATATAATACAATAATAATACTAATTTATGAAGTAAACCATTTAAACCATTTATTTTTCCACACACACAATACAAAAACTATATAATATCTAATTACATAATTAGGCTATTTTGCTGCAACATGTGCGGTGGAAGGGGCACCAGCTCAGTATACGCTGCTGAAAAGAAGTCTTCTAGAAACTTCTGGTCAAATTAATAAATTAAACAGTCAAAGCCATATTAAAAGGACATAGCCATATCTGTAGCTTTCTCATTTTAAATGGGCAAAGCCATATCTAACATTTAAGTAATATGGATATTTATGTATAAACTATCTTATTAATCCCAACACCATCTCAGCATTACTGACCTGTGATCTAACAGACTTAGCTAGCTGATTTATTTTTAATGGAAACTTATTTTCAGAAAACTGTTCAATCTATAAGACAAGAACATCACATTTAGTTTTGTAATAATAAATAAAACCAATGTTTAAATTTCTATAAAAATAGTTGTTAAAATTCCTATAAGATGTTTTATGTAAATATTGACACGACTAAATTTGTATTTATACAGTTTACGCTTAGTTTAACAAATAATTTGTGGAATCGCGACGATATATAACCTTGGTAAACTGGCATATAACTTTTCTAACGTTCCATTTATATTTTACAACAATTTTTAAATTAGTGCTTTAGCTAGGAATTGCATTAGAATATTTACGACCAATCAATTATAGGATAAAAAAGTTATCATAGTAACTAATTACCAAGCGGGAAAAGCACAATTTTATTGAAATAAATAAATAATAAAAAATGATATCATATCAGCCAATAGTAATGTTTTTGTACAGTTTTCTCCTTTTTTTAAACCAATAAGTCTAAGCTTCTCCTTCATGCAGCCTTGTCTGTCGTTGTTTGTTCATTTTGATAGAATTAATTAAATATACATATTAAAACGAAATAGCCATATCTGCAGCTTTCTACGTTTAAATGATCAAAGCCATGTCGAACATTTCTTCATTCAAAAGGCCGAAGCCGTATGTTCAAAAACATTAACAATTAACAAAATTATACAACCTGACTGGCCACTGATTAAAAAAAAACTCACTTGATAATAATGGCCGGTAACAAAATGTTCGATAGAATCAAAGAGAAGTAAATTGTGGCTAGTGTGAATGTTCCAGCTCCGGCATCACTATTGACAGAACTCTGAAGGTTGGCAGCACCGTGGAACGCCGTGAAATGGATCATGAAAGCGAATCCCAGCACGAATATGTTCCTATTAATCCGCCATTTCTCGTTCGTAGTTAATACTGGTGAGTGTGGCATTGTGACTCTGCAAAATAACAATAAGTAAATTTAATTATAAGGTAGTTCTAGACTCTTAGATCTTGTTATTAGGAATAGTATCCTTTAAAACACATCTTGGAACATTTATCTCTCCCCATAATAAAACTTAAAGAACATTGCGTTGAGTAGTGAGGGATAGATTGTTATCGCTACTTGATTCTCTAATTGGACGGCACTGCCCATACCATCAGCTGCTGTGTTGTCACTTTGCGGTGCCAAGATAAAAAAAACAAAATTGTAATTTCAAAGTAATTTGCAGTCAGACTTATGTCAATAGAAGAAAAAGGGGAGCATAATTCTGAAAAAATAAGGTCGTCAGTTTTCGAAGTTGAAGCTTTTGCATTTCACCTTAAATACCGAACTCCGCTGTTTTTGCACACACCGTTTTATATATTGATGGGGTGAACGATTTTACGATTTGTGGTATATAACTCCAACGGACTAAATTTCCGAAGGAATGAATGATCAATTTACTTGTTACGGACGATTTTCGTAAGATATTGTTTGTTATTTTTAATTTTAATCGAATTATTCGTGCGTTGTCTACGACACACTTTAAAACAAGTACACAAAAACAATGTGTACGGGTACAAATCAATTTCCCTTCCCTAGTTTACTTTCAAGGATATTTGCCTCGACAGAAACCGGTCTAGTGAGTGCTGAAACTTATGGCACGAGAAAATAAAGTATAGCTAATTTGTAATTCTTTAATAATTCTTTATTCAAATTCAAAATACAAATTCTCACTAATTCTTTAATTTTATATGATCATCAAAACGATTTTATTTAACAACATATTTTTTGTGAGTTAGGAAGGTTTGATTGTAATGAAGCATAACATGCGATTTAGATAACAAATTATACGCTTACATAAAATTTGATATAGACACTACGTTCAAAACAGCCTTTGTGGCTCAGTAGGCGAGTAGCAACCTAAGAAACAAAAGGCCGCGTGTTTGATCCACGCACTGGACAATTGGACCCCGTTAAGCAGAAAAGAGCCAACAATTTTTTTTTATGAAATCGTAGTTAAACATATAATCATAATTTTTTTTTTTTTTTTTATCCTAGCACGGCAAAGTGACCGCACTTCACCTGATGGTAAGCGCAGTACGGTCCAATTAGAGTATCGAGTAGCGAGAGACGATCTATCCCCCGCTACTCAACACAATCATGCCGGCCTGCTCCTTCACACTACGCCATGGGCAAGAAGGTGAAGAAGCGGTCGAGGGTCTATTGTCAGAGTACTTAGATGGCCGCAAAATGGCCAACATTGTACCCCAACTCTAGACCCCCAAAAAAACCGGATGTACACTGGCTGATCCCGGAACGCGACACACTTGCGTGTGCCACTATGGCGGGTTTTTCACCCTGTGTACGGTGGTCGCTATCCGGGCGGATATGAATATCCTACCACCAGCCTCATAATCATCATCCTCATCCTCATCATTATCATAATCTCCTTATCAGCCATAATCTTGACAGCCTCCGTAGCGCATTTGGCGAGTAGCCGGCTGTGAAACGAGATGCCGTGGGTTCGATTCCCACACCGGGACAAATTGTGTGACAGACAGATATTTGTGTCCGGGGTCTGGGTGTTGTGAGTGTGTCTCTCGTAGTCCCTGATACCCACAACACAAGACTCGTATCTTAGTGTGGGGCTATGTGTGTGACTGTGGGTGTTATTATTTATTTATTATTATCAAGTTTCATATGTGCACATATGAAAGCAGCGATAGTCTAGTTGGTTGTGGTACGGACTGCCAAGACGAAAGTCGTAGGTTTGAAACCCAAGTGGCATACACCTCTGACTTTTCTAAAGTTATGTGTGTATTACTTAGAGTAGGCAACCAAAATACTCTAAGGTGTATTAAAATGTTAATTATCGCTTGCTTTAACGGTGAAGGAAAACATCGTGAGGAAACCTGCATATCTGAGAATTTTTCGAAGGTATCAGAAGTCTGCCAACCCGCATTAGGCCAGCGTGGTAGATTAAGGCCTAAACCCTCTCATTAGTAGAGGAGGCCCGTGCCCAGCAGTGGGACAATGTTTAATACAGGGCTAGTATTATTGTTATTATTATATATGTGCACAAAAGATCCAGGCAGTTTGATGACATTTACCTAAAAAACTTGTCATGTTTTATTATCCAAGTAATTTTCATTTAGTTAACGCATAGTACTATTTTTCAATTCGATGTCAAACTTTAAACCGCATTTACTCAAAAGTATGAAAACGTCAGTTGGATCTTTTCTGCCTAACAGGGTCCAATTGTGTGCGAACCACAGTATAGTTACTAGCGTACTATATAAAACCCGCCATAGTGGCACACACAAGTGGTCACTTTACCGTGCCAGGATAAAAAAAATTGTATCGGGTCTGGTTGTTGCGAGTCCGAAAGTCTCTTGTAGTTTTCGATGCTTCCGACCCAAATCCTACTAATATTATAAATGCGAATGTTTCGATGTATGGATGTTTGTTACTCAATCACGCTTCAACGGCTGGACGGATCTGGTTGAAATTTGGCACAGAGATTAGATTATAGATTACAGTCTAGAATAGCACATAGGCTATTTTTTATCCCGGAAAAAAGCACTCTTCCTATGGGATAGCAAAATATAGAAAGTTGTGATAGCTTAAGATGCCTCCATGGAGTGTATACCTTTTTTTCTAAAAATAACCTCCAGTGGAGCCGCGAGCAACAGCTCGTATAATTATATATTACTGTGGGATCGGGGCTATGTGTATGACTGTTGGGTGTTATTTATTTATCCATTCAAAGTTGTGGGTGATGTTGCTACTGTTTTGAGCCGGCGTGGTCCTTACAATCAGACAATCTACATCGTTTCGCCATCCAAGCCAATTAAAAAAAACGGAAAAACCCAACTCTAGTAAAATCGATACATTTAATTCTATCTAGATCTAGCGTCTTTTGTGGCTTCTGCATCACGGTCATTTACTTTCACTTTAGATAATATAAATGAATTGTATTACAACATATGTGCTTCTGCTCGGTGGTGCAGTTGTAATTGTGCATGCGTTACGACTGCTGTGCTGAGGTCTCGGGTTCGATCCCCAGGTCAGATAAAGTGATATTGGGTTTTTCTATTTAGAAATACTCAGTATCAGTCCGGAGTCTGGAATTGAACCCGGTTTGGCGATAGGCTCGCCCCATATCACATGGGACTGTAATAAATTCGTTATAAAGTGGGTGTACTGGTTACACCTCAGCTTACACCTTCGGGGATTACAGGCGTAATGTATATGTGGGGTAGGCAGAGGTGTAACTAGTACACCCACTTTTCGCCGAATTTCGGTCCCATAATGTGATAGGGGGCGAGCCTATCGCCATACCGGGCACATTATCTGTATTAATTACAGAGTATTAAGTAATTCTGAAATGCGATCTGTAAGAGCTTAATATGAGAAATCATATTTGATTTCTAGTTTATGAAGCATATTGATTTCTTACCAGCCCTGTAATAAACATTATCCCACAACTGGGCACGGCCTCAACTAAAAATGAAAGTGGTTAGTCCACCACCTCATGCGGCTGGTGGACTTCACATATTTTAAGAAGCTTCTGACTTTTCAACATGCAAGTTTCCTCATGATGTTTTCCCGATAATTTAGAAAAGTCAGAGGTGTACCTTTTGGTATGGTTTCGACCCTACGACTATCGCCTCGGCAGTCTGTAACATTCTCAATTAGATAACCGTTGGTCTTTTGGTTTGTTACTATGTTTTATCTGTGGAACCGCATACATTAAAGTTCCTTTCGTGTGACCCCAAGATATGGCAGCGTTTCGGGTTGACTCTTGTTTTTGTAAATCTCAAGGCAAGCAATCGGTAAGCGAAGGCTCATGAACCCTAATCCTAGAGACGCGAACAGTTTGCCAGGTACCGTGTCCCCTGCTGCCTATGATCCTGGGTCCTTTAGGCGTAATGTGAAGAAGCTAAACAGCAGGCCGGCATGATTGTGTTGAGTAGCGAGAGATAGACTGTCTCTCGCTACTTGATACTCTATCTGTATGGCACTGCGCTTACCATCAGGTACTGTGTGGTCAATTTGCCGCGCCAGAATAAAAAAAAATGCGACACTGCGAAGTCACCCGGGGTTTGTTCGCCTCCAATACGAACCCGTTTTTATTGCGATAATAACCACCGTTCCCACCTTCGGGTAATTAATACGGAACATTATATTAATCGAACTGGATCAAAGGTACATGCATTTCCTCAGTGGCGGGCTTGCCCTAAGGCCCAGTAGGCCCGGACCTACGGCGGCCAATCGTGACAAAAAATCACTGATGATAAGAAGAAATAACTCGAAGCATCGTATAACAATAATCTTCTTAAATCTGATGGGTGCTAAGCAAGGGATGGCACTTACTACATGATCTGGGGCCTAGGCCGGCCAAGACGGCAAATTCTCCACTGGATTTCCTAATATTCGACGAAACACGGCGACGACCGGCACTTTTACTATGGATGGTGCAGAGTACTGCAGTGGATACTATACACGTTGAAGTACTGAACCTTGGTCTTTAAAATGTATGTATTTTACTTAATGTGATAACTTCTGTGTAAACAACAGTAATGGCAATTCGGTTTCAATATTACACCAACTAAACAGCTATTTACAGAACACCTGTTTTGCCAATTATATGCAAAAAATAAAATAAAAATTTTTGAAAAACTGTAAGTGAGTCATCGTATATTGTAAATTCTAGCCGTAAGTTTTCTAAATAATACACAAGACCATTTTCGAATTTGTTTCAATCATTATTTGACGGCCTTCATAGTGCAGCGGGTGTATAGCCGGCTGTGAAATGAGAGGCTGTGTGGTCAATTCCCGCACCGAGACAAATCTTTGTGTGACAGACATATATTTGTTTCGTGTCTGGGTGTTGTGGGTTCGTAGTCCCTCGTTGTTCTTGATATAGGTTTTATCTAGGGTCGGATCAGAACTGTGTAAGTGACTGTTGGGTGTATTTATTATTATCGACTACATTTATCGACATTGAAGGCGTTTTCTTTGTTTTATTGTTTGATTTCCGACGTTTTGTAATAAACACAACAAAGACCGTAAAAGATACGTTTAATAGATTCAAATTATAAAAACCTCAGTCTAAACGGAAATATAAAAACAAAGGTTTCATTGTTTTAACAAATTTAAAATGTTTAGTTTATTTAAGGTTTATTTTTATGACAGCAATAGCCTAGTTGGAGTAGTACAGACTACCAAGACGAAATTACTAGACCGTAGTCGAAGCGCGTGCATGTGGATTGAGTGAGCACCTTCCAAAAATCTTTTTTTATGTATTAGGTATTTAGTAAAAGTTCTAAAACAATTGTAAAACCAATCCTGGAATTTGTAAAAAGATAAAACCGAAGATAAATCAGTTAATGTCTGCTCACTCAATCCTGATAAGCGGCAACCCAGATCTACAAATGTATCAAGTTTACATATAAAATTTGGGTTCTAGGATTTAGTAAAACCTTAGTGATGTCACAGTATTTAATTTCAGATCACCAAGTGCCCTATTTAAAAAGTTACAAATTGTTATTGGTGCTCACTCAATCCACATGCTTTGAAAAGTCAAGATTTCTTACGAATTACCTATAAAATCAAGTTTAATTATATTTCTAGATTTAGTAAAAGTAGAATGGAAATTTGTAAAACACAAAACGAATCACTATCATGCTTCGTTTTTTAATAATTAATTTTTATAGGTGCTCACTCAATCCACACGTTTTTGCAAAGTTAAAATCTTTCATATCTTTAAATCTGTAAGCGCTACAAAAAATGTGAATACGTCAAGATTTAGTAAAATTTTTTACTAAATATTGGCTATTTCACATTTTCGATTTTTTGCTTACATAAAGAGATATTAATTTTTTAATGTTTTCCATACAAACTTACAATGTAGGGTCGCCACACGTATAAATAACCGGATATTCTACTAAATTAATTTGTATTGGCCTATATGTAAATACCTAAAGGAAACACGCACGGGCCGGTAATAAGCTCAGCAAAACGTGGATACAGAGCTGAGTGAGTATGTATGCTAATTGGACTAAAGTGATTAAATTAAACGATACTTTATAAATATATTTTTTGTTTCAGTAAAAATATAAAAAAATATCCTTGAAATGCTATATACATTATTTAGATTTAGTCAATCTTTTTTACTCTACCGCCAGTTCGGAATGCAGTTTTACTAGAGAAGAACGTGCGAGAAACTCTTGCTTTGCACTTTTCGAACACTGGTTAACAATATTTGGTCATAAAATTGATTAGATTAGAGCAGCTCAATGTATGTTAATTAGGTTGCCTTATATTGTAAAATAAAACTTATTACAAGGCTTATTGTTGCACATGACCGCCGTGAAATACATAAAAATCTCGATTTCTTGAGCAGTTGGTCCTTACTGAAACAGTCTGAGTAGACCAGTCCACAAGAGCAGCACCCGTTCACGATTAATGACGCATGTGCCAGCCATCGACGTCCTCAACCATTTTACAGGGAAGTGACCGATCCCGCACATGACGCCGCAGCAAGCACAGACAGAATACAACAATTAAAATATTAGACACTAAAATCAAGTAAAGTCATGTAAGGCATACTGTTCACAAAAGTTTGCAATGTTAAGGAAATTAAATATATTATATATATAAGGTTCCTAATTAGCATTTAATGGCTACACTTCTAAGTAATAGCATAATATATTCCGAAGCCTTTTGAAGAGTTAAATTATATTCATGTCAGCAGCACCACCCCATAGTAGAGTCCCGTGACACATCAAACTATAGCAATATAAAAAATATATTAAACCTAGCCATGTCAGCGTCGGTCAGTTGTCGTATTTTACTCTCAGCATAAGTTTCGGCACTTTGTTTTTTGGCTAATAATGATATTTGGTATAGCTGTCCTCGCGAACTTCGCGAACGCCTTAAAAATATGTTTGTCCCGGCCCGTCTATCCCACGAGATAACATTTTCAGGATTAAAAATTAGAATAAGATTAGTCTATAGCACTCAGGGAACTCATTAAAAACCTTTCTAACAGTGAAAGATTTTTCAAAATCGGTTTCGTAGAACCGGAGATTACCCCGAACATTCAAACGCCTTTTATTTATACAATAACACCAAATGTCAATAGAATATTTTTAGTAACTACGCAGATTTATTTAAAGTAACAAAATTATTATAACTTTTATTTAAATACACTTAATAGTCACATTTGTATTTAAGCTTCGTGCTTAAATCTATACTTATAATAAATCTGTAGAGAGGTCAATTCTGTACATGAAATATATTTCCAAAATAACTATCAGCGGGTGATTAGTGATCGATACTGACGCCAAAAATGCAATCAGTAAAATTTTTGTCTGTCTGTCTGTCTGTCTATCTGTCTGTCTGTATGTTCGTTATAGAAACAAAAACCACTCGACGGATTTCAACAAAACTTGGTACAATTGTTCTTCATACTCCTGGGCAGGTTATAGTATACTTTTCATCAAGCTACGATCAATAGGAGCAGAGCAGTGAAGGGAAATGTTGGGAAAACAGGAGAACTTACTCCATTTTTTAAGCTTCCGTCGCGTGTGCAGCCTTAATAGTTAAAGCTACACAGAAATCAAGTATGACGGAAATGTTCTCCTTAAAATTATATAAAAAATATTATTATATAAAATATTAGTTGTACGTCGGTCTTTCCCGGGTTAGCAGTTCTAGAAATCTTTATGTTCACGTGCCGGACGGGTCGACTTTCAACATAGTTTACCCGGAAGCTTTGCGCTGAAGTATTTTCGTTGTATAGGTTTTGGGTTCCTATAAATAGGTAAAAATAAATTAATTCAACCATGTGTCGCTGAGCTTATTACACTCCCATCATATTATTACCATTTATATCGTCGTGATTCATATAGGCATAACAAATTTAGGTACATATAAGCATAACTAGAGGTAGGCAAATACAAATTAATTTAGTAGAATATCCTGTATTTTGACACGTGTGGCGACCCTACATTGTAAGTTTGTATGGAAAACATTAAAAAATTAATATCTCTTTATGTAAGCAAAAAATCGAAAATGTGAAATAGCCAATATTTAGTAAAAATTTTTACTAAATCTTGACGTATTCACATTTTTTGTAGCGCTTACAGATTTAAAGATATGAAAGATTTAATTTAGATTTAACTTTTCAAAAACGTGTGGATTGAGTGAGCACCTATAAAAATTAATTTTTCAAAAACGAAGCATGATAGTGATTCGTTTTGTGTTTTACAAATTTCTATTCTACTTTTACTAAATCTAGAAATATAATTAAACTTGATTTTATAGGTATTTCGTAAGAAATCTTGACTTTTCAAAGCATGTGGATTGAGTGAGCACCAATAACAATTTGTAACTTTTTAAATAGGGCACTTGGTGATCTGAAATTAAATACTGTGACATCACTAAGGTTTTACTAAATCCTAGAACCCAAATTTTATATGTAAACTTGATACATTTGTAGATCTGGGTTGCCGCTTATCAGGATTGAGTGAGCAGACATTAACTGATTTATCTTCGGTTTTATCTTTTTACAAATTCCAGGATTGGTTTTACAATTGTTTTAGAACTTTTACTAAATACCTAATACATAAAAAACGATTTTTGGAAGGTGCTCACTCAATCCACATGCACGCGTCGAAGCCAGACCTTCTAATTTCTAAAATTACGTGTGTATTCGTTGTTAATTATCGCTTTCTTTAACGGTGAAAGAAAACATCATGAGTAACCTGCATATCTATGCACGCTCCATAAGAATTTCAAAATATGTGAAATGTACCATCCGCCAGCATGGTTCAGACCTAATCCCTCTCATAAGTAAAGGTCAGTTCCCAGCAGTGGGACTTTGAATTACAAGGCTGATATTTTTTCTTTTGCCGGCAAACGAGCTAGGACACCTATTAGTAAGAGATTCCACTGCCCAAATGAAGACCTGCAATACCAAAAGAATATTGTATTCTCCTTTTTTTATCGCCTCGATAAGCAGACGAGCAGACGGGCCACCTGATGGTAAGTAGTCACCGCCGCCCATAGATATCTGCAATGCCAGGGCACAGTAAAGCCGCTACTTACCGTTGCTACTCCTTAAAGTAAGGGAATGTGGATTGGAATGAATGGAGGATATTGGGCTCTGGATTTATAATTTTTTTATGGCTTAGTTGATACTACAATAAACTTAATTAGAAAATTTCCATGACGTAAATCTCGCGACAAACAGCTAGCCACAAACTGCATATTAATAGCCGTGGATATATTTATTTGAGATAAATATAAATTAAATGCGTGCATGTGGATTGAGTGAGCACCTTCCAAAAATCGTTTTTTATGAAATGAAATCGTTTATGTATTAGGTATTTAGTAAAAGTTCTAAAACAATTGTAAAACCAATCCTGGAATTTGTAAAAAGATAAAACCTTTCACTGACCACTGGTTCACTGAACATTGGCCTTGATTTAGTATTATATTTTGCATGGAGTTATCACACGGTAGACAGTGTGTTATTCTATCATTTTTATTGCTTCAACTTTATAGCTTTGATGCCACAACACACAGATCTGAAACAAATGACAGCCTCTGTGGCGCAACGGGCGAGTAGCCGGCTGTGAAACCAGATGCCGTGGGTTCGATTCCTGCACCGAGACAAATGTTTGTGAGACAGATAAATACTTGTTTCGAGTCTGGGTGTTGTGGGACCGTAGTCCCTCGTAGTTCTTGATACCCACGATACAGGTTTTACCTAGTGTGGGGCAGAACCATGTATGTGATTGTTGGCTGTATTTATTTAAAATATTTGTAGATCATACAAACTTATGTCTCGGTGCGGGAATCGAACCTGCGACCTCAAGTTTCACAGCGGGCTCCTCAGAGGTTGTCTACATAGTTCTAAGTTCTAAACTGTTTTTAAACTTTTACTCTTCGATCCATGATCCATGAATACTTTTATATCTTATCTCCATTTGACTTACTAACCAATACAGTGCAACAGAACAGTATGGCCACTGCCGTGCTAGGTTAAAAAATACTTTATACACCATAACAATACGATACATTTATAAATAACGATAGGAACATTCGGCCCCACTTAACAACAATATTTTTTCTATTTTATAAATAATTCATACCAACACAAAGTGAATCGATTGCGTATTATGTCAAGTAATTTTATGTAACAACCGGAACTCGTACTCACGACAATTGACCTCAAAAAGGATATCAGTCAAGGTCGAATTAGATATTTATCAAGTCCGTGCACATAATATGTATTTATTGTCAATATAAACTTACATATTGTACAATATAATGAAAACACGACATTCGTGTTTTATTCTGTTTGTTTGTTTTGTTTATTGGTCCCGGGCAGACGTGGTCCTGCCATAAACCGCTTCTGTGGACCGAATTTTCGTTGAAAAAATAAGAAATTCAGATCTCGAAAACAGCGCCATCTATCGGATCTAAAACTATCCTATCTTTTAAGTTGGACCCAACCACACACATACACAAAATTTCATTGAAATCGGTTGAGTGTTTCAAAGTCTACAACGGACATAGGTAGAAACATTTTTTGTGTTTTATACAATACTAGCGGACCGTGCAGACGTCGTTCTGTCTGTAAAAGCAGCGCCACACCGACTGCAGCGCCATCTGCCGGGCTGATTTGTGAATCTAAGCCATATAGGGCGCCACCCAAACGCATACAAAAAAAATAATTCGAATCGGTCCAGCCGTTTAGGAGGAGTTCAGTGACATGTACACACGTACAGTAGAATTATATATATAAAGATATAGATTTAGTTATATACTACAGGACGTGAATTGTCTAGACACCAACAAGATTTTTGGTGTCTAGTCAGACTAGTTTCGTTGAAAATTGTCGTTTCGCTCTATCATAGACGAAATGTTAGCATTCCGACGATTGATATAAATGATGGCCACAAAATATTAAATTCCTTTTTATTTGAATTTTATTCATAAGTGTCATAACTTATTTAAATATATCTTAAAATGATATATATGTTTAATAATATAATAGATTATTTAATTATTATAAAACATATTTTTGGTTTACCCATTTACGTACAATCGCCCACTTAGCAAGTTCTTTAGCTTAAGTTAAGTGCTGCTCTATCTAACTTTGTCTACTTGTCAACATCTCACTAGTGGGTTCGCAAAGGAGCTTTTATTTACCTTTTGGTTGTAGTCTGTGTAAATTCAATACTTTAAACTAACACATTTCGATGGTCATTTTATCATATTATTTGGTATTAAAAATATAGTCAATATTTTATACATACGTATACTCACGCCTGTAACCCTCGAAGGGATAGGCAGAAATGCAACCAGTACACCCACTTTTTGCCGAATTTATTTAGATCCCATAATGCGATAGGGGCGAGCCTATCGCCATACCGGGCACAAATTCCAGACTCCGGGCTAAACTGAGAATTTCTAGATAGAAAACCCCAATATCACTTTACCCGACCCGGGGATCGAACCCGAGACCTTAGCACAGCAGTGGTAACGCATGCGTAATTACAACTGCGCCAGGCATTCGTTGCCAACTAGTCTACACTTAGAAGGTATAGGAATATGTATAGGAATCAGGAAGCAAATATATCCGATTTTTCAATACTCATTTTTCAATTCTATATCGAAATTCGTAAAAACAGGAAGTAAACAGATATTATTATTTTAGAACACTTTTTTTTTATTTATACACTTCATATACATCTATATAGGCGGACTTAATGCCAGGCATTCTCTACCTGTCAACCTTAATAAGAATAAGAACACTTTACTCACGCTCCGGAAACGAAAATTGTATAACTGTTACATACAGGAAAGTGGTCGATTCATATTAACATGCGACAAAATAAGCAATTTATAAATATTTATAACATTATTTAAATATTACAATATATTCCGAATGTGTCATAAGCTGCACGATTATGCATATGTAGCGAGTGTCAATTTGTTAGTGGGGAAAAACCATTTTTATAATATTGTTTTTTATGGCACGGCAAAATGACCACACTGCCTCTGAACTTTGAATAGGTAAATAAATAACACCCAACAGTCACACACATAGCCCCGATCTCACAGTTATATATACTTGGGTCGGAAATATCAGAAAATACAAGAGACTTTCGGACTCACAACAACCAGACACGAAACAATTTTTTTATCCTAAAGTGACCACAATTATCAAGTATATCTTCTAGATTGGAATTGAAACTGTGTCGAGTTCGAGATTAGAATTCGTTAGAACTTAGGTAAAAGAAGCTAGGATTGAAAAACACAGCCAGTAACAATACAAAGACGTTTAGTTTATGTATATGCCATATACATAAACTTAACGTCTTTGTACGGTTTAACTTATGCCTGCCAAACATGGATATTTAATACTCACACACAAAACAAAGTACAAACTTGTCAAAGGTCAATGGAAAGAAGTATTTTAAATCTAAAAAGAAAAGATAAAGTAAGAATAACGGCGATAAGAAAAACAACAAAAGCCATTGACGCACTAAAACACTGTAGAAAGTTGAAATGGAAATGGGCAGGCCATGTAGCTCGCATGAGCAATGAGAAATGGACCAAAAAAGTAACAACTTGGATAGGCCCATTAAATAAAAGAAACAGAGGAAGACCAAAAGAAAGATGGGAAGACGAAATAAAAAACACGGCTGGAGTAGACTGGATCTACAAAGCGAAAGATAGAGTGATTTGGAATAAAATGGAGGAGGCCTTTACTCGTTGAGAGGTCCTTAATCATCCTTAATAATGAAAATGTTATATTTATGCAAATATTCGTATGTATGTATATATGTGTATGTATGAGTGTGTATGTATGTGTGTATGAGTGTATATGTATGTGTGTATGAGTGTATATGTATGTGTGTATGAGTGTATATGTATATATATATGTGTGTATGTTTATATTAGTTTGTATATGTGTATACGTGTGTCTGTGTACATGTATGACGTGTGTATATATGCATGTGTATGTGTATATGTATGTATGAATATGTATATATATATATGTGTGTGTGCATGTTTTGTGTATGTGTATAGATGTTTAGATATAAATATATTAAATTGATTATTGTGAATGAATTGTAATTATTTAAATAAGGAAATAAAGAGGCTTAATAATAATAATAATATTCTATCAAAATTGATTTCAAGAGTAGGCCTACTGATCATAATAGTGACTTATTTTGTGCGTATTATTATACCCAAGGACCATATTTAGACCACGGTGCCTGTACAAAATAAAGTTTTTTACCATCGAGAGTTCTTGTCTCTCGCCACTGATGCGGAACATAATTTTTTATATTGTTATAATACTGTATTAAGACTATATCTCACTCCAGTGACCTTGGCGATTTAAACGCCGACCGCCCAGCCTAATACAAACACCGGTTGAAGGCGAAGTTTCGGGCGAAAGAGACACAGCGTGCTTTATCTGACAGCCTCCGTGGCTCAGTTGGCGAGTAGCCGGCTGTGAAACGAGAGGCCGCGGGTTCGATTCCCACACCGGGACAAATGTTTGTGTGACAGATAGATATTTGTGTCCGGGGTGTTGTGAGACCGAAAGTCTCTCGTAGTCCCTGATACCCACAACACAAGACTCGAATCTTAGTATTGGGTCGGGGCTATATGTGTGACTGTTGGATGTTATTTATTATTATTTGTGGTTTTTGAAGTGAAAACTTCTTTATACACTTTTGGGATGGGTGAACTGAACTCTTAAGCACGCCTATGAAGTTCTATAATTATTGAAAAGCAATGATAAACATAAAATTTACTACTTCATAGACGCTGTTTCAAATAAGAACACAGTAATTCCATAGTTTCAAGTTTTCACTTCTGTCAGTAGTCACCATGACTGCCTATGTTTTTTTTTTGTTAAAAAGGTTAAAACTGTAGGTAGGACCGTTTTAGTAGAAGTTTTCCAGACAATTTGCATTCAATATCAACCAAAGTTTAATATTTTTTTAAGGTTATTTGAAAAATTCTATAGAAATTCTATCGAGACAGAAAGTAATCGATCCATAGTTTTTTTCCTAAATTGCGATTGATTTAGCAGACTCTCAGGGATTTCTTAGATTTCAACGCAATTTTAATAACAAACAGCCTTAATTTGCAATAGGGTATAATAACTAATTACAATTATGGTAACATTTTCTGTTTTTATATTGTCCAATACTATGATATGATTAACGTTATTTTTTGCACACACTTCTTACATTACTTTTTTGCACAAGTCACCTTTGTTGCCCTAGTTAAAAACACTCAACCTAAATTAAAATATAATTAGACAATGGAATAAAAACCCGATATAAAAATGCTTTTAATATGACAATATCCATTCGCTTATTCGCTATTCAATTCCAACCAAAGGGTATCTTGTAGTTTTTTTTTCACGTTACATCATACAATCTGGGTGTTCTAATTTGCATCGGTGTTTTGTAGGACATATTTTAAGTGAGTGTTAAGGCTGTACCTCGTGGCAATGACATTGACGATGTGAACTGACCGCTCATACAAAAGCAGATGAACCAACGTTTATAGCTGTTTTTATAATTTTCTTAGAACGATAAAAATGTACCAATATTGGTATTTAATAAATAAATACACCCAACAGTCACACACATAGTTTTGACCCCACACCAGGTAAAACCTATATCGTGGGTATCAAGAACTACAAGTGACTATTGTCTCACAACATCGATGCCCGAAACAAACATATGTCCGTCACACAATCATTTATCTCGATGCGGGAATCGAACCCACGGCCTCTCGTTTCACAGCCGGCTACTCACCCGCTGCGCCAGGGAGGCTGCCATTTGTAGTAATTCTTTTCATATAGGCTACACGTGAATCGAATCAGATTTTAAAACAATTAGCATTAAAAATTAAATTTATATGTTTCCACATTATTCGAGAACATTTCTATTGAGATAGAAAGTTTCGTAATGGAACCATATTTAAAAATGTTTTTTATACTTCGATTAGGTCAGCGAATTTCTCAGGAATCGACGTAATTTTTGCTACTTGCGCAACGTACAACGTTAAGTGAATTCAGATACCGTAATGGACTATTTATCACCTAGGTTTATGCCAGTAACAAACGGACGCAATTCCGACCTTCATTCAGCAATGGAATACCAGAACATAGGTTATAATATATACGTAACAGAACAGTAAAGTGTTTAAAATTCTCCTTACGATCTATACAGGACACGAATGTATCCGTCAGGTAATTTCGATTCAGTTACGTAAGTGATCATTGGCATGGTATTGTAGTTTGAAAGTGAATCTGGTCGTTAGAGGTAAACGATTTAATGATTTTTTTGCTTACCTCAATGTTTTTGGCATACCTATTATTGGAATCGAGCGTAACAGCTCGCATGATAGGACCCGTTAAGTAACTTCCATGGTCTGTTATGTTTGGATTCTCCAGACGTAAATACCCTTTATTGGAGGTACCTTTTTAGTTCATTATTTGTCTCCCGCTTTGCTTTTTTTTAGTGCCTTTATAGGCAGACGAGCAGACGGGCCACCTGATGGTAAGTAGTCACCGCCACCCATAGACTTCTGCAATGCCAGAGCACAGCAGAGCCGCTGCCTACCTTGCTATGGAGGGAAGTGGATAATTTATATTTCCAATTCCTCCCTATATTTATATTTGATTAATTTAGTTGCGGGATAAAAGACGGTTAAGCATTCCAAGAGACTCGCCGAGTTTTATTACTCGGTGTCGAAAAAATGCGTGCCATTGTCGATCCTGGCTAAACAGGAGTTACAACAGCGGGTGTGTCGGCGGAATAGTCTCTTTTACCTTAATGTCAAACAGAATAACATGAATTTGAAATTAGAACAAATATATATAAAAAATATGAACAATAACAAGCATGTGTAATGGTTATGGTCGTGTCATTGTGTATTATTTTAATTAAAACTTGTATATTTGTGGATGTCTCTTTACTTGGCAACACTGAATTGTGGTTTTAATGTCTTGTGTTATATTAGCGTATTTTGTTTTGACAAGTAAATTGATAAACACTTTAACATATTGTTTCTATAATGACATTTATATAGTCTCAAATATAACGGTTTCTATCAATACTTCTGTCAGAATTTATAAATAGTATTTTCGATTTTAAATATAAACCTGCTAATGATTGAATTTGTTTAATATTTACATAAGCATAAATCAATTACAAACCAATATATACTTCACTAGTTTTAATCTGTATATATAAAAGAAGAAACTGACTGACTGACTGACTGACTGACTGACTGACTGATCGATCAACGCACAGCCTAAACGGCTGGGGTTAGAGACTTGAAATTTTGACAGTAGGTACCTTTTATCACGTAGGCATCCACTAAGGAAGGGTTTTTGGAAATACCACCCCTAAGGGGGTAAAATAGGAAATGAAAGTTTGTATGAAAATCCGTCATTTTTAAGTTCAACGCATGAATATTGGTATTTTGTATTGTATACTTTTTCTCCCAAACATGACATCCACGCGGGCGGAGCCGCGAGCAACAGCTAGTATTTAATATACAGTTATGAACCAACCAATTACTTTACCGGATATATATCGTTCACGGTTTTCAAAACTTCCATCACGAGTAGAATAATAGTAATAGCAAGGCAAACTTCGTTCGTGCGTGATAAAATTATTATGACATTTTAATCACGAGCTTTTAATATCAACACTATACTGAGTGAGACTTAAGTCGTAGTTCCTGATACCAATGAGAAAAAATATATTTCTTAGTATGAGGCTCAGTGTGACTTTTGACAGTTATTTATTTTGTTCATTCAGTGCACTTTATTTAAAAGATAGACTTTTATCATTTTTAAATATTTTATACTTAAAAAATACATTTAAAAATATTATAAGTAAAAGTTTTTTAACTCATAAAAAGTACACCGACTTCGATAAAAAAACAAATTATGCGTCCCTGTAAAATTTTAGAGTATCCCTCGATTTTTCTTAGATCTCATCATCAGATTCTGACTTGGTGCCAATGGGACCACCTAGGAAATATACCCTTTAAAACAAAAGAATTTCTCGAATCGGTACTTAAAAAAAAGATTCCGTCTAATTGAGAACCTTCTCCTTTTTTGAAGTTGGTTAATAAAAATGAGTGCAAATGACGAGGTCTAGAACCCAATCCACCGGCGCGGCCGGTTAGGACCCCAGAATGAGGAACCCTCTAACAATGTGTGCCGTCTCCAATAATACTGCCTTTTGTTACTGGCTTTTGACACAACGACCAATTAATTTTTTTTTTATTTTTTTTTAGTGGCTTGATAGGCAGACGAGCAGACGGGCCACCTGATGGTAAGTAGTCACCGCCGCCCATAGACTTCTGCAATGCCAGGGCACAGCAAAGCCGCTGCCTACCGTTAATAATGCTACTTCTGTGAATATAACGTAAATATAAATTTGGTTCCTAATGAAAGTTAGTATTATGGCAGGATTACTCGAGCAATATTTGGAACTTTCAGATTTACCTTAAAAAGTCCACAATACCAGAGTAATCGTGAATGCGTTTCCAACCAAGAAAGAATTGTAGATTGAGTACTGGGGGTTTGAAGGCCCTTGATAATCTCATTAAGCGTATGAAACTCAAGCTCTCTGTTTCTTACTCCTTACCACCCAGGTCAAGCTGATCATACATACATATACATTCACGCCTGTAATCTCCGAAGGGGTAGGCAGAGGTGTAACTAGTACATCCACTTTTCGCCAAATTTATGACGGTCCTATAATGTGATAGGGGTGAGCCTATTGCCATACCGGGCTCAATTTCAGACTCTGAGTATTTCTAAATAGTCAAACCCAATAACACTTTTCCTCGACCCGGGGATTGAACCCGAGACCTCAGCACAGCAGTCGTAATGCATGCGCAATTACAACTGCAACACCGAGGCAAGCTGATCATTTTATACTGTAAACAAAATCGACAACATGGCTCTGGCTCTACATTCATTAATTTGCCAATTTTTCGATCGCAATCAATTTTCACATGACCTTTAAAACAACCGAAGTATGGTCTACGATGACGCGTTTGTAGAGAAACCCGTGACCACTGCCAAATTTAAATAAAACGATGATTTAACAGCAACCGTGGCGCAATGGATGAATAGCCACCTTTGAAACGAAAGAACGCCGATTCGATCCCCGCACCAAGACAAACGTCTGTGTAATCAACACATCGTTTGTTTCGCGTCTGAGTGATGAGAAATCGAAAGTCTCTCGTAGTTCCTCGAAGTTCCTCAGTAAAGTGAAATATTCTCTGCCTAAATATTCACATAATAGAATCAAAACTGGTATTGTGATATTCTTTCTAGATGCAAAATTGCATAATGATATTTCTCTAACAACATTTAGTGATCCAAACTGAAATCAATTTGGTGAAAATTAAAAAATAATTATTTATATAGTGTGTTTACAATATTGGTCACTAGATGTCGTTATTACTATAAACTCCAAAAACACCAGGTGTGTGTCCTACCGGTAACATACCTAATTGTTATATACATGTTAACAAACTAATACAGGAATCATCAATGGCCGAGCCTGGTCTATCTATTATCGGTTATTAGCATCTACCGCTATTATTTGTTCTATGACATTGAGATATTTACATTCGCCCACGATTGTATACCGGTTTGAGAACTTTAATTGTTTTAAATACTGGCTAGTGGCTGCTTACTAGTAATAAGTACAAACGCTAACTTCAACTTCACAGGGGAACATGATTTAGCAAAGGAATTTACTACATATCAGGCTAACGTAGAGGTGTCAACCGTCCTGTTTTCCCAGGACATGTTCTAGTTTTAGAGTATCCTGGGGTGTCCTGGATAGTTTTTAAGCAGCTTCCTGGGTTTTTAAAGTACCCTGATAAGGTCCTGTATTTTAAAATTCGCACACTATTTCTGCAATCCTTAATTTAGGGGCGGCCTGTCGGCTTGCAAGTGTTCGCGCTATTTTAAAACAAAGATGCGTCCTGTTTTTATACTGAATTGTCCTGGATTTTCTAACTTCAAATCATAGTATTTGAATTCCGGAGTTGGTAACCCTAGGCTAATGGCATAAAACACCTAAATATAATGTAAGAACTTCATAGCCTTAATTTAAATATATATTGCCTTTACCACTATGTCCATAATCATTAAATAGGATATATCTCATGACAGATTCTTTGACTATTACAAATTATGCTACATGGCCGTATTTTAATAGTTACAATTTAAATTTGGGTTATTTTGGGGTTATACACACCTAGGAGATAAACCGAAAAGACCGTTATCTGAAATATCTGTATCAGTATGTTTCAATATCCCACATATATGATTGTTTCCTATAATATTACATAAGTATACATATTGCAGACGAAACCAAGAAAAAAGGTCTAAAAATGTGGAATGAGATATAAAATTAATAGCTATGTTAGGGCCAGCTTCCTTTTTTCATTTATGTATCCATACCAATACTATAAATGCGAAAGTAACTCTGTTTGTTTGTTTGTTTGTTTGTTACCTTTTCACGACTAAACCGCTGACCGGATTGTTATGAAATTTGGCAAGGAGATAGATTATATCCTGGAGAAGGACATAGGCTATCTTTTTTCTCAAAACACAACTTTGAAAGGGGTCAAATAGGAGTTCAATATTTGTATGGGAAATCTATCATTCCTCAAGTTAGAGATCTGCAAATTCATATTTAGGCTTTTGGCAGGAAATACGTGTTTCAACGTTTTTGAAAAATCATCCCTGACAAGGGGAAAGTGAGGTTAAACTTATGAGGTACTAGCTGTTGCTTGCGGCTCCGCCCGCGTGGATGTTATTTTCGGGGGCAGAAGTATACAATCCAAGGTTGTCTTCTGCACTGAGGCACCTGCAGCGATTGTCCAGCCTCTCAGGTGTTATGCCTGAATCTTGAGATTACAGCTAAAGAATACCTCCTAAGTTTAACCTCACTTTGCCCCATTTAGGGATGATTTTTCAAAAACGTTGAAACACGTATTTCTTTATTTCCTACCAAAAGCCTAAATATGAGTTTCCAGATTCCTAAGTCGAGAAATTATGAATTTCCCATAAAAAAAAAAAAAACCTATTTGACCCCTTTCAAGGATGTTTTTTGAGATTAAAGATAGCATATGTCCTTCTCTTATTGTATAAGACGCTTTATCAGTAAAAAAATATGATTTATACTAGTCATAGAATAAACGTTCCTTTATAAATACGATTTCTTCGACACGGAATTTGCAACACTACGATAAAAATGTTTATACAATCTAGATTTTGTAATAAACCCGTTAGGATATACTTAATAAACATAAATAATAACTATGTTTTGAAACAAAACCCGAAAATCGGGCCTTCCCTGTTCTGTTGTATTATATGTGTTTCCATTTTTAGCCGCAGCAGGCCGGCATGATTGTGTTGAGTATCGAGGGATAGACTATCTCTCGCTACTTGATGCTCTATCTGGACGGCACTGCGCTTACCATCAGGTGCAGTGTAGTCACCTTGCCGTGCCAGAATAAAAAAAAAACACTGTCTTATTTTATATCGAATTCAAAAATAATCTAATTTGAAACCGGTTTTGATATAGCTATTTTATTTTTAGTTTTGTACCCATTTAGGATTTTGTGCGGACATTCATAGCATCGAGTGAAATAAAAATATATTTAATGTTAAAGTTTTTTTAAAGCCTCTCTATTTTTAGAAGTGGGTTAAAAATAAGTCACAATGAACAATGATCGTACACGATACATTTTTATGGGAAATACGTGCAGTGAGGTCACTTTGCCGAGCCACGATAAAAAAAATTGTATTCATAGCCTCCAAGGGACACTTACTATCCCGCCCACATACCCGCCATTGTAACTCCTGTTTAGCCAGGATCAACAATGGCACGCATTTTTTCTACACCGAGTAATGAAACTCGGCGAGTCTCTGGGAAGGCTTAACAACTGTCTTTTATCCCGCAAAGAAATTAATCAAATAGAAATATAGGGAGGAGTTGGAAATATGACAGCCTCCAAAGGACAGTGGGTACTCCGGATATGAATAGAGAGGCCGCGGATTCGATACCCGCACCGAGACTATTTTTTGTATAATCCATATTTTTTCGTGCCTGGGTGCTATGTGACCGAAAGTACCTCGTAGTTCCTTATACCCACGACACAGGACACGATCTTATAAAGGGATAAGACGGTGTGTGTCCCTTTGGATTTTATTTATTTATTTATATTAATAATATTGAAGCGTAAGTATGTTTTAATAATTAGATAATTTAAAGATAAGAATTTAAAGTGTTGGCACTCAAAGTCTGTAAGTTGTAAACATGTAATCAAACTTATTTTGTTGATGTATGTGACTGTTTGTTGTCCAAAATAAAATAAAATAAAAATAATGTGTGAAATGTTTTAGCTACAATAAAAATAAAATTACGAAATCTAATGTAATATTGTGAAATTGTACGGAATTATTTATATGAAAAACTGGTTCCAAACTAATCCCACATACATTATATTATTTCGAGTTATTTTAGTTTATACAATTTTTTCCCTCGCCTCTGCGAGAGTGTCGCTTGACTAGAGCAAAATTATAGACGCCTAGTATCTATTCTAGTAGTATTGGCTGGTGGTAGGATATTCATATCCACCCGGATAGCGACCACCGTACACAGGGCGAAAAACCCGCCATAGTGGCACACGCAAGTGTGTCGCGTTCCGGGATCAGCCAGTGTACATCCGGTTTTTTGGGGGTCTAGAGTTGGGGTACAATGTTGGCCATTTTGCGGCCTTCTGAGTACTCTGACAATAGACCCTCGACCACTTCTTCACCTTCTTGCCCATGGCGTAGTGTGAAGGAGCAGGCCGGCATGATTGTGTAGAGTAGCGGGGGGTAGATCGTCTCTCGCTACTCGATACTCTAATTGGAGCGTACTGCGCTTACCATCAGGTGAAGTGCGGTCACTTTGCCGTGCTAGGATAAAAAAAAACTACATATTTTATATGAGTCATTATATATTTCCATTTGTCAACTCAGATTTTCTGGCACGGCACAGTGACCATACTGCACCTGATGGGAAGCGCAGTACCGTCCATGTAGAGTATAAAGACAGTCAAGTCAGTTTAGTGAAGTAGAAAAAAATGTTTATACAATCAAGTCTCAAGTCTATATAAAACATCATTAAAACTCACTGAATTGGTTTATATGTTATAATCTCCATAAAGTCATAGAACAATAAACAAAAATGCTGTTTTTATGGTTATATTCATCTTCTTCTTCTTTTTTAAAATTTATGGCTTCCACTTATACATGATTCTGCCAGTGTCAATGGTTATATTCAAAAATTGTGTATTCAAAAAAGATTTTATGTACTTTAGGGTGCTACAATTTTTATATCTGCTGTGACGGTATTAGTAGTTCAAAGTGTGCTTATCATAAAATGTTGCTTATCAATAAAGGGCAAGGTATTTTCTTGTATTTACTCGACTGCTACAAAAAAGAGCCTCTTATTGCTGCAAGAGATGTCTTATTGCAGCAATATTGAAAGCAGACTAAATTAGTTGTTCACAAATTCTCATTGCATTGCCTAAGAAATCGCTTAAAATTTCAAATAAGAAGAACACTACATTATCTACTTAGATTTATATCTTTAATTTACAAAGTAAAATATCCATGCACGATAAAATGTAAAAAAAATGTGAAACTATGACCTCGTAACTTTTCCATTCATTCATTTATCATATCGGCTAGGTAAGTAACTATTCCGGTTTTATTATTACTAGACACTTATACTTAATAGTGCGATACTTGTAATATGTATACGCAATATTTAAATTTGGAATCGATTAATTTTCGATTTTAATAAAGAACAGAGACTTAAATAATACTAAAAAACATTCAAAGGGTATCCCTTAATCACTAATGTGCACATTAAATTAAATTTATTGTATTGATTTAAAAACAAAAACACAAATTACTTACCTATGTATATGTACTAATTTAATAAAAACTGCTTTTATAGCACAATATTTTTTAAATTTTGTCACTGGCACAAAATCATTATAATCAAAAAAACAAAGGATTTAAATTTATGGTTCGTGAGCGAGCTGTGTACCGAACTGGTAAGATATTAAGTTTCTAACCAACTAAGTTGTGGAGCTTGCGAATGTTGTAGCACGCGTATCCAATGTTATACTAATTTGCATACATACTAGGCCTTTAAAGTAAAAATAGCTAGCTAAATAAAATTTAACTCATAACAATGGGCTGATGAGTCGACTAAAATAACGATTTGCATAATTAAAATTAATAAAATAAAATAAAACAAATTAGAATAAAACAGACAAAAACATATCTTTAATTTCTTAATGCTCTAATATTATTCTTAATATTCCATTCATAGCATAATTAACACGATATAAAAATTATATAATAACATTTATAAATTATTTACAATAATCAACTATGCATATTTTTCGCATTAATTAAAATGTTTTATTAATTGCTTTACCAAAAGTATATGTTATGAAAAAAACTATATCCTTATATAAATAGTTACTAGTTTTAAATACCTAAATCTATGTATAGTATTTTTGTACAATTAATATGCGCTGAACATCGTTTGGCATTTTCTTTAAACATCCAAAGTAGACTAAAACAGATAAGATTAATTAAAATTCACGTAACAACTTCTCAAACCTACACACTGTGCATCTAGGTGAATGCATTATCTAATTCAAACCAACATACAATTAAATATTCTTCGTGTATCTTAGACTTGTCATCTAGAGTAGTAGACACGATTTTTTTATTTAATAATTTGCGTCAGCTAAAACCTATTATATAGCAGCGATAGCCTAGTTGGTTGCGGTACGGACTGTCAATACAAAAGTTGTATGTTCGAAACCCAAGTGGCGTACACCTCTGACTTTTCTAAAGTTATGTGTGTTTTAAATGTTAATTATCGCTTGTTTTAACGGTGAAGGAAAACATCGTGAGGAAACCTGCATAACTGAGAATTCTTATACGAATTTCGAAGGTATGTGAAGTCTACCAACCCGCATTAGGCCAGCGTGGTGGACTAAGGCCTAACCCCTCTCATTAGTAGAGGAGGCCCGTGCCCAGCAGTGGGATAATGTTTAATACAGGGCTAGTATTATTATTATTAAAACCTATTATCGAAAGGACTTTATAAATCCTCTTATTAACGGTAGCCAGCGGCTCTGCTTTGCTCTGGCATGGCAGAAGTCTAGGGCGGCGGTGACTACTTACCATCAGGTGGCCCGTCTGCTCGTCTGCGTATCAAGGCACTAAAAAAAAGTAAGTTAGAAGCTATTTAAATCGGGTGGAAATGGTAAATGTTAAATGACGAAAAGGATGCATGATATGAGTCGTGACGTCACCTCACAGAATGTCCATTACGTTGCAGTCGTGCGAGGGAGATAGTGAGATGATTCGATTTCACACGTACTGATGGTCATCATACCAATATTTAAAATAATAATTGGGACCTCATTTTTAATCAAACCTGATTTCTTCGAAAATGGGTTTATTTTTGGTATTATTTTCAGTTTATAAAATAAAACATACATATCCACTCACGCCTGTAATCCCCGAAGGGGTAGGCACAGGTGTCACCAGTACACCCATTTTTCGCGCAATTTCGGTTCCATAATGTGATAGGGAGCGAGCCCATTGCCATACCGGCTACAGATTCCAGACTAAGGGCCCAGAAATACCCAATATCACTACCCAACTCGGGGATCGAACCCGAGACCTCAGCACAGCAGTCGTAACGCTTGCGCAATTAGAACTGCACCACCAAGGCAGTCGGCATTATTGTTTTATCAAATAATGTATAAAATAAAACATAAAAAATAACCCTATTGTACAACAATAGTCAGTCGACGTAACGTATAGGTTAATGGAATTATCAGTTAAAATCCTTGCACGTGGGTATTGATATTTAGATAAATAATATTATTGTGGCATATATATAGTATACTAAAGGCTCGATACATTACAAAAACGAATGTTGTATTATTATTGTGGTATGTTCGCAGCATATGAAAGTGGTAAAAACATGAAAATTGTGCAACAATATCCGATAAATCGTAATAAAAATAATGTTTATTTCGATAACTTATTAAGATAACAGCGATAGCCTAGTTGGTTGCGGTACGGACTGTCAAGACGAAAGTCGTATGTTCGAAACCCAAATGGCACACACCTCTGACTTTTCTAAAGTTATGTGTGTATTAAATATTAATTATCGCTTGCTTTAACGGTAAAGGAAAACATCGTGAGGAAACCTGCATATCTCATAGATTTTTTATACGAATTTCGAAGGTATGTGAAGTCTACCAATCCGCATTAGGCCAGCGTAGTAGACTAAGGCCTAACCCCTCTCATTAGTAGAGGAGGCCCGTGCCCAGCAGTGGGACAATGTTTAATACAGGGCTAGTATTATATTATTATTTTATTAATATTTACATTTCTGGGTTTGGAGTTTCCTTTTAAGCAAGGATTTGCTTGTTAGGAGATTCCGCTCTTCTATTACTATTTCTACTAAAAATATATTACATTTTTAATATTTAAAATATATCTACATATATATAAAAACAAAGGCTAGTGTTTACGTACAATAATACCCATGAACTATTTATTAGTGCACGCTGTGGTTTCGAAGCAAAACAAAACACGTGAATTGTTTTACTTGCTTGTTTTGGTATAGCTTTCCACAGTGTAAATACACATATTTGAATGACGCAACTCATAAACTTGTTAGTCCTACTTTACTGGTATTTAAAAGTTTACTTATGACCTTTAGGAATAAGGTTCAGGTTTACCTGATTTAGAATGTTGGAACGCCGGACACACCATGCAACATTTCCTCCAGACCATCTGTTGCTGTTTTAAAATGTCAGATTTGACGTTGATTTAATATTAGATGTCTACTATATTGGTGCGTATTTTCTATCCTACTAACTCCTATACTACGCCTATCCCACAAAAATCGGTAGAAATAGTCTGTAACAGTTTGTCATGTAACGCCGGATTTATTTATTTATTTACTAATTAAGACACAAAACAGAATACAGCCTAGAAAAACAATAAAAATACAAATTCACTAAAAATTACTAAACTAGACCATACTCCAAAGCATGTCCTGATCCAATTCAAACACATATGCTAGTGTGTCACCAGTGTGTGTCAAATATAGAAAACTACAAAAAAAACAAAAACTACAAAAATTAATAAATTTGATCGGAAACTAAAAGTAACATATAAATATAAATCCATATACGCACAAATGCAAAGACGACTACAAGAATTATTAAACATACATACATACATATACACTCACGCCTATAATCCCCGAAGGGGTAGGCAGAGGTGTAACCAGTACACCCACTTTTCGCCGAATTTCGGTCCCATAATGTGATAGGGGGGGCGAGCCTATCGCCATACCGGGCACAGGTTCCAGACTCCGGGCTAATACTGAGAATTTCTAGATAGAAAAACCCAATATCACTTTACCCGACCCGGGGATCGAACCCGAGACCTCAGCGGTTGTAACGCATGCGCAATTACAACTGCGCCACCAAGGCAGTCTTATTCAACAGTCCAATTATTAAACAGTTATTAATTAGTTACGTACTATGATTAGCTCGACTATTACGACGAGATTACTATGACTAGGACTGCCTGGGTGGCGCAGTTGTAATTGCGCATGCGTTACGAATGCTGTTGAGGTCTCGGGTTCGATCACCGGGTCGGGTAAATGGATATTGGGTTTTTCTAATTAAAAATACTCAGTATCAGCCCGGAGTTTGGAAATGTACCCGGTATAGGGATAGTCTCGCCCCCATCACATTATGGATTATGTTATGTATTATTATATTATTACATGTGAAAAGTGGGTGTACTGGTTACACCTCTGCCTACCTCTTCGGAAATTACAGGCGTGAGTGTATATGTATTTAAACCAATTGTTTACATTACCTAAAACTTATTATCAGTGTATTTTTTATTCAAATTACTTTAGTTAGAAGCCAATCAAATTTGTTGAAAGGGGTAGTTGTCAAGTGACATAAAAAGGATACATGTCATGAGTAGTGACGTCACAGCCCATAATGGTGCGTAAGTGCGAGGAAAATAGATATTCCCATACATAATAATTGCGGTCTCATTAACGAATAACTACTCACTTATGATTCTGTATTATTAGATTTAGTAATTTTGCTAATGTGCCGCTACCGTGTTCCCTCCTACCTATGATCCTGGGTCCTTTAGGCGTAGTGTAAAAAGCTAAACAGCAAGCCGGCATGATTGTGTTGAGTAGCGAGGGATAGACTATCTCTCGCTACTTGATACTCTATCTGGACGGCACTGCGCTTGCCATCGGGTGTGGTCACTTTGCCGTGCCAGAATAAAAAACAAAAAAAAACGTTTTATTTTCAGTTGCATTTTATTATGCAATAACAAACATAATCGAACACAGGAATTATAACTATATTGTATTATAACTAGGTTTAATATTGTGTATTATATCTTATGTGAAGAGGATTTGTGTCTATATATGTTAAGAAACATGAATAAGTACCTGCCACAGTCAATGTTCAGTTTAATGTGAATAGATATAAATATATCTCATGTAACCTTGGACTATTTTCAATGAAATGGAATTTATATTTATTTTAAAATTTTGTTACAATAATTGCTGATTTCATGAATAAATAAATTGGTAAAACCATATTGTCTTAGCATAGCTGCCTCACCGGTTTTGATAAAGGTTCAAAATTAGCTATAATCAAATTCATTGATTCTTGTTCATTGGTTAATGGTTATTTCCCTAAATCGAGTTTGTTAACACGTATTTATGTTGTTTTTTTACATATATTTTAATAAATGGACCTCGGTATGTTCACGAGCGGTTTACGATCCGAGAGGTTTCTATTATGCTGGGAGAATCTGAAAAAATTGAATCATTTATATTTTGGGGTCAGTCACCTACCAAAATGTCAAGCTGATTCTTTTTCCCAATATTTTTAAGCCTACAACAATATACATTGTGTAACTTGGATATATCTAAAGAATTTATTGATGATACGACCAGACCTTCTGTACCACGAATCCAACCCACCACTATTACATTGTAACTGACTATATACTGTCCATATCAAACCCATTTAAAATCAATTATTTGGAGTCGGTGCCAGCCAAAACATGGAAAAAACAGAATAATCAGGCATACATTAAAATATAAAAAAGATCCATACTTGGTTTTTATGCATCTAAAAGTAAAGAAAACAACACCGGCACCGACTCCAAAAATAGTTGATTTAAATTGTATGTAATTAATTTATGTAAATGCAACCAATTATTTATTGCATTTTTTTTTCTGGCGCGGCAAAGTGACCTGTCAAACTCCGAAGAAATGAAAGCGTATTACACGTCGCCGATGTTCCATTTTTAAACATTCAAAAATGTTCCTATATAGGATTTTTAAAATGGCAAACAGCGAAACACGACCTATATGATTTAGTTCCATCGTAGAAAAGGCAGTAGCCGAGAACCATCGAGCCTGTGAAAGTATACAATTCATTGTCAATGTTGATTGTTCTCATACTTGATACTATCTATCACACAATGGAATCAAAAACATAAAGACTTAATACAGTATTTTGACCCTGCTTATATTGTACATTCACAAGCAACCTTAGTAAATACATTGTAGCCAATAGGCAAATACCAAGACCCGTTCGACGGCTTTAAAAAACAAAAGTACCATAATTATATTTAATTGGTCGTGTGTTATTAATTTAATACAATACCGTATTATACTAAAGATTAAAATTTACAAAATACCTTGCTTATTCGGGCGATTTTCACTAGGCGCGTCAAGCGTCAGACGCAGGCGTTATTGACGCGTTAATGACACCGATCTTGTGTTTTATTAAAATAAAGTTATCATGATAGCTTCTAATGCTTTTACATCTTCCTCGCGCAATATGGCCAGCAATAATAATAACTATCCAAAAAAATCACTAAGCTCAAAGGCGAACTCTTAAAGGCTCGCACCTTATTTAATCGTTGCTCAGAAACATATAAGGCCGTCTCGATAAATTCGTGTGCGAGACTTGAGGTGAGGAGTGTTATGACGTATCGAGAATGTGTGTTCACACTTTTTTTTTTTATTCTGGCACGGCTAAGTGACCACACGCCTGATGGTAAGCTCAGTGCCGCCAATTAGAGTATCGAGTAGCGAGAGACAATCTATCCCCCGCTACACAACACAATCATGCCGGCCTGCTTCTTCACACTACGCCATGGGCAAGAAGGTGAAGAAGCGGTCGAAGGTCTAGTGTCAAATACTCGGAAGGCCGCAAAACGGCCAAACATCGTACCCCAACTCTAGACTTAATTTAACGTGTTCATACTGTGTACTAAAGCTGTGGAAACTATGCGAGACCATTCGACGGTAGAGTCACTAATAGAGAATGACCCAGATAGATGCCTCTCTTTCACTGATCGTGGTTTTTCACTCTTCATGCTATCATATTTACTCTTGATAATTTTCCAGCCTGGATTATAAATGCTTCGCTTACAGAATGTCATAAAATTTTACAGTTTGCCCCTATTCTGTAATAAATCACAACAGATAATTAAATATAATTTATTCAGAATAAATTGGCACAAATTCTGATAATTTACACACATACAAATGTAATAAATCAAATAACGTCCACATAATATCCTACCACCAGCTTTATTTATTAAATATTTATTTACTTTAAAAAACCGTATGTTGCCAAATGCTATGAATCCTATGATTTCCTATTACCAAGCTAGCAACACATGTACACCTAATTACAGATTTTCACCTCCAATGTACAAGCTATCCACAGAGTACAGAGACTAACCCGCCCACACACCCGCCATTGTAACTCCTGTTTAGCCAGGATCAACAATGGCACGCATTTTTTCGACACCGAGTAATGAAACTCGGCGAGTCTCTGGGAATGCTTTATAACTGTCTTTTATCCCGCAACGAAATTAATCAAATAGAAATATAGGGAGTAGTTGGAAATATAAATTGTCCACTTCCCTCCATAGCAAAGCGGGAGACAAATAATGAACTAAAGAGGTATTAAGCTCCAATAAAGGACATTTACGTCTGGAGAAGCCAGACGTAAAGCACCACGGAAGTTACTTAACGTGGACGCATGGACAGCGTACAGGCAGAGGTGCAAAATACGGTTCACCAAGCATATTGCCGTCCCATAATGTGGTTGATGGTTAGCCTGTCGCCAAATTGCATAAATACCAATCTAAATCAATTCATCTGGAAATTGTACCCAGGACAGTCTTATATAAATATTGATACTCTGACTTCCCAGGATGTAATATTATGCACCTTACTGCATTATACAAAATAAATTACGTTAGTACCTGTTTAGGATTTGTGGCGTGTCCATCTACAGTGCTGATTTAGACAACCATACAATTTAAAAAATATCCTGTCCACCTCTGACAATGAACGACGATTCAACAAGACTTCTCCATGTAAGTAAAAATAGATACGTGTCTACACTAGGTAATACACTAGGTTTGCCCGCGGCTCCGGCTACGTGCGTTTCGTTTTTTTTATTTTAATGCCTCGATAGGCATACGTGCAGATGGGCCACCTGATGGTAAGTAGTCACCGCCGCCCATAGACTTCTGCAATGCCAGGGCACAGCAGAGCCGCTGCCTACCGTTTCTGATTAAACAGTAATTGCGTTTTTTTCTAGGACCAAATGTACTGTAGATTATTCAATTATTAAAATAAATTGAATGGTTTAACTGAGAAACATTTTACGTAGACAACATATTATGTTATGTATATTTCGTTTAAACATTAAACCACATTTTTCATTCTAGTTGGTAGCAAATGATCATGCAAATTTCACCAAAACCAGCTCAGGGGTTGAGCCATGAAAGGTAACAAACAAACAGACAGACAGACAGTTTACTTTCTATAATATTAGTATGGATGGAACAAATCAAATCAACGTTTCTTGTACATCCACGATTGATTTATTAACAATCATTTATATCAGTCAATATAATCATACAATCGTTTATAGTCAATAAAAACAACTCGTTTTATTTTAGTTATAACCATTAATAACTTTAACTTTATTATCAGCTGCGTGTAACTTGTTATATCATTAGTTATAAAATTTTCGTTCGCTACTTAACACCCATTATTAATTTTTGACATCTGGTTAATAGCACGAACTACTTTGATTCGAACAAATTTGAATCGAAAACGGCCAGTATGTATTTAAAATTTCATACAGAAGCCGATGTACTTAATTTGAACAGCATGTTTTTTACATACATAACGCACGCCGGTAATCCCCGAAGGGGTAGGCTGTGTAAACCAGTACACCCACTTTTCGCCGAATTTATTACGGTCCCAGAATGTAATACGGGGCGAGCCTATCCCCATACCGGGCACAATTCCAGACTCCAGGCTGATACTGCGTATTTCTAAATAAAAGCCCAATATAATTTTACCCGACCTGGGGATCGAACCCGAGACCTCAGCACAGCAGTCGTAACGCATGCACAATTACAACTGCGCCACCAATGCATGTATTTTTAATTTTCCTTCAACCTGTTTTATGCTAATAAAACCATTTAGGTTTTTGTTTCTTCCTCAATAGTTTACATAGCCACGTGTCGCATAGAACATTGTGTCTACGAATTGATTTTATTGTCCGAGTTTAATTCCGAGAATTGTTTGCCTCTTTTACCTAGCTTAAGAAAAATACTAAATGATGTTATTATTTTTCACTGACGTAGTATAACCACAAAATAACAGGTTTTTCGATACATATGGTGATCATTTAGCATGCAATATGTCCACGTCGCGTCGCCTACGTGTATTCAAATCATAGACATAGAGAATACACCGCAATATCCTCACAAAATTGACCACTTTGTAGAAAGAGACAAAGCGACTGTGCGGTCAATACCTTTTCACTCCTGCAAGTCTGTGACGTAGACCAATCAAGATTCTAGATGACACATATCTAAAAGTTTTTTTTAATTCATAGAAAGTACACCGACTTGAGTAAAAAACAAATTATGCGTCCCTATAAAATTTGAGGGTTGCCCTCGATTTTTCTGAGATCCCAACATCAGATCCTGACTTGGTGCCAATGGCGGTCCCCTGGGAAGTATACCCTTTCGTCCAGGCGTCTTCAAGTAATCGGGGAACAAACATAAAAAAAAGATTCCGACGATTTGAGAACCTCCTCCTTTTTTTGAAGTCGGTTAAAAGAGACAACTGGTGGCCGCATGTTTGCTTTCTCTCTTACATTTTTCTGCCTGTATTCACTTAATAGCTGGATAGAGAGCGCTCAGACTATTATCTAGGTCAATGATTCAAATAGTTTAATGTATCATCCACACAATCGTCCAACCAAACAATAAATCAGTTAGCTTTCATGGCCTGATCGTCTATATAATATTGGTCGGCATCATTGAATGATTTTTTTTTATACTGGCACGGTAAAGTGATCACACTGCGCCTGATGTGATAAGTGCAGTGCCGTCCAGTTAAAGTATCAAATAGCGAGCGACAGTCTATCCCTCGCTACTTAACATAATCATGCCGGCCTGCTTCTTCAAACTACGCGATGGGTAAGAAGGTAAAGAAGTGGTCGAGAGTCTAGTGTCAGAGTACTCAGAAGGCTGGAAAACGGCCAAACATCGTACCCTAGCTATAGACCCTCGACATAAACCCAGATATACACTGGCTGATCCCGGAATGAAACACACTTTCGTGAGCCACTATGGCGGGTTTTACACCCTGTGTACTGTGGTCGCTATCCGGGCGGATATGAATATCCTTCCACCAGCCAATTACCACGATTTCAACCGTATTTAAGCTTATTTGAAAATAAAACTATGTCCCAAATCCCATTTACAAAAGTTCCGTGTAGTTTTTCGCATGTCTGCGCTGATATTAAGAACTAAGGACTCCTATCAGTTTTTTTTTTTTTTATCATAGTCCGACAAACGAGCCAGTGGGTCACCTGATGTTAAGTGATCTCCACCGCCCATGAACATCCATAATACCGAAAGTATCACGAATGCGCTGTCGGCCTTAAAGGACAGGAATAGGGATTAGGGAAGGGAAGGGGGAATCTGGGCCTCCGGATATCTCACTTACCATACGAAACGCGACAGTGAACTGTCACTTTACGTTGATTTTCTGTGAGACAGTGGTACTACCCCGGTCGAGCCGGCCCATTCATGCCGTAGACAAATGCGTCTACAGCGTGGCTCTACCACTTTTAATTATGGGAAACCTACAAAAAAACGTTTGAAGCAGGCACAGATAAGTGGTGTTTTGTTAAATTTTTACGATAAAGTCTCTAATTTCGTTGTTTAGTACATACAACTGTCAAACGGAACGTAGTTGTGTAAACTGGAATATTCTTTTTATTTGTTCAAATCTTCTTTCAAATTTAAATCGACAATGTTTTCAAAAATATACATTTTGACAGCCTCAGTGGCACAGCGGGTGTGTAGCAGGCTTTTAAACGAGAAGCTAGGGGTTCGATTCCTGCCCCGAAAGAAACAGAAACAGACTTGTTTCTGAGACAAACAGATATTTGTTTAGAGTCTGGGTCTTGTGGGACCGTAGTCCCTCGTAGTTCTTTATACCCATGATACGGTTTTTACCTAGTGTGGGGTTCTTCTATTTATTTATTTTACATAATATACAAATAACATTACAAAACTTATCAACGAACAGTTTGCTATATAAATACAACAAGGCGTTTTATTCTATATTTTGAAACGCCACATTGTCACACCCATTCCCGTAAGAAAGTTCTTCATTTTTCTTCTCCACTTTTAGCTTTCTTCTTCTCTCTTTAAACTCAACGTAGAAGTAGCAGAGGACTCCGATGATCATCAAAGTGAGCATGAGGTATGTTTTATGGCTGGTCCTGAAGTACGGAGATATGAGATAGGCGATGATGTAGCCGACGGACTCCCAAAGCCTGAAGTTTGAGAAAGCAGCTTCTTCTTTCCCAGGGAAGAGGATTCCGTAATATGCTGTAGTGGAATCATTAGTAAATTTATTAAAATGATATAAAGGCAAACAAATAAAAGTTTAAAGTACATTTACAATAGGATAAAGTTTCTGAAACTACAAGCTTTAAGGACACTCATTATCGTAGAAGCCTAGATTGGGATTAGCCTAGGAGTAGATTGTCTCTCGCTTACCATCAGGTGCACTGTGGTCACTTTAACGTGCCAGGATAAAAAAAACAATAATGTTTCTTCTCTTCACAAGCAAGTGAGTGATGTAAGTAATATTTCACTCATAAATGCATACTATGCTAGAAGAATCATGGCTGCACATCATAAGTGCAAGTAGCAAAACTAGCACACTGTTTACGAATGATTGAGTCAGCTAATTGTGCATAAACACCCACAATACTATAATCATGTGTGCAAGGCCATTCTTAAAGGGAAGGGACAAATAGGGATTGGAATGGAGAGAGACACAATTTCCTAAAAGATAGAGACTAGCTCATCCACCCACCCGCCAATGTAACTGTTGTAAGCCAAGATTGACAATGGCATTCCGACATTGAGACGTGAAGCTCGGCAAGGCTTTACGTATACCCAAATATCTTTATCCCACAACGAAATTATTCAAACCGAAATATAGGAAGTTGGAAATATTAATTGTTAACTCCCTAAAAAACATTGGGATCCAGTTCAATCGGTCTATTCATGCAATCGACAAAACTTTTGTACATGATTGTACCGCTTCCAAATTTAGAATAGAAGAACAATTTCACCGTTGATCTGCACGAGCCATATAGAGTCGCAGAATCCCCACAGCACGGCGATGATGTAGAGCACGTGGCCGGAGCCCGCCTGCGGCCGCCACAGCAGTACGGCAGCGAATAAACCCAGGTCCACCAGCATTGCAGCGCAGATTAACGGCAGCCGACCGGTTACCTGGAATAAACGGATTGCAATAGGGTTAAAAGCAGCGATAGCCTAGTTGGTTGCGGTACGGACTGTGAAGACGAAAGACGTATGTTCGAAACCTAAAAAAGATTTTTAATTCATAAAAAGTACACCGACTTCAATAAAAAACAAATTATGCAATCCTATAAAATTTGAGGGTTGCCCTCGATTTTTCTGAGATCCCATCATCAGATCCTGACTTGGTGCCATTTTTTTTATAGAATATTCCGACAAACGAGCCAGTGGGTCACCTGATGTTAAGTGATCTCCACCGCCCATGAACATCCACAATACCGAAAGTATCATGTATGTGCTGTTGGCCTCAAAGGACACGTATAGGGAGTAGGGAAGGGAAGGGGGAATCTGGGTCTCCGGATATCTCACTTACCATACGAAACGCGACAGTAAACTGTCACTTTACGTTGGTTTTCTGTGAGACAGTGGTACTACCCCGGTCGACCCGGCTCATTAATGCTGTAGACAAATATACAATATGTATATTTCTACAGCGTGGCTCTACCACTATTAAACTAATTTTATTACCAATGGGACCACTTGGAAAGTACACCCTATTAAAGAAAAAAAGAATTTCTCGAATCGGTCCAGGCGTCTTCGAGTAATCGGGGAACATACATAAAAAAAAGATTCCGACGAATTGAGAACCTCCTCTTTTTTTAAGTCAGTTAAAAAACGACAAAGGACCAAAATACGTAGAGCGGCTAAAGGGTGGTTATAATTATTACCTTAGCTAAATAGCCGGTGACTACACATCCGACCGCATCCGCCAGTCCGTAAGTCATCATCACGAACCCCACGGAACCCGTGCCGACGGCGCACGACACAAACGCCTGTAAGAAACATATCCTAAGACTTCTCCTTTATTATAAAAATAGCAATGTTTGATTTCACTAAGATTTACTAATTTCGTTCATTCTTAAAAGTCTTTTTTACTATAAATAGCCTTCGTTTGACCACTATCTCGCCTGATGGTAAGTGATGACGTGGTCTACGGAGAAACACGCTTGCCTAGAGTTGTTACATTATGGATAATTGAAGATTTTTGTCAATTTTGACATAAATGAGTACACCAGAAGAAGCACCAAGAAACTCAGTCGTCGTCAAAACTACGACTTAGTTTCTTGGTGCTGCTTCTCAGTGATGACATTTTCGAAGCAACAAATTCAATTTATAAATTGTAAATTTGTCAGGAATAACGCACTGAGACACTTCCAATATCCATGGCCATTATAGACTTCGAAACCACTGAACCGATTTCAGTTAAATTTTGTGTTTTTATGCCGTTGAGTCCAACTTAAAAGATAGGATAGTTTTAGATCCGATAGGTGGCGCTGTTAACGCCTGTAAATATCTGAATTTCTTATTTTATCAATGACAATTGGGTCTACAGAGAAGGCGGTTTATGGCAGGACAAAGTCTGCCCGGTACCACTAGTTGTAACATAAAGTTACAATCGTAATACATATACTGTAGTTATACTGTGGTCAATTTAAGTACTACTTACGTATTTGAAACTATCATTCGTCAAACTCTTTATATCCCTCATCATAAAGTTCATTTTATTTGATAAAGAATTATATTACTGTTAAGTTTATACAAGACCTTATCGCCTGGATTTAAGTAACATTTTCGTTTGTTTTGAATTTTTACTGAGGGTGAACTATTATTTAGGAAAATGATTACCTATTTTAAAAATTATTGAGTTTTTTCAGGATATCAATGAACAAATATGTATAAGATTGGCAAAATAAACAGACCGCGGTAAAGTCTGCACCAAAGAACGCCTGCTGCAGACCTATGAATATGTTAATGATGACCAGCAAGAGTTGGTTGGGTTCCACAAGGAGTCTCAGAGTCACCGCCAACAACGCAAACCCTGAGAGACCTCCACCAGAACCGGTTCTTGAAGAGTTATATCTGAAATGTAGAGGAAACGTATACAGTTTGTGCATTTCACGAAAGAACATGAACGGTTACAGTGACAATGGCACAATGGATTCACAACTCAGTGTGTGCATCTTCATTAAATGCACAAACTATTCGTAATAGCTTTTGTTACTCTGGAGTTATATGGTTAAGCAACACTAAAAAAAATATTATGGCAGTTTCTTTATATGTTATCTTAGGTAATTTTAGGTAGTTAGACGAGTATAGATATAAAGACGTAGATACGTTTTTAAATTTTAGTTAACAACATTGTCAATTTACACTATAATTTAGGAAGTTATTTAATCATGACTACTATCAGACATATCTATAATATTATGTATTTCACGTATCAACTAAAATAATATCAACTCGAAGATTTTCTATTCGCTAGTTGTTTATAAAAGTAAAAAATATAAACAACATTATTTTTAGTATACTACAAAGCCGAAAGTATTTTGTTGAGAATCAGTAGCACAATCTATTGCACTAATTTTTAACGTGATATATTGGTATCCCAAAAACATATAAAAATTTTCGTCAAGCTGGTTACCTTGCTTATTTGGTCTACACATTTACTTATGAAGAGTATTTTGGTAGACGCGTGTCTTGGCAAACGATGCTTAGTGCCACGCAACGAATGAGGGATTACGGCCAGTTTCATCCTCCGACCGCGGTCGACCGAGGTGTAGCGCGTATCCTGACCACCGTGCAAGAAGGTATTTTAGACTACATGTCTAACAACCCTGAGAGCAGCATGACTCGAGCAGGAGCATTGTTTAATGTGAGCCAAAGCTACGCCTGGAGAACCTTACGGGACGACGGTCAATACCCGTACCACTTTAGGCGAGCTCAAGAATTATGCGATAATGACAGAACACAACGCATCGCATTTAGTGAATGGTGGCTCTTTAATAAATAATACCAGTGTTTTGCGTGTTGGTGGGAAACAATAAGCAGCGCGCGGCGCGCGTACGATGCCCATGCATCGTTCAAGAAACGGGATATATTATTTTTTGGATGTCATCGCGTGAGTTTTCCTTATTATTATTATGTCATATATTTATCTGATCTTTTATACCAAAATCTAATTTGGGTGTTTCAGCTTTATGGTATACAAAAACTAATCTTGTATATTATCATATTTACTAATTAAACAGTACAGTCACTATTCGCACTTGATTTGATTTATATTACTTCTTCTTGGATTAACAACACCACCTAAGCCCGAGACAAATATTTTAGAATCAAACACACATTTGCCTAAATGCGGGCATCGAACCCACGCTTCTAATTTCATAGCCAGCTACTCTACCAAGTTACAATATAAAAAAAATATGTGTACCAAACCATCCTTCAAATGTTCTTACCTTTTCATTGAATCAACGCCTATTGCAATTAGTATGCACGCACCCGCCATACACGCAAGATAAACACCTGTAATACATATTTATAATAAGATTGGATCTAGCAATAATTATCAGCCATGAATTAATGTTACCCACGGCTTAGCAAAGGCTCCTCTAATGGAAGATGCCCAGTAGCGGACTAGCGGGATGGGGCGAGAAGGGTGGCTAACCCCGGGCCCCTGTATTTGGAGGCCCCCAATACGATGTTTAACATACATGAATTTCTATGCAGACTGGGGGATATTTAGTTTCGCCGTCTTGGGTCTCCGATGGACTTATTCCGCCACTGATTAGACCTTAGTCCACCACGCTGGCCTAATGCGGGTTGGTAGACATCCTATACCAAAATTCTTTAAAGTTTTTATTATGATTTTTTCCTCCACCGTTAAATCAAAGGACAATCAACATAATTGTGTTTATACAAGGTGTCCCAAAAGAAAGTTTATATATTGTGGAGCAATAAAAAAAAGTATTCCATCTATAGAAAATATGTTTTTTATTTATTAAAATATACAATTTGGGAATTTATGCCATAAAAATAACATAGTCTAAATGTAAACCCTCGCGGACACGACACTCATTTATTCGAACGCTGAAATTCCTTATGACGGCTTGGCAAGTAGATTCCGTGATGGCTGCCATTTCGCGACGGATATTTACTTTTAAATGCGCCAGAGAACTCGGCTTATTGATGTAAACTTTATATTTGAGATAACCCCACAGGAAAAAGTCCATAGGGGTTAAATCAGGACTGCGTGGAGGCCAATTTATGTCACCTCTCCTGGAGATTAATTTGCCCGGGAAAATTTGACGAACTCGTGACAGAGACGTGTTAGATGTGTGTGATGTTGCTCCATCCTGCTGGAACCATGTTCTTCGGTTATAGCCATCAAATTATAGCAATTTAGGCACCAAAAAATTATCTAACATCTCCACATAACGCTCAGAATTAATTGTAACGGCACGTCCTGTTTTATCTTCAAAAAAGTAAGGCCCGATAATTCCTCGCGCCGACATCGCAGCCCATACGGTCACTTTAGGCGAATGTAGGGGTCTTTGATGCTTGTTTTTTGGATTCTTTGCACTCCAGTAGCGAGAGTTCTGCTTGTTCACGTGCCCGTTAAGATGAAAATGAGCTTCATCCGAAAACAAGACGTTAGTAAACGTCGAAAAGCGCTCATTTGCCTGATTTACAAAGTTAAGCCTCTGAATGGCATCCTGCGGCTTTATCTCTTGAACCAATTGAATTTTATAGGGGTGTAGCTTCAGGTCATTGTGCAAAATGCGATGTAATGACGATCTAGGCACGCTTAAACAACTTGCGCGCTTCCGAATTGAAAGACTCGGATCGTCACAAACAGACTGGTTAACACTCTCCACGTTTTCTGCCGTTCTTGATGATCTTGGTCGCCCCGTTATGGGTTTTTCTAATGTTGAACCGGTCTCTTTAAACTTCTTAACCCATTTACGAATGAGAGGTATGCTTGGCGCGTCATTTACGTGACGAAAACCTCAATACTGCAAAATGTTCTACGCGCTGCAGTCGCCGAATTGCCGCTTTTGTAAAACTCTCACACGCACAACGCGCGGTCCGCTCCCGAGAAACGCTCCATAGCGACTAAATTCCCAAGAGCCGGGCTACCCATTGACATACCCCCCGCGCCCCTCGGATGCGTTACGTTTACGCAAGAAGATAAACAAATATAAACTTACTTTTGGGACACCTTGTATAATAAATTTAATTCCCTAAGACTTCGTAAAGTCCATCAGCCATCGCAGTTTACATAGCGAATAATATAAGTTTCTCTAACCTGAGAGCATCTGTATCTTCTCAGGAGGCTGCGGTGGGAGAGCTTCTTCTGCATCAGAACTGGGCAAAAAGTTGGCTCCGCACAGTACTGGGATCATAGAAGCATTTACTGACGTCACTGCCGCTGAATTATCTCCAGATGATAACACTGAAAAAAATATTAAAGAAATTACTTGGGAAGGTTGGTAGAGTCAAGGCTCTAGCCATACTACAAGCTTATCTACGGTAAGCAGCAGCTTTGCTTCGGTAGGCAGCGGCTTTACTACGGTAGGCAGCGGCTTTGCTGTGCCTGGCATTGCAGAAGTCTATGGGCGGCGGTGACTCACCATCAGGTGGCCCGTCTGCTCGCCTGCCCATCGAGGCACTAAAAAACAATATCAGCGTGTCTACGGTCTTTCATTGTTTATAGTATAAATAGAATAATAATATTATACAGAGACCACTGCTAGGCACGGGCCTCCTCTATTAATAAGGTGTTAGTTCTTAGTCTATTCGCTGACCTACTGCCAGTTGGTAGAGTTCACATAACTTTGAAATTCATATTTAAAATTTTCAGACATGGAGGTGTCCTCACAGTGTTTTCCTTCGCTGTTTAAGTAAAGGTAAAATTATAGAAATTGAAAAAAAAATATAAATAAATAAAACGAAGTATGTAATTTGTGTAGTATTATTATAAAAACTTGGTTGGTTGATAAAAACAAGGAAAATTATACGGAAACGTATTTAATCTATTTTTGAAGGTAATTAGTTACATATGTATCCTCTTGCAACGGAAACGTTTAACGATAACAAAACAAATTCATGATCAGGACAGGCAGAAGTTATTGACCTACTTTTGCTATTTAAGAAAATGTTTATAATGCCAGACTAAATATTTTATGTCCGGAATTCAGTACATCCCTAAAAAAATCTTGTAAACAGCTTTTTTTTCGCGAGGAAAGCGCTTTATTACTGCCACCCGCTCCGAGGAGAAGCGGAATAATGAGAATAAAACGGTTATGCTGGACTATCCAGTCTTACGACCCAGCACCCCTTCGCCAGAATGACTATCAGGGCAGCCGATGGGCCGAGTCTCTGGCTAAAACTCCGCGGTGGCCTTCTTCGGCGCTAACGGCGATCCCGGTGTATCCGAATGAGACTAGAATTGCTCCCGGAACCGACTCTGCGCGATGCCGCGTAGCGGTCTATTAACATGGGTGGTTTATGAGCCCTCGCGCACCGAAGGAAGCCCTCGGCGTCAACGACAGCGAACGAGGGCTATTCACATTACTAAGATTGTTTTTTTTTCATTTTCTTTATTTCAGCGCTAGACGGCTGCAGCGCATAAGCGTAGATAAGTATAAACTTATCTACCGTTCAACCGATCACTATGAAAAATGGTATGCATAGATTTGAACCTATAGCTTGCCACTAGATGGCACTTTTGATATACACAGGTCATTGATCAGGATATTTTTTAATTAACTCTGTTATTCTGTCTGTATGTGAGCCACGCATTTAACAATTGTATGGTACTAGAATTGATAAAAGTGGCCGCCAATGGATCAACAAAGGGAATCTATTCACTAATAGTCCAGGATCCACGGTCCATTTTTCCTATTTATTTTCCGTGAGTAGCTTCATTTTGATGAGACGTCCAACTTTTTCTCTGACAAACATTTTCGCCTGTGGTAGATAACAGGGGTAGCAGGGATAAATTATGGCGATTTGATGATTCTCAAAAATGTATAACTGCTTTCATTTTTGTTAAAGCTCAAGAATTATCTGAATCATTCACAAAAATATTTGTCCTACAAAATGTATGGTATGATCAAATAGTCCCCTCCGTTCCACATGTATCGATAACGAAGTCATTAAAAATGATAACTAACCAGCTGATTTTTTCTGTTGCTTACCTACTACTAAAACCTTTATTACGCGAATTGAGCAACGGGCAAAAGGTGTCGAATAAAATTAGATAGAACTCACATAGTGACGATATGAGGTTACCCCATACTTGGTTCATTTGGAAAATCATGAAGAACAACCCCAGGAATCTTACAAGCAGGGCATCGGCAGGTATATTGGTAATCTTGCTGTAGGCTTCTGAGACCTAAGTGGAAATAAACACATCAAAATTAACTGATTGTAATAAATTTAATTTAAATTTCATTTGCTCACATAAATTAAATTATATAAACTTTCAATAATGGAAAAAATAATAATTAATGCTGACGATAGATGTAAAGAGAGCCCGCGCGTTCGATCCCGCATTGAGGCTAATGTTTTTTATTTTATGACAAACGAGCAGCGGGTTACCTAATGCTAAGTGATCTCCAGTGCCCAAGGACTCCAATAATACTAGACGGATAGTCAATACATTGCTGGCCTTCGAAGAAAGAGGCTCTTGAATCAAGGTCCTTAAATTGTATCGTTTTTGGAAAACCGCAAGCGAAAACATGGTCCACAAAGTGTGTCACGTACAAATATTGTTTCAGGCAATACACAGACAGGTACGTCCGAACTAAAAGGTTCGCAAACTCGTACTTTTGCCGCACCATCAAGCTGTGGAACAGTTTGCCAGCTACCGTGTTCCCTCCTTCCTATGATCCTGGGTCCTTTAGGCGTAGTGTGAAGAAGCTACACAGCAGGCCGGCATGATTGTATTGAGTAGCGAGGGATAGATTATCACTCGCTACTTGATACTATAACTGGACGGCACTGCACTTACCATCAGGTGCAGTGTGGTCACTTTGCGGTGCAGGCATTCGCAGTGTAAACCAGTTACTTAAAACAGCAGGGATTTAATGCACAATAATGCTTACGCCGCTATACTTTGCCGAGCCACGATAAAAAAAAAAAAACGTTGTATGACCGAAAGTCTCTTATAGATTCTGATAGATTCAAGATAATTATATCTTTCTGTGGGGTCAGGACTATATCTATAACGTTTGTCACATACTTATAGTTATTTCAAGTCTGAGTGTTGTGAGACCGAAAGTCTCTTGTAGTTCCGGACCAACACATAATAATTATATCTGACTCTGGAGTCAGTAAATGTGTGAAATTATTTGACGCTATTTTTTTTCCTGGCACGACAAAGGGACCACACTTCACCTGATGGTAAGCACAGTGCTGTCTAATTAGCGTATCGAGTAGTGAGAGACAATCTTTCCCACACTACTCAACACAATCATGCCGGCCTGCTTCTTCACACTACGCCATGGGCAAGAAGGTGAAGACGCGGTCGGGGGTCTAGTGTCAGAGTACTCAGAAGGCCGCATAGCGACCAAACATTGTACCTCAACTCTAGACCCCCGACAAAAACGGGATTGGCCGATCCCGGGACGCGACACACTTGCGTGTGCTACTATAGCGGGTTTTACACCCTGTATACGGTGGTTATATCTACGCTATTCGGGCGGATATGAATATCCTACCACCAGCATATATATAAATATAACTTACCACAGATAAATAAGTGCACTTGGCACACCACAAAGGACCACCGCCTAGACCGACGATAAGCCCGGCTGGTATCATAGTGTAGAAGCGTGGGTAAAACTGTGCCCCTATGTATGGCATGTATGTGAGGAACGATAGCGACATCGTCCATTTTGTTCCCAGCCACCTGTAATTAAATATATTTCTATAAGAACTGCTTGTAGTTTGACGTTGTAATCCCTTGTTGTTGTTTACGATACAGGTTTGACCTAGTGTAAATAAAATTGTTTATATCAATCAATTCACCGTGGCCTCAATATATCGACCTTTATATTTACAGTAAAATGTTCTTTTGTTTACTTTAAAAATACAATATGAAGACTTAAACATCTAAATAAAATTACCAAATTAACTAGTAACAAAGCAGCGATAGCCTAGTTGCATTACGGACTGCCAAGACGAAAGTCGTATGTTTGAAACCCAAGTGGCATACCCCTCTGACTTTTCTAAAGTTATGTGTGTATTAAATGTTAATTATCGCTTGCTTTAACTGTGAAGGAAAACATCGTGAGGAAACCTGCATATCTGAAAATTTTTATACGAATTTCGAAGATATGTGAAGTCTACCAACCCGCATTAGGCCAGCGTGGTGGACTAAGGCCTAACCCCTCTCACTAGTAGAGGAGGCCCGTGCCCAGCAGTGGGACAATGTTTGATACAGGGCTAGTATTATTATAACTAGTAACTAAAAAATCTAGTCTATACAACATTTCAATATAGAACTTGTAGTAGGTACTTGTATTCATTACTATTTTATATCAATATATCTACAACTTTGCTATATTATGGCATTTAGGAGTCTAGACGAATTCAGTTTGTCCGCAAGAATAGAACATAAATTGTCCGGCCAAAACAAGAAAAGATACAAACAAAAAAAGAAAGTCAGACGGGCAAAACAATTAAGTCGTCTACTTAGGCACTAAGTAAGATACATTATTTACTTTATAACAGCAACTGGCAGGAATATATTGGAAAAGACCAATCCCGCATACACAGCCGCGAGCGACGCGGTGCCAAGCCCAGCCTCGGCGTTGATAGAGCTCTGCAGGTTGGCAGCTCCCTGGAAAAATACAAAAACATATTTGAATAGTTATTCTAAATTTAAATAATATAGTTTTATTGTCTCAATAAAATCGACGTAAAATAATTATTCTGCTGTATTAAGCGCGGTCTGTTCTAATCATAAAACACATTTTTGTAACTGGCAAGATTTTTTTTTTCTAATGTTTGAAAAACGAATAACAAAAAAACAAAGTTAATTAATACAATAAAAGTCAATTTAATCCAGTTTGGTAAAAATAAATATATGACAATAAAAGGCTATTTAATTAAGTTTGGTAAATATAAATCTTTGTATTATTTTTAGATAATAAAGTGTTTCTAGTTAAAAATATTTCCTTGAACACCAGCAAGCCCTGCAAATCTCTTCCTCGTTAAAAGGCCAAGATTTAACTGGTTGTTATGCTAGTCTATCTAGTGCCCATGGTTCTCGATATAGGCGCACTAGGTCATCCGAAGTCACCTTGCCTCTCGTTGGTACGCGGAAGCCATCAGTTTCCGCCGCGTTGTGACATCAAGTTTTCCGCAATACTTTATCCTAATAAAATGTTTTGTTCTTGTTCTATTTCGTTATCATTAGAATTATTGCACTAAAGCCTTGACTGGTCCTTGAGAATTGCCATTCCGTGTGCCATTAATTCATAGTTAACATTTAAATATCAAATAAAAATAATAGTTGCAAGAATAATAAATGCGTTATGAAGACTTTATTTTGAAATTATTACTTAGTTCTAGTAACTATGTAATTTTAAAACACACAAAAATGTAATAAAGTATCACAGTTGTGGTGATAGCGTACTTTAATAAAGTAAGGATATTCTGGGTATGATATCCCAGATCACAGTTTGTGTTAAAGAACTTAGATTTCATAAAATCACTCGAATTGCCATGGATTGGGATTTGTGCCTGTTATGGAGATAGAAAACCCAGAAGTATTGTCGAATTGAGGATTGTGAATAAAGGTTATCACCAGGGAATCACCGAAATCACGTCACTATAACACCTATTTTCGTCTGTTATTCTGAGAGATAGTGATGCTACCTCATTTATTTATACTGTAAATTAAACTGTCTACAGCAAGGCTGTACCACCCATACATACGTACGGACATATACATTAAGTAATGACATAAACACTTCTTTGTCTAAAAACTCATCAAGAAAAAGTATAAATATGTTTTCAGGCCGGCATGATTGTCTCTCGCTACTTGATACTCTAATTGGACGGCACTACACTTACCATCAGGTACAGTGTGGTCACTTTGCCGTGCCAGGATAAAAATATATCTCCATAAGTACCTATGTAATGTCTTTAAAGATGCTGTCACAAACGGAATATATAAAAAAAGGCCGATTAAGCGAGTCTTTGCAACATGGATTTTCTACAAACAGTAATTGTTACTCTATTTTATTATTTCTAAAAAGTAAGTAATATAGTACATGTCGCTACAATGGCCTCCAAAAAAGTTGATAATTCAAGTAATTACAGTAATTAAATTTCTATCTTACTAGGCAAGCATAAATTAATTTTGACCCTGCAATAGTTTAGAAAATGTTATAAGATAATAAGTTAGTTATAAGGAATATTTTAATGCGCCGCACAATAAAAAATACTTGATCTATGTCAAAGATCACCCTTTTTGGAATCAAGGAAGGATAATTCTACATCTAAATCTCATATGCATTTTACGAAAAATCTCTTAAACTCTTTAGATTGCTTTTTTAATGGCAAAATTTATGATTACATGAATCTTTTATCATGACAAAGACTGGCAAACTAACGAGTGATACATCTGATTATAAGTAATTTCCTCCGCCCATTAACATCAATATACTAAAAGAATCATCGGTACGTTGTAAGCTTTGTAGGAAAGGAATGCAAGGAGATTTGCATCTCAGGAAATCTCACACACTCATGCAAAGAACTGCTACTTCAGCTAGGTTTTAATGAGGCATTTTTTTCTCTCTTTTTCTCCTGTCGAACCCATTCTTGTAAAAAAAAACCTCGTTCGTATCGGACTATTACGGGTAACACTTCCATTATATTTATAAGATTCTTCAATGTGCTGACAGTTTCTGTTTATTATACTCTCCACAGGGAGGGGTCAGACCACGGGCATAGAACTTCGTAAGAGATTGCCTTGAATTGGATAAGTAGCTAATTGGAATTGCGATGAATTTGCTCCAAGGTTGAAACGGGACATTGTGAAGAAGACGTAAAACGTACGAAAATGCAATATTTCTATTGTCATTTCTTATGACAAGACGCCACCAGGCTAATTGTATGTACAACAATAAATACGTTTAAATAAAGCGTGTCGGAGATACATTTGAAATAATTTTTCCATTATTATTTAAAGTAAAGTTAGTTTCGTTCCTTATTCATTTAAGAAGCAGTTTTTTTTAAATATATCTAGTAAGTGCCTTATTAAAGTGCCCAGCGACAGCCTAGTTGGTTGCGGTACGGACTATCAAGACGAAAGGCAATAAATACACTCAACAGTCGTACACATAGTTCTGACCCCTCATTAGGTCAAACCGTGGGTATCACAAACTACGAGGAACTACGATCTTACACCCAGAACCGAAACAAATTTGTGGGTCACACCATTTGTCTTGGTGCGGGGATCGAACACGCGGCCTCTCATTCCAAAGCTGGCTACTCAGCCGATACACCATGGAGATTGTCATAAAGATAAAGTCATTGTATTGTTTTGCTATAAACATTCGCGTTTAATTTATTCAAGAAAGTCATTTTAGGGTCAATGTCACGCGTGACTGTTGATTAGGTCAACGACAGGGTCTGTTATAGAGGTGTAAAATAATAAAATAATAATACTAGCCCTGTTTAAACATTGTCCCACTGCTGGGCACGGGCCTCCTTGCTAATGAGAGAGGTTAGGCCTTAGTCCACCTCGCTGCCCTAGTAAGGGTGGTAATGTCATAGAGATTATTAATTTAAATTTCATACGGGATTTTACGCATAATAAATACGTTGTTAAATATTTAGTTAAAAGTCCAATCTATAGCGATTTATCAGTGTTTTGTAGTTTCGAACTCCAAAAACTCCGGAACTCTATGCAGTCTATCGTAAAAAATATCACGACTTTTCTCATAGGAAAAATAGAGATGCCCTTGGTAGTATTATAAAGAATTATATTTACATTATCTGAGTACGTAGGTATATACGTTATACTTTAGTTTTTAATTTATTAGAATATTTTACGAAACCTAATTCAAATTTGATACCTTTACTTATAATCTAAACTTCATCCCCCACATACATACCTTGTATTGCTATTTATAACACTTTTCTGAAACACCTGTATATTTAGCATAATAATAAACGCTGTTTATAATACTAGCCCTGTATTAACATTGTCCCACTGCTGGGCACAGGCTTCCTCTACTAATGGAAGGGGTTAGGCCTTAGTCCACCAGGTTGGCCTAATGCGGGTTGATAGACTTCATATACCTTCGAAATTCTTATGAGAATTCTCAGGTATGCAGGTTTCCTCACGATGTTTTCCTTCACCGTTAAAGCAAGCGATAATTAACAATGAATACGCACGTAACTTTAGAAAATTCTGAGGTGTATGCCATGTGCGTTTCGAACATAAGACTTTCGTCTTGACAGTCCGTACCGCAACCAAGTAGGCTATCGCTCCGCGCCGTTTCGCAACATCAATATTATAATAGCTAATTTCAGAACGTCGCGTCGGTGTATAATGGCTCCTTATTGACTTGGGTAACCGCTTATCTACCAACCGTGTAATTCACGTTAAAAGTGTGTCTTCACACAATTTACTCAAAGACCTTCAGAATAATAGCTAAATTATTATAGACAGTGACATCTTCAAAAATGAATGATTAGTGGACATTGGACTGCACTTACATGAATGTTAAAATATATATTATCCTGTTTCTTAGGTCGACAAAAGTGTTACTATAAAAAAGTTTCGACCATTTCTACGGTAAATTCTTAAAAAAAACAAATTTAAATATAAATGACAGCCTCCTTGGCGAAGTAAGTGATGCGAAACAAGAGGCCGTAGGTTCGATTCCCTCACCATGACAAATGTTTGTATGACAGACAGACATTTGTGTCCGGGGTCTGGGTGTTGTAAGACTATGCGTCTCTCGTAGTCCCACAACACAAGACTCGTATCTTAAGTGTGGGATCAGGGCTATGTGTGTGACTGTTGGGTGTAAAGCGTGCTGAAGGTACCTAAATAAAATATTTACAATTTAATATATCGATGCTTTAATTACTCGTTACGTTAAAATTGTTGTAGAAAGGTTATTTTAAACGACAATTTGATTAGCTGTAAATGACCCGAAAATTTCTATAAACAACATAAAAGCAACATTTAAAATTTGATGTTTCGGTGCTCAAAGTAAATCGCCTTCATTCCTGAATCCTCATAAGTAACCTATAGAGATTTATTATTCTCATTTATAACAAGATCATCCCGACTATAATCAACATGACATAGAAACAAGAGAGCCACATGGGCTTAGTATACCTAATAGCCCCTTGAGTTACTCTTCTATGTTACAGAAAACAAAAAACTACATGTTGTCTATTAAATAGTACAAAATAATAATATATATATATATATATATATTTAATAAGCATAAAATATACAAAAGCTTTGCTGAGTAAGAAAGGAACCCTGTCCTTCAATTTAAGGAATCCACTGCAGTTGTTTCGAAGCCGTGGTATTAAACAATATTTACTTTTTCATACGAACATATAAACTGTGTGAACCTTATTTTTTATGTTGTCTTTTATATGAGGCAAATGAACTCCAGTAGTAAACACTTATAATTTGCTTCCAATGAAAAAAAAACATTTATTGTATTTTTTCTCAAAAGTTCCATTGGTCCGCGTTACTTATTTGCCAGTGTATTTATTTTACTTATTGAGTATTAAAACTCTACTCTTTAGGTAAGCATGGACAATTTTTTTTTAAATACACCCAACAGTCACACACCTAGTCCTGACCCCACACTAGGTAAAACCTGTATCGTGGGTATCAAGAACTACGATTGACAACGGTCCCACAACAACCAGACCCGAAACAAATATCTGTCTATCACACAAACATTTGTCTCGGTGCGGGAATCGAACTCACGGCCTCTCGTTTCACAGCTGGCTACTCGCCCGCTGCGCTACGGAGGCTGTCAAACTTCTCATAAATATTTAATGTTGTGTGTGTGTTCTATAGATTAAATATAATAATAATAATAATATAATAATACTAGCCCTATATTAAACATTGTCCCACTGCTGGGCACGGGCCTCCTCTACTAATGAGAGGGGTTAGGCCTTAGTCCACCACGCTGGCCTAATGCTGGTTGGCAGACTTCTCATACCTTCGAAAAATTCTCAGATATGCAGGTTTCCTCACGATGTTTTCCTTCACCGTTAAAGCAAGCGATAATTAACATTTTAATACACACATAACTTTAGAAAAGTCAGTGGTGTATGCCACTTGGGTTTCGAACCTACGACTTTCGTCTTGGCAGTCCGTACCGCAACCAACTAGGCTATCGCTGCTATATCCAAGATTAAATATAAATAGATTAATATATATATACTTATTGATTATTATTATATGATTATTTTCTGCACCACCCAAAGGTTGACTGGTAGAGAATGCTTTAGGCATTAAGTCCGCCTGTACATATATCTTGTATAAAGTGTATTAAATAAATAAATAAAATACTTACACTATAAGCCGTGAACTGCAACATGAATGCTATGCTAATTACGATTACATTTTTCAAAACCCGCCAAGACTCCTGCGGCTTCTGGTCATCTTCACATGCTTCTTTTTCTTTGGACATATTGTCACACTTGTCACTTTAATTACGTATATTAAACTGAGCTTATTTCATATTTACCCCAGTTTTTATTATGATTATAATAAAAAGACCTTTTCAATAATACCCGATTACGATAACTTTGACTGAAACATTTGCCATTATTCATATATTTTAACTGCTATTTAAGAATTTCGTTTAACGTCTTACACGACTGTATATACTGGCCGCCTAACATTAACTAAGCTGAGACGTCTGTATCATGCAAATTTAAATCTTACACGAATATGGATAAAAAAGTGATCAGATCTTTCAGATCCCGGATTCAATTCTGTTGCGGTTTGGATTCTCCAACGTAACAATACTATTGTTGGAATTGGAACACGCGTAGTACGTATTAAATTGATGTCGATCATAATCGTATCAGATAAGATAACTGCTTGCATTGTATAAGTATTATTTTTTCTCGTCTAGAACTCTATGAAGGGTTTTTGCTTTTGGAGAAGGTCAGTTGATCTATTTTTTTGCATCATTAACAGAGTCTGTTTTTTAAATTCGCTTCACTTAAGGTCACTGAGAATCTTTAATTCACTTGACCGTTTGTGTGAAACGAGAAAAAATTGATGGTCTTTGTCGAGGTGCGCTTTAATCTCTGAATGCAATTACGTTAATAAATAAAATTATGTAGTTAATATCAATGAGTAATTCCTTGAACAACTCGTGTTGCCTTTTTCCGGGATTTATCCACGCAATTTTAGTAATTCGGTCAACATGTGATTTCAACTTGGATGAAAAGAAATAATGAGTTGTTGAGAGGAATATGTACCTATAGCTAGAGTAGTAATCGACAGAGCTCGGAAGGTTGCAAACTAGCATCGTTTTTTTATCCTGGCACGGCAAAGTCACACTGCACCTGATGATAAGCGCAGTGCCGTACAGTTAGGGTATGAAGTAGCGAGAAATGTATCCCTTGCTACTCAACACAATCATGCCGGCCTGCTGTGTACCTTCCTCACAGTACGGCATGGGACAAAAAGGTGAAAAAATTATCAAGGGTTTATTGTCAGAGTACTCAGAAAGCCGCAACACGGCCAAACATCGTAACCCAACTCCAAAGTCCCAACAAAAACCGGATGTACACTGGCTGACTCCATAGCGATACACTTGCGTGTGCCACTATGGTGAATCGCTACCGGATTACGTAGAACTAAGAAATGATTACTTAAAATAATTTTTGTTCATCTCATCTTACGACAAGTCTGTTTCGGGGCCAGTCGATGCATATTCACTTACTTTTAGGTTGTAAAAACTCAACCCTAGGTTTATAGTAAAGTGTAATACCTCTTTAGTTCATTATTTTGTCTCCCGCTTTGCTACAGAGGAAAGTGTTCAGTTAATATTTCCATCTCTGTTTTTATTTTTATTAAAATAATATCGTTATGGGATCAAGATCAAGTGTGGGAGTTAAGTATTCCCAAAGACTCGTAGAGCTTCTCTGTTCGATGTCTCGGCTAACTTGACAGTGCCAAGTGCGCGGCCGGGATAGACTCGTAGAGTAAAACGACTACTTTAATCCCCGCGCCAGTTAAACAGGGAAGTCATCTTTTGGCGCTCTTTATAACTAAAGAAATCCTACTAATCCTACCTCCTACGCCGGTGTACCGACTAAAAACCCCGCGGTGGCCTTCTGCAGCGCATGAGGGATGCTTCCGGGGATCCTGAGAATCTCTGGATTGCTGCCGGAACCATCCCTGCGCGGTACCTCTACGGCCCGTCTCTTTTAGGGCTGGATGCCCTCCACGTCCTACGGCAGCACGACACTTCGCGCTAATCCTACCTCCTACTATCTTCTTCTTCTAGTATTATAAATGCGAATGTTTGAAGGGTTTGACTCAATCACGCTACAACGGCTGGACGAATGTAGTTGAAATTTGGCACAAAGATAGATTATAGTCTGGAATAGCACATAGGCTACTTTTTATTTCGGAAAAATGTACCTACAGTTCCCATGGGTTAGTTTAGTTTTTCACAGAGCAAGGGATCGACATGATTTTTTGCATAGTGACAGTTTAGGGATCAGAAAATGACATAGGCTTCTTTTTATCCTGGAAAAAATGCACGCTTCCTATAGGATAGCAAAATATAGAAAGGTGTAATAGTTTAAGATGCCTCTGGATTGTGTACCTTTTCTTCCAAAAATAACCTTCACGCGGGCGGAGCCGCGAGCAACATCTAGTATGTATATAAATGTAATGGACCAAATTCTTGTGGAAAGGTAATCTTTAGTGCCAGTAATAAACAACTATGATGAAAAGTAGGAACCCGCAGGTAGCTCGTGCTCTGTATAAATATAATAAAATCACAGCGGATCATATAACTAGTAAAACAAAGCTACCATAATGAAGTTTTGATGAGGAAAACTATTAATAATAACATTATCACGATTGGTGTCGGGTAGAAGAAAACTATCGTCACGTATTGATAACAATGTATCGTCAATGCTACATTTAGAAAAAAATATTACATTAAATGTACCGTGTGTATAGTGATATATTTAGTATAGTAATATGGCGGAAAGTTTGTACGAAAGTGAGAGGATGCCTGTGCAATGTGCATCTAGCATGATAAAATTTATTTTATTTATACCTACTTTTTATGCTTTCTAAATAGATAATCCGAGTCGATGACAGATTTCCATTACTATATGAAGGATGTACACTAAGTCAATGATTTTGTCAATTTTAGAGCTCAGACAAAAAGCTAGCAAAGTCAAATATATAAACATATCCAACCGAGTTCGGTCTTGGCGACTGTTTTGCTAGAGTCAACTTATACCCGAAAGAGGATGCCCGAATCGGCATTTATGATGTATATTTCTTATTTTAAATTTTATCAGAAACGTTGAAAATGTAGCGAAGCTGAACAGCAACAGCACTTAACTTCTGGATGTACCTACAGCACTTCTGTTTGTACATCCAGAACACATGTAATTGGTATGTATAGTTTTCAGTACTCAGTCATTACAACAATTAAACCTTAAATATTTAGGGCAAGATTGAAAAATCTTGAGATTAAATTCCTTATTTACAGAAATAAGTCCATTATTTTAAATTTTTCCACCGTGGTTATGATTTCTATTACGCATTCGTTTCCTATATTATGCATACGTACGCTAAAAGACTAATCCTTCGCGTTACAATTAAGCCTAATTACCTTAAATTCAAGATAAATAGACATAAAGCGAGATTAATATCAAATCCTTCTCTGTGTTACATAAACGTAGATTATCTGGCTAGACTTAGTTTATGCCTAAACCGCAAGTTAACTGATGAATACTTGGCCAATGTTGCAACATCTAAATGTGTCGTGAAGAGCAGGCATAAGAATAATATTACCTACTTACCGTCTGAACTTTAATCTGGCTTACGAGGTTGTTGACATGTGGAAGATTGACTCGGCTATAATTGTCCCGATAGTTGTTACTGCCAATGGACTACCGCCTCGACCAACATCTTCAGAGACTCTCAATTGGTCGTTGGTCAAAAGGCAGATACAGAAGGCAGTACTATTGGAGACGGCACGTATTGTGAGGAGGTTCCTCACTCTGGGGCCCTAATCGCCGGTGGCTTGGGTCCTAGGCCTCGCAATTCGAGGTTGCACATTTCTATATATAAATTTATATTTAAAAATGTAAAAGACCTTTTTAAATAAACAGTACTTTACATATAATAATAATAATACATCTGTCCCTCTACGGAGTACTCTGTGTAGTCAATATGCTGATATGTGCCTATGCCTGTGCCTACTACATATGCCTATTAGAGAAAAGGACTTGTTCGTCACAGGTTTATTGTCTGTATACGTCTCAGCTATTCTCTGTGTTCATGATTTCTTCACAAGTTGGAATCTAAATACTCTACGAATTAAATTAAAGGAGACTTTATTTTAAAATAAAACTATGCTAGATGAAAATTAATGCTTGCTATGGTATTGTAAGCCCCTTTCATCAGTAGATGAGGCCCGTGCCCTGTAGTGGGACAATACTTAATACAGGGCTCTAGTATTATTATATTACAAGGTATTGACATGTACGCATTTCTTTATTTTCAGAGGCTTTGGTTAAATCAGCTAGTTATTATTTTTGTAACCTATTTCGTTTTTCAACGATTAAAAATTATAGTAATTTGTCTTCAGTTTATATACCGTCCCAAATTAAATAAATAATTACGCTTACAGCTGCAACATTAAAAATGCCGGGAGACATTTATTGTTTTGTTTCGATTTTTAGCATACTTCTCCCCTATAGTCTGGGATCCCCGATAGTAGGTTTCCTATTGATTAGTATCAAGTAGATTTTCCGTGAGTGGCTTCATTTTGATGAGACGCCCAACTTTTACCTTAAAAAAATCGATTGTGGTAGCGAACAGGGGTAGCAGGGATAAAATATTTCGATTTGATGATTCTCAAAAAATGAATATATACTCTAAATACCCGTTTACCTACCACAAGTAAGTATCAGAAAATACTAGTAGCATTTTGTTTGTTTGACATAATTCCAGACTCCGGGCTGAATCCAGTATCACAGTATGTAAATACATTAATAAAAGTTTTGTTGTCGTTTCCCTGTTTAGAATTATATCGCCTACGTATGTGTAGTTAAATTCAGATCACGATTATCTATTTATGCAAATAATCCTTAGTTTGGTTATCACTTTGTTTTATCGAAGATGCTCATGGTCGTAGTTCCGGTGATACTAGAAGCTGTTTTAAACCAGATAAATAGTTACCTATTTCATATTTACTGAGTCCCAGCTATACGCAAAGGCTAAGAGATTTTTGGAATTACATATGTGGTAATCAATTTTTGTTAACTTTTCGATATGCAAAAATAAGATCCGCGGTTATAATTTGTATCCGATATGGCTATAGTTCAAGCTGAAAATCAGTGCTGTATGTTATACTGCAGCCGGCAGCACGGCACGGCAGGTGAGTCCTCGTTCACTGTCGTTGACGCCAAGGGCGGTGTGTGGGGGCTCATAAGCTCCCCCCATAGAGATGGGCCGCTACGCGGCACCGCCTGGGGTCTGTTCCGGCAGCAATACTAATCTATCTTAGGATACCCCAGGATTATATATCTGTAAACGCCGAAGAAGGCAACCGCAGGGTTTTAGCTGGTAGTGTTGGGTGGGGTGTACTTAGGGGGTAGGGACTCGGCCCAGCGGCTGCCTGGATAGCCATCATACGTGTGAGGGAATTGCTGGGTCGTAAGACCAGCTAGTCCAGCATACCCGATCTATTCTCATTATTCAGCTTCCCCCCGGAGCGGGCGGCAGTAATAAAGCAATTTCCCCGCGCATGGAAAAAAAATAGCGAACAATGTTCTGGAGGCACTCCTTTGGGAATATTTGTTATTATTTAAGATATAATTTATTTTTTAAGCTCTTTGACCAAAGCTTAACCACTCTCATTAGTAGATGAGGCTCATGCCCAGCTGTGGGTGTATATTACAGGCTATTATTATATGCTGTGGATCATTATACACCTTATAACTCCACGTTCGTTGAAGAGTTTTAGAGTTTAGGGTCGTGTATTAGATTAAATTTGTAGTATAATAAAACTATAATAGTAATTAGTAAATTACGCAAACTCATGGCTCTAAGAGACAATTGGAAGTTATTTTCTCACTCTAAATTACCTAGATATTACCAACTTCTATTGTCAACCAGAACAAAAGGATTTATGTTTTTGTTAAACATTTCACACATGTAAATGTATAATTATTCTAAGTACGAACGTTTGAAAACAAACGGCTTCGGCTGCAGTCGGTTTAATTAACGACTAATGCCATAAACAGTGCACAAAATATGAATTCGACATAAAATCATATAATTCATCAATTCATAATATACATACCTCTGCCCCTAATTGCGCATGTGTTACGACTGCTGTGCTGAGGTCTCGGGTTCGACCCCGGGTCGGTTAAAGTGTTATTGGGTTTTTCTATCTAGAAAATCTCAGTAGATATTAGCCCGAGACTGGAATTGTGCCCGGTATGGCGATAGGCTCGCCCCCTTTCGCATTATGGGACCGAAAAACGGTAAAAGTGGGTGTACTGGTTACACCTCTGCCTACCCCTTCGGTGATTACAGGCGTGAGTGTGTATGTATGTGTGTATAATATACATACCTACATACGAGAAAAGCAAAGCAGCAATTATAAATACACCACCGAAGCAGTTAATAATATCACTCCATATATTCTCCCGTTACGTATACGCTACAGCTTCCGATGGGGCAGGGACACCGTTTTATCAAATACTGTCGACCATTATGCAAGATTCCTACTTATTTAATATCTCTAACTCGACAGATAAACAGAACTATTACGCACTAGTTCTTGAATAAAACGACGAATTACATTCAGATAAATATTATAGAACAGTTATAAGATATAGGTATTTCGTAAAAACATTTCGAATTAGTACCGCTTATCCGCCAGTCAACAGACTTATCTAAACTCAACAGATAAAATATTTAGTCTTAAACGTATATATCGGACTAGCTGTTGCTCGCGGCTCCGCCCGCGTGGAGGTCATGTTTGGGAGAATAAGTATACAATACAAAATACCAATATTTATGCGTTTAACTTAAAAATGACGGATTTTCATACAATCTTTCATCCCCTATTTTACCCCCTTAGGGGTGGTATTTCCAAAAACCCTTCCTCAGTGGATGCCTACGTCATAAAAGGTACCTACTGTAAAAATTTCAACTCTAACCCCAGCCGTTTAGGCTGTGCGTTGATCGATCAGTCAGTCAGTCAATCAGCTTCTTCTTTTATATATACAGATATGAGATGAACCTTGGCATTAAAATATACTAAATGCAATACATTCCCCGTCAAATGTCTTACTATTAAAAGATAATCTCCTATCGGATATCAACGTAATGGTTTACTGAAATCATAAAACTATTATTAGCAAAGTATATAACATAAACAAAAGTGCAAGGCAAGATAAACCTTACAATCATCAATATAAAATATATATGATTTTAAAGGTCATTGAAATATATCTAAAAAGATATAACAATATATAACCTTTATGTTTATTTACCGACTGAAATTTTAATAACTACATTTACACATTTCATTGCTTTAAGCTGGGCATTTGTAATGAAAAACTGTCATAATGATAAAATTACAATGTAAACTGTTAGGTATATCTTCTCCCCTAATCTATTCATTTTCATCGCGTCATCGATTCCTCTGTAATGATGTCTGATTGATGAGCGTGATCATTTTCCATCAGACAAGTTGCTCGTTTGCGGACCTTCTTCTATAATAATCTACTCGTAGGTACTTAACTAAAATTAAATCCATAATCTGTATATATAAAAGTAAAAACTGACTGACTGACTGACTGACTGATCGATCAACGCACAGCCAAAACGGCTGGGGTTAGAGACTTGAAATTTTGACAGTAGGTACCTTTTATGACGTAGGCATCCACTAAGGAAGGGTTTTTGGAAATACCATCCCTAAGGGGGTAAAATAGGGGATGATAGTTTGTATGAAAATCAGTCATTTTTGAAGTTAAGTTTATGAAAATTTGTATTTGGCCTTTTAGTCAAAAACAAAAAATATATATTTCAGGATTTTTGGAAATTCCACCCGAAGGGGGTAAAATAGGGGAAGAAAGTTTGTATGAAAATCTGTCATTTTTGAAGTTAAATGTATGAAAATTGGTATTTTGTAGTGTATACTTTTTGTCTCAAACATGACCTCCACGCGGGCGGAGCCGCGAGCAACAACTAGTAAATAATAACAATACTAGCCCTGTATTAAACATTGTACCACTCCCACAGGCCTCCTCTACTAATGAGAGGGGTTAGGCCTTAGTCTTGATAGACTTCACATACCTTCGAAATTCTTTGAGAATTCTCAGGTACGCAGGTTTCCTTACGATATTTTCCTTCGCCGTTAAAGCAAGCGATAAATAACAATGAACACACGTAACTTTTGAAAAGTCGGAGGTGTAAGCCATTTGGGTATCGAATATACGACTTTCGTCTTGACAGTCCGTACCGCAACCAACTAGGCTGTCGCTGCTGTATATAATGAAAAACTTAATTATTTTATATAACAACTAGTTGTTGCTCGCGGCTCCGCCCGCGTGGAGGTCATGTTTGGGAGAAAAAGTATACAATACAAAATACCAATATTCATGCGTTTAACTTAAAAATGACGGATTTTCATACAAACTTTCATTGCCTATTTTACCCCCTTAGGGGCGGAATTTCCAAAAATCCTGAAACATATATTTTTTATTTTTAACTAAAATGCCAAATACTAATTTTCATGAATTTAACTTCAAAAATGACGGATTTTCATACAAACTTTCATCCCCTATTTTACCCCCTTAGGGTGGTATTACCAAAAACCCTTCCTTAGTGGACGCCTACGTGATAAAAGGTACCTACTGTCAAAATTTCAAGTCTCTAACCCCAGCCGTTTAGGCTGTGCGTTGATCGATCAGTCAGTCAGTCAGTTTCTTCTTTTATATATACAGACTAGCTGTTGCTCGCGGCTCCGCCCGCGTGGAGGTCATGTTTGGGAGAAAAAGTATACAATACAAAATACCAATATTCATGCGTTTAACTTAAAAATGACGGATTTTCATACAAACTTTCATTCCCTATTTTACCCCCTTAGGGGCGGAATTTCCAAAAACCCTGAAACATATATTTTTTATTTTTAACTATAATGCTAAATACTAATTTTCATGAATTTTACTTCAAAAATGACGGATTTTCATACAAACTTTCATCCCCTATTTTACCCCTTTAGGGGTGGTATTTCCAAAAACCCTTCCTTAGTGGATGCCTACGTCATAAAAGGTACCTACTGTCAAAATTTCAAGTCTCTAACCCCAGCCGTTTTGGCTGTGCGTTGATCGATCAGTCAGTCAGTCAGTCAGTCAGTTTTTACTTTTATATATACAGATTATGGATTTAATTTTAGTTAAGTACCTACGAGTAGATTATTATAGAAGAAGGTCCGCAAACGAGCAACTTGTCTGATGGAAAATGATCACGCTCATCAATCAGACATCATTACAGAGGAATCGATGACGCGATGAAAATGAATAGATTAGGGGAGAAGATATACCTAACAGTTTACATTGTAATTTTATCATTATGACAGTTTTTCATTACAAATGCCCAGCTTAAAGCAATGAAATGTGTAAATGTAGTTATTAAAATTTCAGTCGGTAAATAAACATAAAGGTTATATATTGTTATATCTTTTTAGATATATTTCAATGACCTTTAAAATCATATATCATATATATTTTATATTGATGATTGTAAGGTTTATCTTGCCTTGCACTTTTGTTTATGTTATATACTTTGCTAATAATAGTTTTATGATTTCAGTAAACCATTACGTTGATATCCGATAGGAGATTATCTTTTAATAGTAAGACATTTGACGGGGAATGTATTGCATTTAGTATATTTTAATGCCAAGGTTCATCTCATATCTGTATATATAAAAGAAGAAGCTGATTGACTGACTGACTGATCGATCAACGCACAGCCTAAACGGCTGGGGTTAGAGTTGAAATTTTGACAGTAGGTACCTTTTATGACGTAGGCATCCACTAAGGAAGGGTTTTTGGAAATACCATCCCTAAGGGGGTAAAATAGGGGATGATAGTTTGTATGAAAATCAGTCATTTTTGAAGTTAAGTTTATGAAAATTTGTATTTGGCCTTTTAGTCAAAAACAAAAAATATATATTTCAGGATTTTTGGAAATTCCACCCGAAGGGGGTAAAATAGGGGAAGAAAGTTTGTATGAAAATCTGTCATTTTTGAAGTTAAATGTATGAAAATTGGTATTTTGTAGTGTATACTTTTTGTCTCAAACATGACCTCCACGCGGGCGGAGCCGCGAGCAACAACTAGTAAATAATAACAATACTAGCCCTGTATTAAACATTGTACCACTCCCACAGGCCTCCTCTACTAATGAGAGGGGTTAGGCCTTAGTCTTGATAGACTTCACATACCTTCGAAATTCTTTGAGAATTCTCAGGTACGCAGGTTTCCTTACGATATTTTCCTTCGCCGTTAAAGCAAGCGATAAATAACAATGAACACACGTAACTTTTGAAAAGTCGGAGGTGTAAGCCATTTGGGTATCGAATATACGACTTTCGTCTTGACAGTCCGTACCGCAACCAACTAGGCTGTCGCTGCTGTATATAATGAAAAACTTAATTATTTTATATAACAACTAGTTGTTGCTCGCGGCTCCGCCCGCGTGGAGGTCATGTTTGGGAGAAAAAGTATACAATACAAAATACCAATATTCATGCGTTTAACTTAAAAATGACGGATTTTCATACAAACTTTCATTGCCTATTTTACCCCCTTAGGGGCGGAATTTCCAAAAATCCTGAAACATATATTTTTTATTTTTAACTAAAATGCCAAATACTAATTTTCATGAATTTAACTTCAAAAATGACGGATTTTCATACAAACTTTCATCCCCTATTTTACCCCCTTAGGGTGGTATTACCAAAAACCCTTCCTTAGTGGACGCCTACGTGATAAAAGGTACCTACTGTCAAAATTTCAAGTCTCTAACCCCAGCCGTTTAGGCTGTGCGTTGATCGATCAGTCAGTCAGTCAGTTTCTTCTTTTATATATACAGACTAGCTGTTGCTCGCGGCTCCGCCCGCGTGGAGGTCATGTTTGGGAGAAAAAGTATACAATACAAAATACCAATATTCATGCGTTTAACTTAAAAATGACGGATTTTCATACAAACTTTCATTCCCTATTTTACCCCCTTAGGGGGCGGAATTTCCAAAAACCCTGAAACATATATTTTTTATTTTTAACTATAATGCTAAATACTAATTTTCATGAATTTTACTTCAAAAATGACGGATTTTCATACAAACTTTCATCCCCTATTTTACCCCTTTAGGGGTGGTATTTCCAAAAACCCTTCCTTAGTGGATGCCTACGTCATAAAAGGTACCTACTGTCAAAATTTCAAGTCTCTAACCCCAGCCGTTTAGGCTGTGCGTTGATCGATCAGTCAGTCAGTCAGTCAGTCAGTCAGTCAGTCAGTTTCTTCTTTTATATATACAGATGTGTATACGATATAGCATCTTATTGTTCTTAATGAGTGTGTCATTTCCATTCGGATCTTCATGTTATAAACCATAACCGTGACTAAGATAATCTTAATTCAATCGGCCTTAGTCAATGGAAAACCCAAATAGGATATACCGATCATTCTTTTATAAGATTTTAAAAATTAAAAATAAACAGTCACACATAGCCCCGATCCCCAACTAAGCTAAAAGTCTTGTGTCGTGGGTATCGGGGACTACGAGAGACTTCCGGTCTCACAACACCCAAACACGAAACAAATGTCTGCTGAAACACTGTTAATAAAACCACTTTTTCCTGTGTGAAGTATTTAAAGCAAGTCTAAATATTTTTTATACATATTATTGCTCTAACTTCTTTGATTAACTATTGCACCGTATATATTTCTTTAACTGTTCTGAATATCTAAAATATAAAATTCTCGTGTCACAGTTTTCGTTGCCATACTCCTCCGAAAGGGCTTGACCGATTTTGATGAAATTTTTTGTGCTTATCCGGTATCTATGAGAATCGGCCAACATCTATTTTTTATCCCCCTAAATGTCCACCCCTAATTTTTTTTTTTTTTTTTAGACAAAATTTTTAATTTCTATTTTTTTATGATACAACATACAAAAATACATACAATCCTCAATTTTCACCCTTCTACACCCTTATTTTTTAATAGCCATTTTAGTAATTTAATCATTTTTCCTCTCCGGTCGAAAACTGATCAATCGTCATTTAATTAGTTATCCCCGAATATTTATATGTTGTAAAACAACGTTTGCCGGGTCAGCTAGTAATATTATAAAAACGTTTAATACTCAATACCACATAACACTACTATGCGCTTGTTATTCCGAGTTAAAAAGTATGTTTAATCAACTTAAATAAAGTGTTAAGAAAGGTAAAATTTCATGCCTCCGTGGCGCAGTAGGCGCATAGCCGGCTGTGAAACGAAAGGCCGCGTGTTCGATTCCCAAGCTACACAGCAGGCCGGCATGATGATGCCGGCATCCGGCATTGTGTGGAGTAGCGAGGTATAGATTATCTCTGGACGGCACTGCAGTTACCATCATGTGCAGTGTGGTCACTTTGCCGTGCCAGGATAATAATAATAATAACACGGGACAAATGTTTGTGTGACAGACAGACATTTGTGTCCGATGTCTGGGTGTTGTCAGACCGCAAGTCTCTCGTAGTCCCTGATACCCACGACACAATACTCGAATCTTAGTGTGGAATCGGGGCTATGTGTGTGACTGTTGGGTGTTATTTATTTATGATGGCGAAATCTCTGAGTAAGAGTTCTGTGTCCGGAACTCACCAAGGTTTACATACACACTGCTGCGGCAAAAAAAAACTACAAAGCGAAGGTGGTCTATTATTTGTGCCTTGTTATCTTAATCAAAAACAAATTCTTAATACGAATGAAAAGCATTATATTTAGTAACTTGCCATCAAGTGTGTTGACCTTTTTATTTTACAATAAGTATGATTATTATTCCATCAATAGATTTGTTAAGAGTTGCTCGCCGTTCATGCAAGTGTGATTGTATCAGGGTTCCATGTTCCAAGTATAAAACGTTAAATTCAAAATATGATTAAATTTGTGGCGTGTATACACAATGCGAGTTAGTGTGTAAGTTGGGGTAGTCAGTATTCAGTAGATACTCGCCGGAATCGGTCAGCAAGTTGCTTATCTCATTAAAACCAACAAACCACTATCTAACTTTGAAAAATATACAAATAAATACGGAATGCGTCTCAAGTTTTTTACAATGTGAAAGTAGTTAATCCAAATACAATAGGGTAGTTAACAGTAAGTGAAAACCTAATAGAAATTTGTTTTTTATAAGAAAGTTTAGTCTAAAAATAACTAAAATAAATCTTGAAAACTTATGTTTTATGTTTATTAATGATAATATTTTAATAATATAGACCATGAAGAATAAAATAATATAGTTTCCCAAAAACAGTCAACTAGCCTATTATGGGACAACAAACAGTCACACAATTATTAATAATAAATAACTTAAAAAAACGCGTTAACTACAACGTTATCCTCGAATTAGTTTAACAATTATACTGGTGATACTGATTTAGTGCAATGATTTATTAAAAAATTTGAAAATGATCAATATTGAGTGTGGTTTTTCCGGTATTTTTCTTATATTAGTTGGCACTATCAACAGAAGTATAACATCGCGCGATATCGTTGTCAAATGTGGCTGATTTACCTCGAAACTGGCCCGTATAATCAAGAACCAATGGCGAAACGCGAAAGACAAACGTGTATCTCCATAAAGGTGACAAACTTCTCTCTACATGGGATACAAATTTTAACTTTGGTCAACTTACGTGCGATTTCATTTCATCAAAACTCATAACACAAATTGTGACCGGCGGATTTGGGGTTTCAATCCTACATCTCACCGGTTTCTCAAACTATGTAAACTGCTATTAGACTAATAGGACGATCACATTTTAAAAAAGTATAGGTTTATTTCAACTGGTTATGGCAAACCATATGGCAAACGCACAGCTGCAGTAGTCGGTTTTAAGTTGGTTATTTAGTTTGACGACGAAATCATCTCGAACCTACGGGCCAACGTGTGCCTACGCTTCAAGCCACAAATAGCTTGATGATTCTATAACACAACAATAAACAGCAATTTGTTTCGCAAATGCCACATCTTAAATAATATTGTTATAAGTACAGGTAGGTACAGCCATTCAAATTTAGAAGTGTAATTTGTATAAAAAAACTGGAGAAAAAATTTCACAATCAAGACTTCATTTGTAAAAACTACTACGAACTACAGTTAATTAGTGTGAGGAAACGATTTGGTGCCGGAATTTGAATACATTTTTCGTGGTCAATTCAAAATATTCACAATATGTAAGTATTTTAGAACGTGCATATCAACTCGGATAGAATACAAATCTATCTATATCTATACTTATAATAAATCTGTAGAGAGGTCAATTCTGTACATGAAATATATTTCCAAAATAACTATCAGCGGGTGATTAGTGATCGATACTGACGCCAAAAATGCAATCAGTAAAATTTTTGTCTGTCTGTCTGTCTGTCTGTCTGTCTGTATGTTCGTTATAGAAACAAAAACCACTCGACGGATTTCAACAAAACTTGGTACAATTGTTCTTCATACTCCTGGGCAGGTTATAGTATACTTTTCATCACGCTACGATCAATAGGAGCAGAGCAGTGAAGGGAAAGGTTAGGAAAACAGGAGAACTTACTCCATTTTTTAAGCTTCCGTCGCGTGTGCAGCCCTAATAGTTAAAGCTACACAGAAATCATGTATGACGGAAATGTTCTCCTTAAAATTGTATAAAAAATATTCCACGACTGCAAATGTCTATATTTTATGGTTGACTCACAATAACACGTGTAACTCCCGATAGCTTAGCAGTTCGGAGATTTCTGATTATATTTGTCTACTCTTACGTTTATAACACTCTCAATCATCCCTAATTAATAAATGTTAACATTATTACCTATTTAATTTAATAAAAAAAGAATTATAGAAATACGTAGAGAAACACCAGGCTATTTTAATTGCAAGAAAAAATAACTTGGATTGTATACTTCTGCTCCCGAAAATAACCTCCACGCGGGTGGAGCTGCGAGCAACAGCTAGTAACTAATATTCTTTGGCTAGTCATGTTGGAAGCCCATGTTCAGATTCATAACGCGTGTTTTTTGCATAAAAAATGTAAAGTGTGTTAGCCAGCGATCTATATGTACTACGTACTAGCCTACGTACGGCGACCAGAACAAACATTATGTTCCACCGAGTTAAGGTGTATACTCCACACCGACGTTAGTATGCTTCATGCCACCTACGAATGCACATCAGTTAATTTGAGTTATTTGTAGCGACATTCCCGAACAAATCTGCCTTAAATTGATTTACAGTGAAACTGTTAATAGTATATAAGGTAAGTAACATAATTTCATAACGTTTAGAACGTAATATCAATAAATATTAATTAATTTCAATTTTGAATACGAGAAGTCTATATTTCAAAACAAAAGTCATTATATAGTTTGTCCGTTTTAACGCGCGGAAAATCCCGTTCGAGAGACAGTGACGGGAGTTATAACTTCCAAATAGTTCTTAGTAAAATGATAGATGGCATTAGTGGGCGGAGAAGGTTTTCGGAACATCTTTTTGTTCGACAGTTCGTGTCTATAGAATATAAGTCAATGGTGTTAACTGTTCAGTTTTACTTCAATTTAATTTATTTTAGTTTTTACATAACTACTTTTTAGTCTGAATGTTATAGAGCTGAAATGTTTACTGCCTGTAACAAATAAAATATTTCTTTCTTACCTTTAGGCCGGAAACGGTCCCACAATTATTTCAACACTAGCTATTGCTCGCGGCTCCGCCCGCGTGTAGGTTATTTTCGGGAGCTGAAGTATACAATCCAAGGAGTTGTCCTCTGCACTGAGGCACCTGTAGTGATTGTCCAGCCTCTCAGTTGTTGTGCCTGAATCTTGAGATTGCATCTAAAGAATATATCACAAGTTAAACCTCACTTTGCCCCTTTCAGGATGCCCCTTTGATTTTTCAAAAACGTTGAAACACGTATTTCTTTATTTCCTACCAAAAGCCTAAATATGAATTTTCAGATCCCGAACTTGAGAAATGATAGATTTCCCATACAAATATTGAACTCCTATTTGACCTCTTTCAAAGTTGTGTTTTGAGAAAAAAGATAGCCTATGTCCTTCTCCAGGATATAATCTATCTCCTTGCCAAGTTTCATCACAATCCGGTCAGCCGTTTAGTCGTGAAAAGGTAACAAACAAACAAACTCACTCACTCACTCACTGACTATTTAACACGAAACACGTATTTCTTTATTTCCTACCAAAAGCCTAAATATGATTTACAAATCCCTAAGTCGAGGAATTCTGGATTTCCCATACAAATTTTGAACTCCTATTTGACCCCTTTCAAGGTTGTTTTGTTGAGAAAAAAGATAGCCTATGTCCTTCTCCAGGATATAATCTATTCCCTTACCAAATTTCATTACAATCCGTTCAGCCGTATAGTCGTGAAGAGGTAACAAACAAACAGAGTTACTTTCGCATTTATAGTATTAGTATGGATGTGCGCATAGATAAGATATATTATAACTGATTACTGGTGGTAGGATATTCATATCCGCCCGAATAGCGTACCGTACAACACAGGGTGTAAAACCACAGGGTGTTCTACACAGGGTGTAAAACCACAGGATGTTCTACACAAGGTGTAAAACCACAGGGTGTTCTACACAGGGTGTAAAACCACAGGGTGTAAAACCACAGGGTGTTCTACACAGGGTGTAAAACACGCAAGTGCGTCCCGTTCCGGGGTCAGCCAGTGTACATCCGCTTTTTGTCGGGGTTTAGAAATGGGGTACGATGTTTGGCTGTGTTGGGGCCTTTGGAGTACTCTGACACTAGACACTCGACCGCTTTTCCACCTCCTTGCCCATGGCGTAGTGTGAAGAAGCTACTTAGCAGGCCAGCATGATTGTGTAGAGTAGCGAGGGATAGATTGTTTCTGGCTACTTGATAGTTGATACTCTTAACTGGACGGCACTGCCCTTACCATCAGGTGCAGTGTGGTCACTTTGCCGTGCTAGGATAAAAAATAACTAATTGTTGGTTATCATAGGCAGTGTAAACCAGTTACTTAAAACAGCAGGGATTAAATGCACAATAATGCTGCTCTTTTGCCAAGCCGAGGTAATGTATTACCCGCGCGCACTGGCTAGACACCTCCATTTATGCAGTGGGAAAGAGCATCATAGAGGGCGTGACCATGGCATACTTTACTACCGTATAAAACGTACATATCCACAGCAGTTGACTAGCACTTACACACATATAATAAAATAAAACTGCGTTTTGTGTTTTGGGTTGTCATATTTTATTTTACACCTTTTGAGTGAGTTGCATTGAATAAATTATAACACGATGAGAAGATTTCTGTGTTCACAAACCTTGGCGAAGTCTATTTACACGGGAGAGTTTCTCGCACGACATATGGATTATAACAAATCGTCAATCGATGTCTTAAGACTTTAGTTTCCAAATTACATGACATGGCCTATGGAATGACATTCCTGTTATATCTCGGCTATGTTATAATTGCTAGAAACTCTCCCTATTCAGACTTTAGACATATTCCGCGTCACAATATTGGTTGTAATGCACCGTCATACGATATTAATCTGTCAACGAAAACATTATTGCCCGTTACGTTTTAATATGATGCAGTTAAAAGACGCATGACTGTGGGAAACTATTAACACGTCTGCAAAACTATTGACGTGGCCGCACATAGTCATTGTGAATAGAAAGTGCCCATAATTTTGAGTACTTGCAAAGTGCAGCATTGTTAACCTGCATCATTAAAGATTATCATCATTATAGAAAATTAGGTTAGGCATTAGAAAAAACAAGTAATACTGTCAATAACGTATTAGCAAATGTTAATAGAAAACTGAAAAATGTTTCTCACATTGGACCCAATTAAAAATAACTTAAGTATAGTTTTTTTACAATATAGCATAGGTACTAAATAATATGTAAGCCCTCGTCCCATTCTTTGTCGTTGTTCGTCTCAATTTTTTTCAACCTAAAGTATTCTGAGTTATATTATTAGAGTTCCCAGTAAAAAATAAATAAATAACGTGTAAACGGAAATAATAAATTCCCGAGAACAATTTCATTTATATAAAAATACCAAAATTAAACGGCAAACTAGGCAGACTATTTTAAATTATTTTGCCTCAGTCAGCGTGAATAGGTATATTTAACAGAATTGTGCAGTCCTTCCTCCGCAATAACAATGACCAAGCAAAATCTTTGTCACCAGAAAAGGCGAAAAACTTCCAACAAATAAGACGGGTTGAATGCTCGATTGGCAGACATCTTCAAACATATTAGATTACAAAATCTCTATATCCTTGAAGGGATAAGCAAAAATAGGTTTGCAGAACTCATTTCCGTCCAATGACATGGATCATTATGATTGGACGAACTTACTGCCATATTGGATACAAACTAATCTCGGTTAACTCACGACAAGAAATATGAATTTACAGAATGTAATGGCCTTACCATTTGCTGCCGTTGGACCAATGAGGCGATAAGAAAGGATGGTCTAATTATGATCATAAGCTAAAATATCTATAGTAAATATTTCTGGCCTGAAGTTACGCATTCTTTGTTCTTCTTGTTACCTATCGGTCGGTAAAAACAAATACTTCGACATTGTACATGACTTAAATTTCCATTATAGTGACTTTTAACCGCTTCAATATTATACGTTTTATATCCAGTGCCACCTGTTCCTTCATTCGCGTGGCAAAATTATAACAAACCTTTTATTGACAAATCAATATGTAAGTTGGCCGCAACTGTATTCAGCATTAAATAGCTAATTACGATTGTGAATATAAATGACTATTATATCTGTGTAAATTTAGCTAAAAAATAAATATGTTAGTGTGGAAAACGCAAAACTAATTTTGTGGCAACCTCGTCCACACAAGGCAGCAAACAAATATTATCATTTATAATTGCTCATATTTTCGCTTATTTGTGTAACGTAAGGCATACGTTTAAATGTTATAATAGAATACATTGTAAAAACATTAACAATAAGGTTCCGAAGAAGTATTGCTATATGTCATGTTGGCGCCAACATCATTGGCATATCACCTGAGACGTCCAACATTATCTAAATACATAAATCTGTCGTTACAAACAAACAAACATACCATAATTTCAAAATCACAAAACGCTTATATCCATCTAGTATATCTGATCTGTATGATTGCCATTGTTTTTTTTTTAATTTACATTATTAAGGCGCAGAACCGGAAATTACATAGTTATTGACAAACACAACGAGACCACACTCCAGATAAATTAGATTTTTAATTCTGAGTAATATTTTTGCTGTAATATAACTCTTTTATCTGACGATTTCAATAAATGATTCATTTAAGTGATGATCCACATTAGCTCAATATTATTATTGACGAAGAATACGGTCACAGACAATCTGTGGCTATCGTAAAATTATTCGCTGCACACAATCTAAGATGAAGCGAATGCGAAACTTTATAGATTAACTCACAAGGAGCGAGCCCACGGCGGGCATTGTACAAAAATAATATAGGAGGCGACCGCGACCGCGACCGCGACCGCTCAGTTCTCATCGTACAGCGGCGTCGCGTCACCCAGCGACATCGAGCGGGGCGACGTGTTGGTGTGCGGGGTCGAGCGGACAGAGTGCGCGCGAGACGACCGCCCCGAGTGTGACCCGTGCGACACGTGCGACCCGTGCGCGTGGCTGTGGGACGAGTGCGGCGTGCGGGGTGTCGCACGTGAGTCTCGCGAGTCACGAGAGTCACGGGACTCGCGAGACTCGCGAGACTCACGGCCGTCGCGCGAGTCACGGGACTCATGGCGCGGCGTCGAACGAGGTGTGGAGCGCGGCGTGCGCGAGGACACGCCCTCGCGTGCCGTCCGGTGCCGCACCCAGTCTTCGGCCGCCTTCTGCCAGTCGGCGGGCTCCGTGTACGCAGCGGCGGCGGCGACTGCTGCTGCTGCGGCGGCTGCCTTGTGTCTCGCCGCGTGTGCTGCGTGTGCCGCGTGCACGGCGTGCGCATGCGCGTGTGCGTGTGCGTGCGCGGAGGCGGCGGGCGCGGCCGGCGTCGCGAACTCCGGCTGTCGCGGCGTGCTCGCGAACGGCGTCATGTACGGCGTCTGTGCGGAGGGCGTGTACGGCGTGTTAATGTAGGCGAGGCCGGGCGTGTGTGCGGGCGTGTGGAAGGCGGGCGTGTGCGCGGCGGGCGTGTGGTAGACGGAGGAGGCGAGCGCGTGCGCGTGCGGGGTGCGCGCGGGGGTGCGCTGGGCGGGGGTGCCGCTGGGGGGAGGCTCGCGGAAGTGCTCCTTGAACCACTTGAGCAAGGCGGCGAGCGAGTCGAACATGCGCTGCCGGAACTTGTACCCGTCGGGCGTGACGGACACGTACTCGTGGGTGCAGCGCGCTCGTGGCAGGTACGACAGCAGGAAGCGGCCCGGGTAGTTCTTGGCGGCTGAGAGCACGTAGTGGATCTTGTTGGCATTTTTGGCCTTTTCCTCCTTGAGTATCTCCTCGGCTTTGTCGCGCATGCCGCCGAGCGGTCTGTAGTACTTGTATGAGATCAAATCTCGTGCGAGCCCCGCCATCGGGGTCACGTGCCGAGCAATAATTTCATCCAAATCCTCGAACTCTGAGCCGCCTATCCAAAGGCTGCGACCTGCAGAGTTAAAACAATTTTAAAAGGCTTCCACATTTACACATCCATATAATGACGTATAAATAGCCAAACCATTACATACCTAATGAAAACGCATTTTCTTTACCCTCTTCCCGTACATCTATGTGCTGGTATATACCATCTGCGACCTTCCACGTTACTGTTAAATGATCGGCACCCTGCAACAGACATCACATTTAGTCTTATGTTTATGATAAAATGTCAAAGTAAAATGATATATCCTCTTACCTTACTGCTGGGCCTAACGATAACTTCACCGTGTGCCATCTTCTCCATGAGTTTCTCTGCCTCGGCAAACGATATATTATGGAAGGCGGGGTGCACGATAACTCGTTTTACATACTGCATGCGCTCTTTGGTCTGTTTTGCTTCTTTCTCTTTACGCAAATCTTTGTCCTCTGCTTCTTGATCATAGTAGGGATCTTTTGGTGGTCTAAAATAGTATAATAATATAGTTTGTTAAACAATATCGCAAATTGGGTATAATTTGCGATATTGTTGTAATTGCACATGCGTTACGACTGTTATGCTGAAGTCTCGGGTTCGATCCCCAGGTCGGGTAATTTGATATTGGGTTTTTCTATCTAGAATTTCTCAGAATCAGCTCGGAGTCTGGAAACTGTGCCTGGTATGGCGATAGGCTCGCCCCTTATCCCATTATGAGACCGAAATTCTTAAAAAGTGGGTGTACACCTCTGCCTACCCCTTTGGCGATTACAGGCGTGTATATGTATGAATATATTTAACAAAACCTTACATTACATATAAAAAATACATATGACAAACTAACCTCCATTCCTTATTTTTATCTAACAAGTCTGAAGATTTCGACGAGCAATCTACTGAGAATCTCTCGACGTCTATTTTGAGTATCCTACAATGCACCGTCTGTCCGATCCGGACGCGCTCGGTGGGGTCCGTGACGTGCCTGTCCGAGAGGTTCTTTATGTGAATGTAACCGGACAGCCCGTTGTCCAGACGTATCCGGACACCGGTCGCCTGGCCCGGACACGCACCGGCGTCGAAGTGATTCCACACCTGAGAATAAATACATCCAGAATACATACAGTGTATTATGGCAAAAATGTATCGATGGCTACATTATTAAATTAACCTATTAACCTATTATATTAAATTAATTATTAAAAAGCCTCGTGTATCTAATCTTATTTTGAAATAAATCTAAGTTTACGGATTCTATCGCGGTTTATTTGACTTTTTTAATCCCGACTATTCACTAACACAGTGACGACATAAACCTCAGTCCGTCCCGTGACCATGAAGGCTGTAAAGCTTTCGAAACGTCGGGATTAAAAAAGTGCATCTCAGTATAAATTGAATATTAAAAAAAAACTCACCTCAGATAATTCGGGAAAATCGTTCTTATAACAAAAGGGACACTGCCACAGTCCTGTCTCGTCATTCCTCACTGGCGTCGCTTGATCAAGCATCTCTCTCTGCGGTTTCCTGTGCGTGATCCCCACAACCGAAGCCAACACCATCTTCCCTATATAGAAAGTCTCTGGAGACTCTTTCGTCAATATATCGAACAACTCCTCGGGCGTCGGCGATCGATACTGCACTCTAAGATCTTTATACCTAGAGTCCAATTCCGCTCGAATGTCGTACAAAGTTATGCTCTTGTTTCCGAAACCTTGCCTCTCTAACTCCTCAGCGAACGCGTCCAAATCTAAATCTTTCAGTCTTTCTGGAGCTTCAAGAATCTCTTCCAATGCACCCGCGGGGTTGGCATCCTCATCTTCGTATTCCAGAGCGTCGACGGCCATCTTTCGAGCCCACTCGTATGTTTCGGGATGTACTCGGGAGCCGTCGAGAACTTCGATATACGCTTCGGTACTGTCGCCGAGGCTGCTCGTGTCGATTTTGATGAATCCCGAGCAATTAATGAACACCTTGGGTCCCATGTGGCATACTGTTACTAGCTGTGTCCTGTTTTCAAGCTTCTGATTGGTCTGTTTGAATAATTTGATTAGTGCTTGTGCTTTTCTGGGGCCCAGACCGCATACAAATTGTAGTAACTCCGTTCCTCTGCCAGTCAATATCGCTTCATTGACGTCTACGCCGACTTCGTTGATTCTATTCACAAATTCAAGTTCGATGCCCTCTAACAAATCTTCCTTAGCTATCTGATCTTGTAATGGATGGTATCTGAGACACAATATTTCCTCATCCGGGCCACAAAGCTGTGATATTTCCATAAGTGGGTCTTGCAGCAGTCGACCTTGGCAGATCGCTTGCCGTAATATCTCAGGATACTCTCGGAAATCATTCTGCAAAAGGTATTGATAATGCACATATAATATTACTTATACGTAAGAAAAATCCAAAAAAAGATAGCATTGAAACACATAATTGTAGTTTGTTCTCTCAAAATTAATTGTGAAACCAAGTTTAAAGTGCATATCTTTGTTTAATTTTTGTTCACCAACCTTTTATAAGAACCGTTAAACGTCATGTTAAAATAACAATTGTTGATATAAACAATTAGTGCCACAAAACAAGAAAAAACCATAAGTTCGTTATAAAAAACAAAAACATTGTGCCGGTAAAACCACATTGTAACAGTGTTTATATAAACGCGTAAGCGCCACAATCTGCACGGCGCTTAAGACCTTTAGCGCGAACATTATACTGCAGCCGCTCCAAATGAGTTAAAATAAAATTTGACTCAATTTTACTAATTGAAGTAAGTACTAAACGCTCGCTGTTTACGCATCGATTGGATATCGTTTCACTAGAAAACATGCAGAACTGCGCGGGTTGCAAGAATGCATTTAAAAGTAAAGATGGTTTACAATGCTTCACTTGTCATCTCTGGTACGACACTATTTGTACCAATATTCCGGATAAAAAGTTTAGAATGTTGAATGTGGATAATAAGAGAAACTGGAAATGTCCGGCGTGCTTAACCAAACAACCGAAAACGGATAATACTAACACACCAGTGCGGCCGAACACTTCAAGCAGTCCCACATTAAAAAAACAAGACTCTTCTGATAACATCAACGTTACACTAAGAAACAAAAGACTCCAACACAAGTCATCAGAAGATGAAAGTGACATACTCTTAACAGATTTAACGAGTAATAGCCTCAGAGATATGATTAGACAGGAATTAGCTCAAGCCCTACAGGAATCAATAAAAATTACAGTAAGTGAACAACTCAATAAGATTAATGACATAGTTACCAGCTTCCAGCAATCGCTCTCCTTCTTCAACGAAATGTATGATGAAATGAAAGCTGATTTAAAAGAGAAGTCTACTAAAATCTTATCATTAGAGAAGGAAAACAACATGCTAAAAACATCTGTTGCTGATATTGCAAGGCGTATGAACTTATTGGAACAGCACGCTCGATCTAACAACATCGAATTACAATGTGTACCTGAGCATAGATCTGAAAACTTAGTGAACACTGTACTTCAACTCGGAAAAGTCATACGCTGCAATATAAAAGACTCAGAAATATTACACTGCACAAGAATTGCAAAAAAAGACACAAAGAGCAATAGACCAAGATCTATACTAATTAAATTAAATAGCCCACGAACACGTGATACCTTCCTTGCTGCTTCAATAAAATTTAATAAAACTAACTCCAAGGACAAACTGAATTCGAGCCATTTAGGTATAGGTGCAGACAACCCAGTACCTATTTATGTCGTTGAACACCTGTCTGCGGAGAATAAAGCAATACATGCCGCAGCCCGCATCCGGTCAAGAGAATTGGGATATAAATTCACATGGGTTCGTAATGGTAAAATATTTATGAAAAAAGATGAACTGTCTGAAATAATAGTCATTAATAGTATCGATAAATTAAAAACCTTAACTTAATTCCTTAATTTTATCTAATATTTTTTTTTTCTCTTGCATTGAAAGTTAAATTGTACTTAATTTATAAAATTCAATAACATAAAGTGTTATTATCAAAATACTAGAGGTCTTAGAAGTAACTTAGCAGAATTACGTCAACGGTTGCAGAATAGTGAGTACGATATCTATGTCTTTACAGAAACTTGGCTGTGTACCGGTATATTCGATTCTGAAATATTCGATGGCAAAAACTATACTGTGTATAGGAGAGATCGTGAAACTTCTTCTCTAAATAATCATAAAAAAATTGGTGGTGGAGTGTTAGTGGCAGTAACAAATAAAATAAAATCATGCCGTATGTTAGACTGGGAGAGTGACTGCGAAGATTTATGGATTACTATAGAAACATATTCAAACAGTAAACATAGGTCACTAAAATTAGGCGCTGTCTATCTACCTCCACCTGTACGAAAAGAAACCTTAGACCATTATTTAGAAAACTGTAACAAAGTTATTAACCACGATTGCAATTGTACAATAATGATCGGGGATTTTAATATGAGTGGTATTAACTGGGCACAAAATGCCGCCCACAGTTTTATAATAGCACCATCTATTAGCAGCAACAGTCAGGTTAGTGATCTTTTAGAAGATTTCATGGCATTAAATAACTTTAATCAATATAACTTCATTAAAAATTGTAATGACAAAATCTTGGATTTGGTCTTGTTTAATCTAGACCAAGTAAAAGTTAGTAGATGTTTGCACCCTATAAGAGATATTGATAAATATCACCCACCCATTGAAGTTATCCTTGAGCTCTCTGCGAAAAGTAAAATCAGGGCCGTATCCACGAACAAATACAATTACTATAAAGCAGACTATAATATTATTACTGAATCTTTTGATCATATTAACTGGATGGATGAGTTCAACGGACTTACGGATGTCAATACGATGGTTGATAAATTTTACACAGTTGTTAATAATATCATTGCTAAACATGTCCCCAAAACTATTCGGTATCAAAACCAATTTCCCCGCTGGTATTCACTTGGATTGACCAAACTATTAAAACGAAAATACAAACTACATACTAGGATAAAAAAATACAAAAACCCATTAGACATAATTGAATTTAATTTTATAAGAAAAGACTGTGACAAGCTAATACGATCATGTTACAGGGAGTATATAGATGGAATTGAAAATGCAATAAGAAGACACCCCAAGTACTTTTGGACACACATTAAGAATCTTAGGAAAAATTATACATCTTATCCTTCAGCAATGACGCTTGATGATGAGACATCAAATAATGCTAAACAAATATCCAACCTATTTGCAAAACAATTTGCATCTGTTTATGACGCACCCGACAATTTTGACTGCCTCCATAATAGTGTTGTAGTTCCAATCAGTACTTCAAACCATAATAAATCTTTGATATCTCCGGTGTCCGTTGGCAGGAAACTTTCGCAACTCGATATTACAAAAGGCGCCGGTCCTGACAACATACCACCGTATTTTTTGAAACGCTGTGCCGATTCTATAACTTTGCCACTAACATCGATCTATAACACATCCCTTAATTCGGGAATTTTTCCCGACGCTTGGAAAAAAGCTAGAATTATGCCTATTTTTAAAAGCGGTAAACGTGAAATGGTCTCGAACTATCGTCCAATATCGATACTTTCAACTTTGTCAAAGGTCTTTGAATCACTGGTGTATGCAATACTTTACCACAATGTCGAAAATTATTTATCACATAATCAGCATGGATTTATTACTAAAAAATCAACAAACACAAATTTGGTAACATATATTTCTGATTTGATAACTGCAGTTGATGAGGGACTGCAAGTAGACGTAATATACACGGACTTTTCGAAGGCCTTTGATAAGGTTAACCATAGTATATTGCTGCGCAAGTTGCAGTCACTGGGTATCTCTAATTCCGCATTGCACTGGTGTTGTTCATATCTGACTGACAGAACATCCACAGTTGTAGTTAGTGGAGATGAATCCGAACCCTTTCTAGCCACCTCTGGCATACCGCAGGGCTCAATTCTGGGACCCTTACTGTTCAATATATTTATTAACGATATATCCAATATCTTTAAATTTTCTAAGCCATATCTCTTTGCCGATGATTTGAAAATCACACGTATTATACGTACTGAATCGGATTCACAGCTATTGCAAAAAGATGTGGATGGCCTGATTCAGTGGTGTAAAGAAAACAAAATGCAATTAAACTGTAATAAATGTCACCACATCAAATTTACCAGAAAGCGCCAACAAATTCAAAGTTCTTATAACATTCTAGGAAACAGTCTTACTGAAATTTCGACCATTCGCGACCTAGGTATTCATATAGATAGTGAACTACGCTTAACAGGTCATTACAACAAAATGTTGACAGCGGCATATCGGTCACTTGGTTTTGTGCTGCGGTGTTCTAAGGAATTCAAAAACCCACATACTACAATGATTTTGTACAATAGTTTTGTGAGAAGTAAACTTGAGTATTGCAGTAGTGTTTGGAACCCGACGTATCAAATCCATACCACTAGGATAGAGAGAGTTCAAAAGAAACTTGTTCAACACCTGGCTTTTCGAAAAGGCATTGCTAAATCAATTAGGTCATACACCAAAAGACTCGAACACTTTGGGCTACTTTCTCTAGAAACGCGTCGTTCCATATTAGATTTAAAGTTTCTGTACAAACTGCTTAATAATTACATCAATAGCCCCGACCTCCTTAGCAAAATAAATATTAACGTTCCCCGCAAAATTCCCCGCTACCCCTGTCCATTACTCAAAGCCCCTCGCCATCGAACTAACCTAGGAAAGCACTCACCGATTGTTAGACTGATCGTAAAATATAATGACATAGCCACTGCCACGGAAGACATGGATATCTTCAGCAACAGCATGTCCAAATTTAATCATGTACTGCTGGCGTATTTCAAAGTCAAAAATGTTGTTAATTATCTATAACCCGCTTTTTATTATTTTTATTTCTATCATTTTTGTGTTTGTGCAAGTTCAATTGGTAATTATTAAAATATTAATTTAAAATGTAATATATAATTTAAAATGTAACTTATTTAAAATGTAATCAAAATTTAAAATGTAACTTATTTAAAATGTAATTTAAAATTTAAAATGTAACTTATTTATAATGTAATTTAAAATGTAACTTATTATAATGTAATTAATTAAATTGTGTTTCCTTTTATATAATGCATGCTGTAGTTTACTATAATTGGAGAAGCACTATTGTACATACTATAATATTGTAAACTGTGAATGTGATGTGTATTCTCTGTTGTAAACTCTAAATAAATAAATAAATAAATAAATAAATAAAAAAAAACATCAAAAAAAAACTTGACAAATGTCATAAAAAACACTAATATAAAGCCCAACACAGTTATCACTTTGTTTGTTGCCATGATGGCAGGCAAAGTCACGGTGGAGAGTTTTCTGTTCTATCTATCTGTTTAACTATACATTATGTATTAAAATTACATTATTATCACCTTCATATAATATTTGGCTGTAAAACTATTCCAATAGGCCATTGATTCATCAATAGTTCAAATTAATTATAATGACAGTACATTTGAACATGGCCATTACCCGGTAACCGCCTAATAATCATATATGAACTCACCTTCCCTCGTATGCTGTTACTGTATATCGTGCTGAAGTGGTTATCCGCTATCTCTATAGGTATCCTGGGGAACTGTTCGTCTTCTACCAACTGCTGCACGCACTCGGCTATATCCGCCTTGATGTTCAACGCCTCTCGAGACTCGCCGCCTATCACAATCACGTGCGGTTTCTTGCGCATTATAAACCTTTAACATGATAAATACTTCACTTACAAATTTTTAATTAAGTCTAATTTAGTTCGAAATCAATTTAAAGTGTCTTGTTTGCATTAATCTAGGACATCAGGCCTGTATAACTCATATTAGTTAAGTATTATCAGGCAAAACTATAGTAAAGTTGTGACAGCAAAATAACATGTGACACTATTACTTGATTAAAACATCACTAGCACTTGTAAGATTTCGTGACTTTCTTTTGCCTATCACATAGCTGCTTTTACTCAGTAGTACACAGCAATGGCAACAACATGCCGAATACGAAATGGGACCAAAACACTTTGTATATTATCAATCAACTTCAACATTGTTGAAGGTGGAGGTGACCTGTAACCTAACCTGACTACTTGGCAGGCTGCAGATATATAGTATATATTAGAATCTAGTAACTCGACTATTCGTGCGAATACATCGCACAGATAGTAATTAACAATACAACAAATTAGTTGATTATACTGATAACAGATGGCACTATCAATTTTTATATTTTTTTGTAAAGCCTATAATTTTAAGACATTTGATATTGATATTTTTCGTTAATAGTGGCAAATATAAGCTTTAAAATGGTGTTTGAACTATTCAATTTCATTAAGGATTGTGCAAGCTATGGTGTTCAAACAAAACACATTTGAGAAATAATATATGTATATAATACACAGCCTCCGAGCGCAGTCGGTGAGTAGCCGGCTGTGAAACGAGAGGCCGTGGGTTCCATTCCCACACCGGGACAAATGTTTGTGTGACAGACAGAACCAAAAGTCTCTGTAGGTCCCTGATACCCACAACACAAGACTCGTATGTTAGTGTGGGGTCGGGGCTATGTGTACGACTATTGGGTGTTACTTATTTATTTATAATATAGAAGGTGGTGTGTACTTGCGGATGGCGGTGAGGTCTGCCTCCTTGTTCCGTCGCTCTAGTGCGTTCCACGCGTTACGTCGCAGCAGCAGGTTGGGCAGCCGCAGATGGTCGGCCACCTCGCCGCCGCCGCCCACCACGCACGCGAACGCAGACTGCTGCCGGTCCGGCACGTACGCCACGGACATCACGCGCAGACCTGACACAAACACACACACACATAACTCATAGCTCATCGACCATCTGCAGCGAACTACACACATATATAAGTCCCAGTGCTATGCTGGTGGTAGGATATTCATACCCGCCCGGATAGCGACCACGAAAAATGATAGGATAGCGGGATGAATTAGCTTGCAATCGTTTTAAGGAGTAGCGGACTGAGCCCATTTTCAGAGTGGCGAAACTAAATATCCCTCGGCCTGCTGAGAAATTCATGTACTCTCGCCCTTGTCTGCTACGGGCTCTATGCGACGTCTTCAGCAGGGTTTGGCATATGCTTACCATAATAATTCAATTTAAAGAAAAGTCAGTCAATTCAAGAAAAGTCGATTTAAGATATTTAATTTTGACAACCATTAGTAAACGTCATAAATTGCCTAATAGTTAGTAAATAATCGTATCTTCGATCACCACCGAAAAATTATTGCTAAATTTTAATAAAAAATACTTTTTCAAATTGTATGTGTACATATAAAGTATGCGAGTGCTCACCATTAGACGTGTCCCATTCCTCATCATCGTCATCAGACACGCGTGACTCGTACGGCGCCACTTTCAGCCAATCGTAGAGGCGGCGGCGGCAGCATCTAATGGAAACATTTTTTAAATATTCATAGTTTGTAGAAATATTTAATGTATTCACAAACAGGGAAAATAAATTGTAACAAACAAAGCATATAAAACATACATTATGACATTATTCACAATAGAATTATTATACCAAAAACATGTTTACTTTTCATTACTCAAGAATTATGCAGCTTATAATTTTCCCCCTTCTCCTGTAAGTTAAACATCATGCCCCCTACATGGGGTTAAAATTTTATTCCAGCTTTTGAAAACACCTTGTATAATATCATCACACCATTACATTACAGGCTTTGCTACTGAAATCTACTTTAACATTGTCCTAATCTATACTATTATATCAATCTGAAGAGTTTGTTTGTTTGTTTATTTGAACGGGCTAAGCTCAGGAACTACTGGTTCGAATTGAAAAAATCTTTTAGTGTTGGATAGCCCTTTTATCGAGGAGCGCTATAGGCTATATAACATCACGCTATGACCAATAGGAGCGGAGCAGCAATGAAAAATGTTGCAAAAACGGGGAAAATTTATTCCTTTTGAGAGCTTCCGTTGCGTACGCTGCGTTAACGGTTAAAGTTACATAACAATCATGTACGACTAAATTGTTCCTCTTAAAAAGTTCTAAAAAAAAGTCCGCGATAGCATATGTCTATCTATTTCGGTTGGCTCACTATAACCTTTTTAATGGTTATCGAATTTGTTCTGAAACAATGCATTATTTGGAAAGGGGTTTTTATAAACATGGTATTAATCCTTATCCAAATAAATACTTCAATCATCACAAGTATTTAATTTTGAACAAAGTTGCCCTATATTTCATTTGATTTCAATGAATATATTAGGAGATATTACAGTTTTAAAATATCTCCGCAGCAAAATTAATATTGTTGTTTGTATGTCTGTTTCTTACCTTTTCATGACTAAACGGGTGAACGAATACTAATGAAATTCAAGAGAGGGATAGATTATATCCTAGGGAAGGACATAGGGTATCTTTTGTCTCGAAAAATTATCTTGAAAGGGGTGAAATAGAGGTTAAAAGTTTGTATGGGCAATCCGTAATACTTCAACTTAGGATCTGAAAATTCATATTTAGGCTTTTGGTAAAAACAAAAGAAATACGTGTTTTAACGTTTTTACCAAATCATCCCTTAAAGGGCGAAGTGAGGAGTTAACTTATGAGGTATTTTTTACTTAACACTTTTTTTTTGTCGCGGGGAAAGCATTTTATTACTGCCGTCCGCTTCGGGGGGAAGCGGAATGAGAATAAAACGGTTATGCTGGACTAGCCGGTCTTACGACCCAGCACCCCCTCGTCAGGATGATGGCTATCCGGGCTGCGGCTGGGCCGAGTCCCTACTACTTATGTACACCCAACCGGACACTACCAGCTAAAACCCCGCGGTGGCCTTCTTTGACACTTACGGAGTGATCCCGGGGTATTATAAGGAGTGCTAGAAGTTTAAGTTAGGAGTTGTGCCTGTCTAGCCATCTAGACAGTCACAACACCTGAGATTCAGGACGATCGCTATAGGTGTCTCAGTGCAGAAGACAACTCCTTGCATTGATACTTCTGCTCCCGAAAATAACCTCCACGGGGGTGGAGCCGCGAGCAACAGCTAGTTAATAATAAAACTATCTATGAGTATACCACTAAATTGGTATAATAATGTATAATCATACTTGAGCACATATTCCTTAGACTCCTGTAAGAGTACGGCGTTCAATTCCCGGCGCAGTTCAGGCATCACGATCTTATTGAGGGCAATAGTAACGGCCTCAGCTCGCAGCTCGTTCCACGCTTCTACCGTCGCCGCGAATTCATCCTTCATGACAAATAATAATAGTTTTTGAATTCACAAAAAATACACCGACTTCAATCAAAAACAAATAATGTATCGCTATAAAATTTGAGGGTCGCCTTCGATTTTTCTGAGATCACGTCATCAGATCCTTACTTGGTGCCAATGGGACCAAATGGGAAGTATACCCTTTAAAAAAAAAAAGATTTTCTCGAATCGGTCCAGGCGTCTTCGAGTAATCGGTGAACATACATAAAAAAAACCGACGAATTGAGAACCTCCTCCTTTTTTGAAGTCGGTTAATGAGATATTAGCAGAGAGAAGACAGAGACAATTCTAAAAGCTTGTTATAATTAGTACCATTATACAGGTGTTGTTAAAGTATGGTATAAAAAATACTAAAACTAATAATAAAGTGCATAAAGGCAGAGGTATATTTACGTAAAAATATTGTACCATTCTCCTACCTATGTACCTGGTAGATCCAAACCATAAATTATCTTTTGATAACACAAATATACTACAACTCTACTTATTTATTTGTTATCATTTAAACACTATGTAAACACTTATTAGTCATGCACTATTGGTAGAGTGGTATTGGTTATAACGGGTCCATCATTAGTAGCGGCTCTTGATTTGATTGATCTCTGTTATAATGCTCATAGTATTGCGAGAGCATTCACCACCGTACACAGGGTGTAAAACCCGCCATAGTGGCAAACGCAAGTGTGTCGCGTTCCGGGATCATCCAGTGTACATCCGGTTTTTGTCGGGGTTCTAGAGTTGGGATACGATGTTTGGCCGTTATGCGGCCTTCTTATTACACTGACAATAGACACTTGACCGCTTCTTCACCTTCTTGCCCATGGCGTAGTGTGAAGAATCACGCCAGCATGATTGTGTTGAGTAGCGAGGGATAGGTCGTCTCTTGCTACTCGATACTGTAATTGGACCGCACTGCGCTTACCATCAGGTGCGGTCAGTTTGACGTGCCAGGATAAAAAACCCTCATTGTAGTGTAATGTGTTTAATGAGGTCTGACCATCTTTTCGCAGGAACACCGCGGGATCTCTTGCCCTCCATTCTTCCTTGCACCACAAGAAGTACGCACCAGTCGCGCATCAATGGCTCGCCGGCGTGCCAAAACTACTAGCAACACTCGCCGCACCCACATGCCATTTTTAACTTTAATACAATGGAAATAAAATTGTTTTTGTCTTGTATTTTACAGACTCTACTTCTTACCTTTTCCGAACACCGGTGTCCTTGTGATTCGAGAGAGGTTAAACAATACAAAGTTCAAACTAACCTTTTGGTATAGCTGCTTGAGTTCCTCCAGATAGCTGGGTCCAGTGTTACCGTCTATTTGTTCACTGATCGATAAGTCCAACAGTTTATCTTCTGCTGCCATCGTCAGCTTCAGATACTGGTCCCCAGTGAGGTCGCGTACTGGCTTCTTCTTTATGTATTTTAAACTAAAAACAATGTGGTATAAGTTATTCATTGTTAATATCAAAACAAATTGTGGATACAAGATTCAAACTCAACAATCGACCAACTATGGGGAAATGTGTTATTTCAAACAAAAATACGCATTGTCCGTGTTCCACGGTCCATTTTTGCTATCTATTACTACCACAATCGAAGATGTTTGTAAGAAAAAAAGTTGGGCGTCCCATAAAAATGAAGCTACTCACGGAAAATTACCTCGATAGTAATAAATAGCAAAAATGGACCGTAGAACCCAGACTAGCACTGTTGATTCAAAGCGAAAATCAGCGAATAGCACTTTAGACTCCAAAAAAACCCTAGACATTTAACCTTCAAATACACATATTATACGCAAATAAAACCCGGCAACTAGTTATAATAAATAAGACATTATTTTCACGAGTTTGGTATATTTAGCAATGAATAATTATATGATCAGTATACCCATAACAGGCGTGGTTCTCATCGATTTCCTTCAAGCCCTTCGCCGTCGGCTTGACGCTGATGGTGGCGCGCTCTCGCAACGCGTCGCGCAACGTCGAGCGCAACAACGGTTCGCGAGCGAGTTGCACGCCGCACATGTACACCGCACGGCGGACCACTTCTGCCGCTGACGCTATCGCTCCAGCCTAGGGTCAAACAATAGTTAAATAACTTCAGTAAAACTTTATATTATACTAGCTGTTGGTCGCGACTCCGCCCGCGTGGTGGTTATTTTTGGTAGAAAAGGTATACAATCCATGGAGACATCTTAAGCTTATTACCTTTCTATATTTTGCTATCCCATAGGAACCGTACAATTTTCCGAGTTAAAAAGTAGCCTATGTCATTCTCTTACTTAAAAAAAAAAAACAAAAGACTAATCGTACATTTTCCGCGATAAAAAGTAGCCTATCATTTGCGTGATCAAATAATCTAACTGTATTCTAAATTTCAGGATGATTGGTCAAGCCGTTTTTGAGTTAAAACCGGAGATACAGACAGACAGACAACATTTTTAAAGAATGAAGAATTGACAACATTTAATTTTTCTAACATTTGTGTATACAAATTAGAGTATGTTAGAAAAATGAAAACGTTCAAGTTTCATATAGTATTATATGAAACTATACACTAGTATAGTAATTATTTTAAATAGTATAATAATGTGTATATCTAACGGTACGTACATATTCACCGGCGGCCTCTAGCGGCGCGACGGGTTGCTGCTCCACCTCATGCCGCTGGTAGTTGTCGCGGACATTCTCAGCGAACTGCTCCGGGGTTAAACCGAACTTCTTTACCAGCGGCTCTGTACAACATCAATATTACTGAAAATAACTTCACTTGGCACACTGCACCTGATAGTAAGCGCAGTGCCGTCCAATTAGAGAATCGAGTAGCGAGAGAGAATGTATCCCCCGCTACTCAACACAATCTAGAAATCTAGGTCTAGTGTCAGAGTACTCAGAAGGCCGCAAAACGGCCAAAGATCGTACCCCTACTCTAGACTCCCGACAAAAACCGACTGTACGCTGGCTGATTACTTATATAGTTAGTTAGTCATTTCACCTATACTTATTATAGGTGAAGTCACTAACTTCAGACCGGCTAGCTTAATTTTTTTTTTATTCTGGCGCGGCAAAGTGAACACACTGCACCTAATGATAAGCGCAGTGCCGTCCAGATAGTACCAAGTAGCGAGAGACAGTCCATCCCTCGCCACCCAACACAATCATGCCGGCCTGCTGTTTAGCTTCTTCACACTACGCCTAAAGGACCCAGGATCATAGGAAGGAGGGAACACGGGAATTACTGCTATTGTTAAGTTAAATAATTAAACTAAGCTACATCGCTAAACACATAAGATTCTTGCCCACATACCTATGCCAGCCTTCCTGCATAACTCGTAAGGTCCAGACCTCACAGCATATTTCATTTCAGCCGGTTCCTCATCTTCAGGCTCAGCGGCTTCCACAGCCGCCGCAGCTTCCTCGGCATCTTCTCCATTCTTCTCTGCTTCTTCACGAGCCAATTTTCTGGATAAGTCATAGTTGGTAAAATAACATACATAAACTAATCATATTTTATTAAAATTGGCTATTTATGTCGGGCAAAATCACACTGTCACACTGTTACATAATTATAGTTTTAATTACAATCTCTTTGTATTATCATATTTTAAGCAATGAAATATTTCACTATAAGGTAGTGTTTAGTTTAGTGTTAATTTTCTACCTTACTTTGTATGCATCTGAAAGTTTTTTATAAGTCGGCACATATCTATATCTATTCCCCCCTCGTACGCCTAAACCGTAATGGCCATTCAAAGTGGTAAGCAATAAAAAAAAGTTACAACCACCCCTCCTGCCAGATTTGAATGGCTTCTAACTTACTTATTTATAAATGAAAAAAAATTGTGTCAATTGCCATATTGCCATTACCAGAAAGTAGCAAAAATATTTCATGACACTTACTTTCTCTCTTCCAAATCTTTTTTCTTCTCTTTGCCACGTTGCACCTTTTGCATTTCCGGTAATTCGTTGGAATAATATAATAGGAAATGTGTGTGTACGTCACGTAACTCCTCCGATGTTTGCACATTTTTCAGTCTAAAATATAAAAAAAAAGAAAATTCATATTTTAGAATATTATTTTGAATAAGGTGGATACCTTAAATGGCACATAAACGATGATCACCACTGTATTGATGAATTTAATAATCAAGGTTACGCACCTCAGTGCCCATCGTTAACAATTCCATGTAAGGATGTACGAAATACCAATTAGACCCAAGTGCCCACGGACAGTATAACCCACTATGCTGAACTGCCACCAGACCAATAGTGATATAGCACGATGTGAACTGATATGCTCACCATACATCCGTACTGTGGACAGTCCCAGAATGGACTGTATGTAGGGTTTTATAAATACGGAAGTGAGCTAGATATGAACATTACCTTTCGATATCCTCATCTCGGATCAGTCTCATGTTCTCGGGCAGTGGTGCATCTGGGTCCACCATCACTTTGTCCAGCTGGAACTCCCGCATATTCTCAAACAGTTTCAGTAGGTTCTCTTTGCGTTGTTTTAGTTGACACCACTGCAGGATGACAATGAGAGTAAAGTTATATTATTTTTCAATATCTAGAGTATACTACTGTACAGAGGCATATAGAGAACATATGGAGAAAAAAAACTAAAATATTAAATATTATGTTGTCCGTTTGACGTCCAAAGTCCTTTTATGAGAGAGTACATAGTTTTCTTTCCTTACACAGCCGCTAGATTTGACTCGTTTCCGCCCGCTATACGCCTTGATCGCCCTCTAGGTACCTTAACTCAAACTATAATAATGACAGAAGCCGCCATCTTTTGCTCATCGTTGCAAAGTTTTTCAAACTGTGCACACCGTTGGATAAAATTATTATAGTGCGATAATTTTTCTTAAAATTTTCGAGATTAAAGTAGAAAATTTACATAGTAATATTTAAAAGTGATTAGTTTCCGTCCGTTTTGTTATTGGAGTTATGCAAGAATATCAGCAAGAAAACGGTCGAAATATGTTTTCGCCAAATGCGGGCCGTAGCAACAGCGTGCCAGACCGCGGCACCGTACGACTTGCAGTAAGATAACAAGGAATAAAGGTTTGAATTGTCTCAGCACCTGGTAAGTCAGCTTAACAACATTATAATAATAATTATTCTGTTACCGTCACTACCAAATCTAATTTGATCACGCGAATATTTTTCTTACGTACGATATAAGATTTTCATCAAGCATCCACCTTCAGGAAGAATTGATATATGTGCCAATATGAATGTTTTAAAGAAAGTCACTTTAGCTGTTCTTGACATGTCACAATATGCAAAGATTCAATTCTTCTGGTTGGGAAAGGTGCTCTTTATGCAGATATATGATGGCGAAGACGCGTTTTTGCGGCGCTGTCTAACACCCCTGTGGCGCAATATTAAAATATTAAACCATAAATTTAGATGTGGAAATTTCGAGCGTGTGACTCTCCTCGCGAGGTTTACCTGCATCGTTGAAGCAAGTGTATATATGGTGAATACACGTGTAATTTGGAGGAGTCAGAGGTGTTAACTAAATTTGGGCTGAACGAGCCCGCGACTTTCGTCTGGACGATCGGTACCGCTTTTAGCTGGGCTATGGCTGCTTTTAATTATTTAGTTATTATTATTTTTATTTTATAATTTTTAAAGTGGGTATACATCTACATGTATGTCTACACATACCACCATCTTTGAAATAATTTCATCCACAAAACTTGCAAATATTTGCAAAAACAGTTTTGAGGACAAAAAAGGAAGAGGGGAGCATAAAAAAGGGGCCCGTAAACAGGCAAAATGCGAAAAAGACCATAAGTTACGTTTCTATCCAAACAAAGCTGTTTTGAAAATTATATCTGGGTCTCGAATTGCATTCAACTGTACACTTCTTTTAATTTTACCAACATTAGATGTCGTGACTGTCTTTTAAAATTAATTCATTGGAAATTAAAAGAAGGTAAATTATTATAATCTAATAATTTTATAGCCTGGTTGTCTGACTCCTTCTTTTTATATGCGCGCTGTTTTAATAACCAAAACACCCTCCGTGATCGTGCTCAAATAATATTGTAACGATTCACCGGGGGCGATTTGTTTTCACATCGACCACAGCCAACGTCCATACCACTTTGAATACACCGGTTCTCGTCCGATCACCATAGTCAAGCAACGTTAGGCGCAGTCAGTACTTGGATGGGTGACAGCCTGAGAACATCGCGTGATGTTACACAAGTCGCACACACAATTCGTGGCACTCAGTGGCGCAGTTGTAATGTAAACGTGCGCGTTACTACTGCTGTGCTGGGGTTTTGGGTTCATTCCCCGGGTCGGGTAGAGTGATATTAATAATAATAAGTAACACCCAGCAGTCACACACACACGGCCCCGACCCCGTTACACTAAGATGCGATTCTTGTGTTGTGGGTGTCGGGGACTGCGAAAGATATTCGATCTCACACCACCCAGACCCCGGACACAGATGTCTGCCAGTCGCACAGACATTTGTCCCGGTGTGGGAATCGAACCCACGGCCTCCCGTTTCACAGCCGGCTGCTCGCCAACTGCGCCGCGGAGGCTGTTGAATATTGGGTTTTTCTATAACGAAATATCAGTTCAGTATGGCCAGAGGCTCGCCTCTGTCACAACGTACGACGGTTATGGGTTCGGTGAAGTGTGGGTGTGCTATTGCACCTCTCGTATAACTGAATCGATCGCGTAATGTTTAGCTTAAAGGCCTTATATCTAATTATGGCGCCGCGTAACAAAATCTGAGTCATATCAGAGCCAGATATGCTACCTACTACTACTGCTACCTGCCATTTGGCCAGGCAGCGGCACCGAAGTGGTTCACTTCATTGACAATGTAGGGTACCAGAATATACTCCAGTCACAGGCAAATTCTGCAATAAACTTTTTAGCCAGCCTGGGCTAGTTTATAAATTTGGGTAAATCGATCACTGCCCCGACGAGATCGATAGAATATCTAAGTATCAATTGGGGCACAGGAAACAACAGAATCCTTGCCGCAAGATACAAGATACACCAGAGCCTGCCAACACATCCCGCTGCTGGCAATTAAGCAGGTTCAACGCCTCTAAGGGTACCTAAATTATGCGACCTTCATCACCCTCCGGGGAAGGTTGCTTTGCCATTCTCTGCAGCGTCAGAGCCTCTACCACAAGACACAAGATACACCAGAGCCTGCGAACACGTCCCGCTGCCGGCAATTAGGCCCTCAAGCAGACTCAACGCCTCTTAGGGTACCTAAACTATGCGACCTTCATCACCCTCCGGGGAAGGTTGCATTGCCATTTTTTGCAGCGTCAGCAATTCGAAAAAATACCACGCGAGCCTTCTGTATATTTGGGAATAGTCCTTGATAGATCTCAAATGGTGGTTAGAAAACATTGCTCTAGAGTCTGATACATACATAGAAGCTTCCTATGACATCTATTATGACAGATGCTTCGCATAGACAATGGGGCCATTTAGTAAATTACAAAACCAGTCAGATTTATTTATATAAGAAGTGTACTAAAAGAGCAACATCAAATTTAGCACGGTGATTGCTACAACTTCAAGAAACTGCAGCTCTCGCACACACACCAGTGAGTCTTAATGAGCGAAAACAGAACAGTAGAACAGATCATTACCATCTCCTACCGAAGTTGCTGTTGAAGGACTAACCGGCTCTGATGGTCAAGCTCAATATTGTACTCATCCCTCACTACTTTCCGGGATTGTACAATACGGAAGCCGGCAAACTCTCACGCACGGGCTCCGAGTGGCACCTTATAAACAAGGCTACGCCAAAGTTTTTGAAACGATGGGAACACCAAGTAGCGACCTGTTCTTCGTATCAATATCGCATAACACTTATCGAACGCCTATTATCACGGGTCAGCTCCCTGATTCCCATCAATAAAGTAAATTTCGGTTGAGACTGGTTAGGCGCTGTTTGGTATTCTGAAGGGAGGAATCTGCTATCATGCTGCTAAACAGTCTTATTACCAGAACTCTGACAGTGAGATAAGTGCTTAGCAAATTTGTTTTCATTAACCCCTGGAGCCCGGAAGGATATTAAAAAAGTAAAGTAGACATACACATTAAAATGGTGTTTGTATCATTAAATTTCATAAAAAATTATAGAAGTTGTGGCGTTCTGACAAAAAAACCCTTTGGGAAATAGATAAAGATAATCACAGTACACACTTACTTTGGCATCATATTTGTAGACTTTCCAAAGGTCGTTTATACTAAGCTCTGGCTGCACGTACTCCTTGCGGTAGAATGCTATGAAAGGCACCTCAAGTGTTTGGTTGCGCATGAAGTCCAGTGCTTGACGGATCTTTGTTATTGTACTCGAGCCTCTGTGGAGGGAAATTATAATAATTTTTCATCTTGGCATTGATGTTCCTGCATTGGACCTGATAAGAGCAGTAGAGTCTAAATGTCGTGTGTGGAGGACATAAAATCATAAGTGCCAATTGACCACAAAACATTGCTGCCAGAATGACTCTATGTATTTATTTATATTTTTGAAGTTATAATTCTTTAGGCGCGTTATAAAAAAATGATGAGAGTGAAATTTTAAGATGCGCGCGCATACCGTGACACAAAAGTAACACTCTGAAGCAAATCGAATAAAGCAACTCGGAATATGTTATTCGAGACGGGAAATGTTGACGTTTGAGATTTCTATGTAGGGTACGCGGGTAGGCTCATTTTTAACCGACTTCAAAAAGGAGGAGGTTATCAATTCATCTGAATCTTTTTTTTTATACTATTTTTTAATGATGCCAAAGAAGTATAACTTCTCACGCACATACATAAGTACACGCACCCATTTTTTTTCATTCTATTGTTTGTTTTTAGTCTTGAAATAATTAATCATATGTATCAAAATCTTTCTTAAATATCTCTAAGTGCCAATGCGCTACGGTTTTATGACATTGCTTTAAGCCATTTAAACTATTAGGCGCGGGATATTGTGTGATTGAATATCTTATATTTCAGGATGATTAGTGCAGTTTAGTGTCAGACAATCATTTGTAATTTAGAGTTCTTTGTTTGACCATAGCCAAGTGACCTACTTGTCACATCATACATATAATATTATTTTAATTTTTAATAAATAACATAGGCGTTACCTTCGAGACCGCTCCCTCGACTCTTGCGGATCAGCTTTGGACACAGGTGGTTTGAGGAACGCCTGTTTGTATATCCACTCCGCCTCGTCCTCTAGTTCCGTGCTGCCTTCCTCCACCGGAGTTATTGGCACCTCGCGTATCTGCATGCGCTCGGGTACGTCTGTCTTCCTTATCTACAACACACAGCTATTTTTAAGGCTTTACTATGTGTAATTATTTTTTATGCAAAAGTTGAATATACAGTGTAAACTCTATATAGTGACACTGAAGGGACTGTGCATTTTATGGCGTTATAGAGAGTTGTCGTTAAATGGAGAGACATCAGAATTAGAAAAATAAAAAGTTTATTTCTGACTATTGTTAGTAGTTATGTGCATAAAAAAGAATGTTATTTGAACGCTATTGAGTATAGTCTGTTATTTTTGTCTGACGTCTTTTGCTGCACCAGTAATTTTGTTGTATTTTTTTAGTTATTTTATTAATATCTAGCAATACTGAGGCATCTTGGTTATAAAGGAAATATTTTTCCAATAATTTTGCTGCTTCCAGAGCTTCTTCAATGCTCGGCGGAAGCTCAGGCTCATCCGTCTCATCTTCTTCATCACCTTGTTCTTGATCCTCAGTTTTTCTCACTGAATCCAAAATTTCTTCGTCTGTGAGTGAAGCCGTTGTAAGCAGGCGGTCGTCCACTTCAATGTAGGTTTGAAGATTTACCGTATTTCCTGCCATGTTGAATTGTTGAATCCACTCAGTTAATGGAAGGTCGTCGTCGCTTTCAAACTCAGATTCTGTTTCCACCTCATCACTCGTAGAATTGGTACAAAGTCCAGCATGTCGAAAAGAGTGCTGTATAGTTGTGGGTGTCACTTCTTCCCAGGCTTTAGATAAAAAATTTACTGCATGCAGCATATTAACAGAAGTTTTACCCTCAGATTCGACTAGCTCCATCAATAATTTCCTTCTGTAGTGACCCTTGAGGCTTTTAATCACACTCTGGTCCATTGGCTGTAAGACACTAGTCGTATTTGGAGGAAGAAATGCCAACTCTATGTTTTGAAGGTTTGATATAAAAGGGTGGGCAGGGCAGTTGTCAACAAGAAGTAAAATTTTTCGTCCCTTTAATTCTGCATCCCACTTTCGCACTTCTTCTTCAAAAAGTTGACTGGTCATCCAAGCTGATTTATTAGCTTTATACGTCACTGGCAATTTTTTGATGTTCTTAAAACAGCGCGGATTTTTCGATTTGCCTATTATTAGTAGCTTTTTTTTCTCTGTGCCATCCATATTAGCAGCCACAAGCACCGTAATACGTTCCTTGGAAAGCTTTCCTCCCACACACTTTTCCCCTTTAAATTTCAGAGTTTTATCTGGAGTCAACTTATAGAAAATTCCTGCTTCATCAGCATTGAAAATGTCACTTGGGGCGTATTTTTCTATGAATTTTGACCACACTCTGTTAATCCAATCATGAGTCACATTTGTATCAACACTTCGTGCTTCCCCACTTATTTTACCATAGTTGATATGATGACGCTGCTTGAATTTTCCGAGCCATCCTTCTGATGCTTTGAAAGAAGTTAAACCAAGTTCAGCAGCAAAATTCTCCGCCTTAGCTTTCACGAGCGGCCCCGAGATAGGCATATTATTCTGGCGCTGTCGATGAAACCATGATAGTACAGCTTTATCCAAATCTTCGTATATAGGTTTCTTTAATTTTTTGGAAGATTTTCCCTCGCCCGCAGCGTGGAGGATTTTTTCTTTATTTTTCCATATTGTGGACACGGTAGAGCGACTAAATCCAAAGCGTTTGCCAACATCACTTATCTTCTCTCCCGTTTCTATTGCGCGTATCAGTAAAACTTTTTCGTCAATACACAGTGATTTTCTTTTAGTAGCCATGTTTACAGTTTGCAAGTTTGTGAGCAACTAAGAATATGATAAGGTATAGATAATCCATGACTCCTAGTTATGAATCATGGTCAATAACAGTCTACACGTGCAAGCAATCCCAATTTGTAAACAAAAGAATGAATTTCTTAGAAAGTTCGGTATGCATGATGCCGACAGTCGAGTTTATTGCGGGCTAGGATAATAAAGCGACAATAGATCGTATACAGCTGCGCAGTTTTTACTAATTTTAGCAACTTAATTGTTGTCGTTATTGAGAGTGGGTGTAATGCTATATAGAGTGAAACATTGTATGAAAAACAAGCTAAACCAACCAAAGCCAATTGATTTCGACGCTTAAGAGAGTTTGTCGTTAAATAGAGTGACGTTACATGGAGTTTACACTGTATGTGGATGCAAAGCCTAAAATCTGTCATTAATAGAGCTTTTGTGCAATAATGTGATACCATACTAATTGAAAAAATTTATTATGTATGATTGTAAGAACTTTAAATATATTAATTTAACTGTAACAATTTGTATAAATAGTTGATATATACTCAGCAATACCCTAATCTCTATTTTCATAAACATATACTTAACATTAGTTTATATATAACATCTATACGAAAGCAGCGTAAAATTAGTCTGAAGACACATTTTATTCATTTAAATTGGATTTTAAGGATCAACTAAAGTTAAATAAGATTCGGTGAAAATAGACATCAACAACATATAGAAGCATCAATAGTATACTATATTAAAACATTAAAATAAATAAACAAACCTCATTATCCAAATCGGTAAAATGGCTTCTCTTCAACTCACTAGGTTCATAAATTTCAAATATCGACTTTTTACTAGGCCTCTTCGCTTTGCCTTTCTTTGTACGGCGTCTTTCACCTGTGATGAAGAATGATCATTTATTTTGATGGGTTCTACTTAAAAAATGTTTATTTACACAACAGTGGGACACTGACATGACACATACAATATTGACAACCGGTTGAATTTATTAAATAAATTTGCATGAAGTAGGGATATTATCTCAAAAATCGTACATATACACCTAGAACTATGGTTACACATGTCAACTATTAACTTACCTTTACATGGTCAATAGACACATGTCTGTATGTACATAAAAAAGTTTTAATTCATAAAAAGTACACCAACTTCAATGAAAAACAAATTATGCATCACTATAAAATTTGAGGGTTTCCCTTGATTTTTCTGAGATCCCATCATCAGATCCTGACTTGGTGCCAATGGGACCAACTGGGAAGTAAACCCTTTTAAATAAGAAAAGAATTTCTCGAATCGGTCCAGGCGTCTTCGAGTAATCGGGTAACATACATAAAAAAAAGATTCCGACGAATTGTTAACCTCCTCCTTTTTTGAAGTCGGTTAAAAAGCATACCAACTAGAAAAAAACATCCTTTTTATACGTAAACAGTATAGAATTGAATGAGAGCTTACAGTATATGTAACAAACTCATTTTTTTCAAATCCTATGTCAAAGAAGCAAGTTGAAAAAAGTGCAAGAGTGACTTGACTTTATGTATTAGATATGCATTTCTTTCAAAGGTGGTTCCATATGAGATCTATGGACAGAGACAGAAGATCTAAATCTAACAAATGTGAAACTATTGCCAGCAAACACACTTGAAGTAAGTTTATAACTCTTATGAATTTATTTTCCCCCACTAGTAGTCAATGAGCTCTGTCTATAATTTTAGTGCCTCGATGTGATATGAGGAACAAATATGAAACTATTTATTGCCAGCAAACACACTTGAAAAAAGTTTATAACTCTAATGAATTTGTTTATAATCCCCGCTAGTAGTAAATGGGCTCTCTATCATTTTTTTTTAGTGCCTCAATAGACAGACTAGCAGACAGGCCACCTGATGGTAAGTAGTCACCGCCGCTTAGATCACCGATAGTAAGCTTGAATTACACACCCTCTTCCTCCTCATCCTCCAGGTACTCGTCCAGATCCTCTTCATCTTCATCCTCGTAGTCTTCCTCACCATACTTCTCAAACTCATCGTAATCAAAGTCTACACCGAATATGTCCTGGCCTTCTTGCAGTGAACTGTTGTGAGAAATTATGAATAGTATATATGATCAAAAGTGTTTTAAATTATACAAGAGAATCAAACAAGAGCCCATGCAACATATGTGAGAAAAAGAAATAAAGATTTTTTTAACCATTTCTTTTATATAGCTATTAGTCGTTAAGAGTAAAATTCATGAAAATTAGTATTTTGCCTTTTAGTTAAAATAAAATATATGTTTCAGGATTTTTAGAAATTCCACCTCTAAGCGGGTAAAATAGGGGATGAAAGTTTGTATGAAAATCCTGCATTTTTAAAGTTAAACGCATGAAAATTGTTCTCCCAAACATGACCTCCACGCGAGCGGAGCCGCGAGCAACAGCTAGTAATAAAATAAAAGAACTAAATTTCAATAATATTACATAATAAACACTTACGCATCAGTAAATATAGGTTTTCGTTTCTTTTTACGTTCAGCGATGGGTCTGCCGTCATCGTCTACAATGAAATCATCAGCATCCGATTCCATATCATCATTCTCCTCGTCATACTCAGTCTCACGAGGCGCCGCAGGCTCTGAGCGATTTTCGTCCTCCTAAAAACCACACATTAAAAACTGTCTATATAAACATCATTTTTTTTAATCAAATAGGTCACAACACTGATCTCTCTAAAGATAGCCTTCAACGCATCAAGAGACAAATACATATGTCAGTAACATACACATCCCTCAAAATTCATCAATCAACACACAGATCAAACGCACTTTTAGTAGGAAGATAACAGAAGATGGTATTACCACCTTAAACAATTTTATTACATACTGGTTGCTGAGAAATAAATATAAGTTTAAAAAGGAGCAATATGTAATTTAAGAGTTTTACTGTATGTTGCTTTTTTATTTAATTACTATTACATCAAAATAAAATCCCCACCTGCTGCTTATGATCCAAGTTATAGCCAAGAAAAAGAAATATATACTTAAAATTATCAAAACTTTATAACACAAATCCAAAGTAAAACTGAAATTTTAGTGTGTTCATTGTTACTTGCTGGAGAAAATAAGCTAATACAGGTATTTTGTGATTATATCAACATATTAATTATTTATTGTGTACTTAGTTTTCAGAATATAACATCTCAAACAGATTTTACCAATACCAATAATCAAAGAGGATGGCAAATGTTAACATAATCCACAGCATATACATCTGTTCTTTGCATGTACGCTATGAATTAAATAAATTAAAGCAAAACATACACATAAATTAAAGACAGAGTTTCACTACACAATGTTCATTCTTATCTTCACACCTATCTTTCTCCAACAATGTCACTATTGCAAAGACTATTTTTGCAATGACAAACTATGTATTACGCTTAATTCACAAAAGAAATAGTATCTTACTTCATCAGATCCACCAACAAACAGTTTCTCGGCAATGACCTCCCTCTCGAGATCAGGGTCATCCCCACCTTCATTGTCACTGTCATCGTCCTCCAATCGGCGCAGACGCTTGAACTTATTCTGTTGAACACATTTACATTTATTACAAATGTACATACCATAATTCAATATTTTGGGGCATGAGTTACTATTAACAATTGTACTGGGTGATGAGCACACAAATTAAGCCATGTTTAGAAGAATAATAATGTAATAAATTGATATCCAAGAATACAAATGCATTTTTAGATATTTTTTTTGGGAATTAATAAATCACATGTATAGCCACACCATATGAATATTGAGAATACCTGAAGACTTCATTACTTATAAGAATGGAACTTGTTAAGTTACATTTGTATTTTGCAATAAGAATAACCAACATCCATGATAATAAGAGCTTACCCTAGCAACTTTGACACCAAGATTTTCCTCAATAAGGTCATAATCTTCATCTTCAAGTCTGTCATCCAACTCATCATCACTTTTCTTTCTTTTCTTTGGCCCTGCACTAGCATCTGAGTCTTCTCCATCACTACCAGATTCCTCTATAGGTGCATCATCTATTAGATCTTTTAGCTCTTCACGAAGCCGTTCTTCATCATCTACAATAAGAAATATTATAATTTATTATTGTTTTGTTGTCTAAATCCTTCCCATCAGGCATTATATTTACATTACAGACAAAGCCATCATAAGTGTGTGTCAAAAATTTTGATCAAAATATTTAGGCAGCAAATGGACTTGAAAATTATGTCTTAAATACAGCGGTGGAAGAGGACTACATTTTTAAATCTTTTATGGAATGACACCTAGAGTATTCCTATTTCATTTATACAAAGGATGGTAGGTATGTTCAGTGAAACTTTAAACAATGGCAACTGTTAACAAGTTAGTATTAATATCATAAGATACTTTTGCTATGGATAATAAACTATACTGTCAGTGAACATTAGATGTCACTTTTGCAAAGGTGCAAAGAAACAAAGTAAAGAAGTAATGTATATCTTTAAGAACAATACATAAGTAATTTTTCTGATATATTTTTTATACCCACTTTCGTTCAGTGCTGAAATCACACCATTCACTTATATAGAGTTATAAAGAAATCTATACACAGCAAAGTGCTCATATAAGCATTTGAATATGATGCCCATGTATAGTAAAATAATTTGTGCCATAAAATCTATTTGTATATTTTCAAAACCAGAATAGTTGTGTAAATGTTCAACTACAAATTGATATCAAGTACATTGTTATAATTTTTATTTTAGTCAAGCATTTATCACAAAATAAAACTAACCAAAGATTCAGTAGAAGATCGAAAGGTCATCACAACTTTCTACATATTATCAATGTATCCAACACAACAATTTGTTTACGAATAACACAATGTAACAACGGAACTTTATCATCGTATTGGAGAAACATAACCTCATATTGGCTACGAAACAACATTCACAGCACTGCTGGAGAAAGTGCGCGACACAAACCTTCGTCGTCCTCCTCGTCATCGCTCTGCACCGCCGCTTTACGCTTTGGCTTCTTGCGCTCCGCCGGTTGGTCCTCATCCTCAGACTCCAACTAGGGCAAACGACCGCAATTAACACCAGCAAAAACTTTACAAGGCATACGCAATCATCAATGGCACAGGCTTGTTTCACTAACCTCGCTCTCCTCCGCCTCGGACTCTAGAAAATCAGCCATTCTCACTTACACCTAATTACAAATACCTAAATAACGACAATAATTAAATTGGCTATTATTCTAAAATGTAAGCCCTACATATATTAAAATAAAAAGATTGCTTGCTTGAAAAAAATATGTCACGAATGAAAGAACGATATAACACTCTCGAATGAATGATTTTTAGTTCGTAAATCGTGCTTACTGCTTCGTTCATTTTGGTGTGTATTATTGTTTATGGTAAATTAAGTGTTGCCGGGAAAAAGAAAATAAATAATAATGGTTAGATCTGAGTTAGAGGTCAATGTATACCAGAATAAGGATAGAAAACCGCAAAGCTCGAGGAAATGATATTTCTATAGTGTTGCTAGAATTTTACTTCTGTAACATTTTGCGTTACTTTTTAACAATACTATATAACTGCGTTTTTGATTTTAAAATATCCAAAAACTACAATGGAAACAAAACGGAGCAAGAACTGATTCTTTTGGTATCGTGGTAGCAGAAAGTGAGAAGAATATGAGTTGTACAATAAGGACATCTACGATTAGTAAATGTAGATGAGTACTAGTAGTGACTTGTATGATAATGACCTGCAGCATAATCGACAACCAGAATAAATTACAAAGTTACATTCTTAAAATTGACGGATACGACCGATGTTTTCGAAATTATAAAAAAAATATTTTTTTTGTTTAAGTTTAGTTGCGGCTTTTCGTACGGAAAAATAGTAAACATTTATTTGACTTTCAATTATAATAAAATCAGATAATTTTGAGATTGCGTTACCTTTGCGATAAAAATATTACTTTTTGAATAGTCTCGTGTAACTCATGACGGTCGACCATTGGCAGCACTGCATTTCTGACAAGTGACAAACATTATGCCATTATGTTTCAGTAGTATTATAATGCAAAAAGATTTAAACGTAAGACTAGGCAGTATGGTCGATTGTCCTTTGGACGAATAAAACGAAAAAAAAAATCTTGGCCATTATGCTACGTGACGTCATGCAGCAATGGTTGTGATTTGTGTTGGACTGGTAATATAAACAAATAGTATTATCAGTGACTTAAATTCTCTTAAAGAAATGACGAACGAAAACAATATTATTAAGAAAATTATTCACGCCGGCCAGCAGTACGTACCCATAGCAAATGGTAGCAAGGTAAAAAATATTTAAAAATATAATTATTTGTCTCGTAGTGCTATCACTAACCGTTTTCATATTTTAGATACATTTTCATTTTCAAACATGGAAACTCGACAAAGAAAGAGTGCTGTTAGATGATAGCCGAAAGATTGGCAAGAAAGAGCCAATGGTATTGATTATTGGCCACAAGTTTAAATTGGAAGTATGGGAGACAATAGTCAAATTGATGGCTGTGGGCGAGGTTGCTAGCTTTGTTGTGAAGAAAGATGTAAATATTTTTATATGATCTTTATTTATTAATCTGTTACATGATGAGTTTCGATTTTCTAATACTTTGCTTTCGGTTTTCTAATTACACATTTGTGTGACAAACAGATTTGCTTCGGGTCTGAGTATTGTGGGACCGTAGTGCCTCATAGTTCTTGATACCCACGATGCAGGTTTTACCTAGTGTGGGGACGGAACTATGTGTGTGACTGTTGGGTCTATTTATTATTTTAAGATTAACTCCTCACATGGCAACTATGAACATGTTAATCTTAATTTTTACCCCACTTTTATCTTAGTGCAACATTAGTTGTGCAAAAGTTCATTCCTCATCTCAGTTATTTTGCAGCTAGTATACAGTTACCCTTTTGTATCCAAAACATTACGAGAATTGGGGCAAGAGCAGCATAAAAGCAAGCACACTTGTACAATGACACTGCATACAGAGGGCATTGGATATAAAGATTTGGATGAATTGATAACAAAACCTTGTGACTTGGAGTTCATTATAGGTATGGATATTAAAAACTTATACAACATTGTAATTGGTACAGTAAAGTTAAACAAAAGGTCACTTAAGGATAATATATCAAGGTAATAATTAATAATTATCTTGAAAAATATATGAAGTTAGGTGCAACAAACGACTACGCATGTACTGTTGTGCAGAAAAATGTTGGTTACAGATTTTTTTATTTGTGAGGCTCGATATGTAAGAATACAAAGTATATGTTTCACAAATTTATAGAAGAACCTGGGCTAGGTCCTTCCTACCTACTTTTTAGAGAACCGACTGAAAAATATTCTATTAGATTCTGATTTTAGGAACACATTTTCAAAATGAACGCTCTCACCGCACACAACAATAGAAATATGAATTCATGTTAATACTTTTATTATTATAATTTTTTTAATAAATTTCAATTTTCACTGATTTACTTAGTTTTTTGCAATGCATGAACAGTTGAATAAAAACAAGTAATTTATATATTTTATTTTTATGAAACGAATGCTGAGCTGTGATCGGTCAAGCAAATCAGGCTCTGATGACTCTTTTTATCGTTTAACACTGCACATGTTTTATTACTCATTAAGGCAGGATTTTAACAACAAACCCTGTACACCTGCCAACTCTTATTACACAGTCAGGTCATAAGTATTGTCACACAGTAAAAACTTTTATTTTAGAATGCTGGCCACAAAAAAGATTATTGAATTCGAATTTCAAATTGTTCATGAAAATAAAAATGTATACTTTTTAGAATTTTACTCATTTTCAAATATGGAGTGGGCACTTAAAGAAGACCGTGTTGCAGTAATAGGGTGTTTGACTGGTGAAACCAAAAAATATAAAACTGCACTAGGAGAAAGGATAGTGGGCAAACATATATATTAAATACATTTTTTTAGTTTTAAATGTATTGTATACATTTTATTTTCGTCATTAAAATTTAGAGTTTTTAATCTGTGTTACTCGGTGCCAAAAACGTAGCAATACCGGCCGCCTTTGCTCGTGACGACATCGCACATAAACATTGCATCCTACGACGAATAAAATTGTAAGGAAGAACATATTTTTTGATGTGGAAATGTGTTAATTTCGTCTTCAAGTCTTCTATAAGAATGGAAGAAGGCATTACAAGGGCTGATAGTCGAAATCTACCACTTCTTTCTTAAAACTTTTGATTTTGGCACATGGATGAACAATTTATCGGGATTTAGTGTCGAGTTATTACACAAAGGCATTGAACAATATTTATATGCTGGCTAATTCATTTTTGCGGAAAAACTAACAGATAAATGCAAATAATTTGTTATGTTGTTAAGTGTCACGAACGTTTGTATATGTGCGATGATGTCACATAGAGATAATGTCACGTGACAACGCCTTTTAGCGCGAAATTATATATGAAAAAATAAAATCACGGATTTTATATAAATTGAGTATATTTCAATAATAAAAATATTACGGGGGCTATAAGTGAAGAGTCCTCTATCGATGTCCATCAATTTTCAAAAATTGTCAAATACCCTATTGCGTTGCATCGTTGCGGTTACGCGCCAATTCAAATATTTGACATACTGAAAATTTTGAATATAACCATAAGATTCGTTTATCGTACCATCAAACGATACAATGAAGACTCTAGTGTAGATGACAGGTCAAGAAGTGGTCGCCCTCGGTCTGTTAGGACTCCAGCAGTGATAAAAGCTGTGAAGGCGCGAATTCAAAGAAATCCCAAACGTAAGCAGAAACTGTTGGCCCTTCAGATGGGGTTAAGCAGAACCACGGTGAAAAGAGTGTTAAATGAAGACTTAGGGCTTCCTGCATATCGAAGAAAAACAGGACATCGTTTGAATGCTCGTCTAATGGACCTGAGACTGAAGAGATGCCGCGCTTTGTTGAAGCGGTACGCGGGAAAAAAAATACGGGAAATTCTTTTTTCAGATGAAAAAATTTTTACCGTAGAAGAGAGCACAGTAGTGAAGAAGCGAGCAACCGTATTCCGCGTGTCCAACGAGGTCATTTTCCATCCTCGCTCATGGTATGGTTGGGAGTTTCTTATTGGGGCTTAACAGAGGTACATTTTTGTGAGAAAGGTGTAAAAACGAATGCAGTTGTGTATCAAAATACAGTCCTGACGAACCTTGTGGAACCTGTTTCTCATACCATGTTCAATAACAGGCACTGGGTATTCCAACAAGATTCGGCGCCAGCTCATAGAGCGAAGAGCACACAAGACTGGCTGGCGGCGCGTGAAATCGACTTCATCCGGCACGAACACTGGCCCTCCTCCAGTCCAGATTTGAATCCGTTAGATTACAAGATATGGCAACACTTGGAGGAAAAGGCGTTCTCAAAGCCTCATCCCAATTTGGAGTCACTCAAGACATCCTTGATTAAGGCAGCCGCCGATATTGACATGGACCTCGTTCGTGCTGCGATAGACAACTGGCCGCGCAGATTGAAGGCCTGTATTCAAAATCACGGAGGTCATTTTGAATGAACTTTAGTGTCATAAGAATCTATGTTTTGTTAAGTTCATTTTGATATATAAATGGTTACATAATGAATAAACTTGTTTCAATTATTTTATATTAAACATGTGACAGAATTTATGACCTGACTAGGTATTAGTAATAGGTGTCTAAGAAGTCCGAAGAAATGTTTAATTGTTTTAGTTATATCTATATATGTTTCAACTGACTACGATAAAAAGACTATTGGGAGACGCTAATTAATTTAGTCATGTTGCTTGCCGAAAGTGACTAAATTCGATTAGCGCAATACATCTTAAGCATCTTGCTGTCAATCTCATCAATAATAAGATGAATATGACATGACAATGTTTTAAATGTGTTTTACACTAATCTTATTGTATCAATTCAAATGTATCAATCACTCGATAACATTGAATTGATACAATTACTGCTTGCTTGTGTACTGCTTAGAGTAAGCGAGATAAGACCATGCTACAAACATACGCGAGTGAGCGAGGCAGTTATACAACGCTGTTATAATCTTTAAAGGTGGGGATTGCCATTAAATCATACTATTAGTGCTGTTCGATTCAATTGTGAAACTCGATAATCTAAGCAATCGAATAAGATTGTTATTTTCTTAACTTAATGTTTGCGTCCTATTTATAAGCTTTATGATTACTTTTTAATTTGATTTCGTTAATAATGAATGCTTAAAATATCTCAGTCTCAATATATACTGACTTTCTGTACTTACATACGAAAATTTTTCAAATATTTTTTTATGGCGCTACTATTTACTTAGTTTAAAGAAATATTTCTTCGTTGGTATCAAATATTTGATTGTATCTTGCAAATACAAAATACGTATATCGAATAAAATGTTTCCATTAATCGGTAAGTTTTTGATTGTCGTTCATTGTTGAAGAGCCACATTCCTAGCCCCGTCCATACCCCTTGCTTGCCACCAATTAGACCGAAAAATGGGTTCTGCGCAGCTGCTTGCAGCTAACTTCAGAGAGACAAAGATTTGTTGTGCGTTCTGTAGATTGTTATAAGTTTAAATATCATGTGTGTAATTTGAATATCCAATAAGCATAATTATTTAGATAATTTAAATATGAGCTTAAACAGAATGTATTTAATTCTACTTTCAGTTAAATGGTTTTTATGTAGTTTTTATTAATTTTATTAGTCATCGATTTGTATAATTAAGCGGATCTTGATATCATATGCATGTAGGCATGAGTCCGAAATATCAAAATATAACTTATATCGTTATGAATTAATATATCATATTGTATCGATAAACCAAAGTACATAACCGATATCACATATCCAACCAACTATCGAAAACCAAACCAACTTGAGAACGAAACGCAAACTACAAACACATCGCATCGAAATCCATATTCGCATCGTCTCTTTTTAACAATGATAATTTAATCTGTATATATAAAAGAAGAAACTGACTGACTGACTGATCGATCAACGCACAGCCTAAACGGCTGGGGTTAGAGACTTGACATTTTGACAGTAGGTACCTTTTATGACGTAGGCATCCACTAAGGAAGGGTTTTTTGGATATACCACCCCTAAGGGGGTAAAATAGGGGATGAAAGTTTGTATGAAAATCCGTCATTTTTTAAGTTACACGCATGAGTATTTTGTATTGTATACTTTTTCTCCCAAACATGACCTCCACGTGGGCGGAGCCGCGAGCAACAGCTAGTCTGTATATATAAAAGAAGAAACTGACTGACTGATCGATCAACGCACAGCCTAAACGGCTGGGGTTAGAGACTTGAAATTTTGACAGTAGGTACCTTTTATTACGTAGGCATCCACTAAGGAAGGGTTTTTGGAAATACCACCCCTAAGGGGGTAAAATAGGTGATGATAGTTTGTATGAAAATCCGTCATTTTTTAAGTTAAATTCATGAAAATTAGTATTTGGCCTTATAGTTAAAAATAAAAAATATATATTTCAGGATCTTTGGAAATTCCACCCCTAAGAGGGTAAAATAGGGGTAGAAAGTAGGATATTCCACCTGTAAAAGGGTAAAATAGAGGTAGAAAGTTTGTATGAAAATCCGTCATTATTGAAGTTAAATTCATGAAAATTAGTATTTGGCCTTTGAGTTAAAAATAAAAAATATATATTTCAGGATCTTTGGAAATTTCACCCCTAAGAGGGTAAAATAGGGGTAGAAAGTTTGTATGAAAATCCGACATTTTTGATGATAAACGCATGAAAATTGGTATTTGGCCTTTTATTTAAAAATTAAAAATATATATTTCAGGATTTTTTGAAATTCCACCCCTAAAGTGGTTAAACAGGGGAAGAAAGTTTGTATGAATCTCTGTAATTTTTTTAGTTAAACGCATAAAAATTGGTATCGAATCTGGTTGAAATTTGGCACAGAGATAGATTATAGTCTGAAATAGCACATAGGCTACGTTAATCCCGGAAAATGTACAGTTCCCGTGGGATAGTTTTGGTTTTGTTTTAGACAAAGCAAGGGATCCACATGATTTTTTGCATAGTGTTTGTTAAAGGGCTACTTTTTATACCAGAAAAAGCACGGTTCCTACGGGATAGCATTATACAGGAAGATGTGATAGCTTAAGAGGTCTCCATGGATTTTATACCTTTTCTTTCAAAAATAATCACCATGCGGGCGTAGCCGCGGGCAAAAGCTAGTATTGTATACAAAGAGACGAAGCGAATATGGATTTCAATGCGATGTGTTGCGGTTATCGTGTCACTGTTAAGTGCACATCGCAAAATAAAATCAAACTTTAAAACAATAAAGTCTATTTTTATGGATAACATAGCAAATCGATATTTTCACTGTTGTGTGTAGTTGTCAGATTAGTCGAATTTGAAATTATCTTTAGATTTACAGACATAAGGCGTAGATTTGCATGAACAAGCATATTTTGTTTTGGAAACGGTTTGTTTACGTTTTGGACGCCGATTTTGAATTTTGTTTTTGCACAGTTTAAATAGTTTGCGTTTATGTTTCGGTTCTTAATTGCGCAATCGGTATCAAATCATGACTACTAATACCGATATCTGAAAACGGTTTTCGATATCGATATGAAAACTCAATATCGGTTATGAAACCGTTTGTCCTCAAAAACGAAAACGCCCATGTATATATGCATGTTTTGTTTATTCCTAAAAGGTGGTACATGGTTGCACATTATTATTACTTTGTCTTAAAATTGTTATAAGTATGTACAACCAAATAAAGAAAAATAATCATTATAGAAGTGCTTAAGGTGGAGAGATCAGATCAATATGAGAGAGAAATGTGGCAGTTGAGTATCAAAGAGAGAATAGATCTCATACCAACACTCAGGGAGAAAGGTAATCAACTATATGGACTGAAACAGTATGATGAAGCAGAAGAAGCTTATAATCAAGCTCTGGCCATCTGTGAACAACTCATGATCAGGTACTGAATTCAATATATTTATTTATCTCTACTAATTTGCTGACTTCAACAATGATTAACCACTCACGGATCATTTGGACACCATTGTCCAATCAAAAACTGGCAATACTCTCCCTTATTGACATGCATTTTGAATGTATTTGTAATATTATTATTATGGAAATAAAGTTGATTTTGGTTTGTATTTTTGCTCACTACTTATTACCTTTTTCCAAACCCAGTATCTTTGTCCTAGCCTAGTAACCTTGTAAAAACAACTAAATAAAGAATAAAAGTGAGCACACCTGCAACCTGCATAAGTCTCTGTCCTATAAATTCTGCATCTTTATAATCTCATAGCCTTCATGGTGGTTGTAGCCTTAAATTGGCAAATTACTTATAATTAGTTGTAAAAACTTTAAAACGGGTTTGTAAATATTTTTTGTTGACAGGGAGAGAAAGGCCGATGAAGAATGGATTGAACTGAATAAAATAAAAATACCAATATTACTTAACTATGCGCAATGCAAACTTATCAAACAAGATTATTATGCTGTAATAGAACATTGTAACACTGTATTGGAACATGATAAAGGTAATTAAAGTCATAATCAGTACTTCCTAAACTATTCAAATAATATAAGTCTAGCTTCAAAAAAGAACATCTTTAGGTACATACTTCTTTAAGGTTTAAGAAAAAGAGATACTTGTAAAACTTTCAATAATTACATTTGTTTTTTCAGATAATGAAAAAGCTTTATTCAGAAGAGCTAAAGCACATAAAGGTGCTTGGAATCCAGACCAAGCTGAGGATGATTTTAAACTGATTAAATCCATCAACCCTTCCATGGCACCTACTGTTGATAAAGAACTGGAAGATTTGAAAATAATGCGTAAGGAAAAAGAAGAACAAGATAGAGATGCACTCAAGAAATTGTTCAAAAAAGACAGTGAAACCTCATAACAACCAATGTTATATCAATATAGATCCATGAATTGACAGAGCTTCACAAAAAAAGGAAACTGGTTAAAATAATAGTATAAGGCATTTAACTATAATGCCTAATTGCATATGGGTATTATACTAGTTGAAATATTAAGCAATGGATTAAATAAATATTAATGGACCAATTAATTGTTTAAAGCACAGAGATTATGAGGTTAAATTATTAATTCAATATATCTGAACATTTATAAATCATATCTATTTAGTAGCTACATTTAAATATTTTTAAAATTATAAGGTGTATAAGCAATGATAATACATTGATCCATTATGTATTAAACTCTTTCGAAAATGGATATAAAATCTTGATCATTACTTACTGTGATCTAAGCTATGCTGTGTTATCAAAAATATATCTTCCAGCTAGTGTCTTTTATACCAAAAAACTACCTTTAGTAATATTGTAGTTGAAGCTATTTATTTTATCTAAATTAAATTATATGTGTTACCAAACAGGTTTTTTGTGTTATTCATATGATGACCCACCAACGCAATGTATAAACTTCCTTTGTAACTCCCACAACCAAGACGAAACTATTATAGTGGTGTGTTAAAAATCTATCATAAACTTTATGCTGCTAACGTGCGAAATAAATAAATAAATATAGATAGACCAACACTAAAAAAATTACCTTCCTTTCTAGGGTAGTCAGGCAAAACGCCACATTTCAAGCTTCTTCCGCGTTCAGCCGTTTATTAAACTGTCGTGACAGGAGGATATGCCGGCGGCGCAACTAAACAGGCGAAAGTCGCCCTTATTGACGAGTGATTTTGAATTGTATATTTATCGAAATAAAATTCATTTTTGATTGTATTTTACTCACTACTTTTTACCATAAATATTTTGGAAGCCTTGCCAACCAAATAAAGTAAGATGCATATATGCCAATATCAAAAAATAATAATTGCGACAACTTTAGTGTTTGCGCCGCGCGGCCATTGACCGGGAGTGATTTTATTGTGTATTTCTTGTGATTTTGTGTGTTTTGTGTTGTGATTACAAGGTGAGTTGAACTATAATAATTGGTTAGTCGATCCATGCAATAAATGTAAATAAATATATTGGTTTTCGAGTAAATTTTGCATCTCGAAAACGAGACTATGTGACTCGTAATTTTCGGTTATTTACAATTAGTTTGTACATAATAACGTTGAAATAAGCTTTATAATCATATACAGTGATTGTTTTAGTAAATATCTGCATGTAATTTTGATAAAACTTGTAAAATTATTTTCAATAATATCGGTTGGTGAAATTCAAAATACGACGCATCGGCACGAAAATGTTGTTGCATATAACTTTGAGCTGTATTGCTATGAAGTTAGGGACCGTTTTCTTTTTAGCGAAGCATTCAACCGGTTTAGGTAACGTGTTTCTAATAGTGCTGTTCTAGAATATTTACCGTTGTACGATACGATATTGTTATTTGTACTTCGAAGTCGGCATTCGTTTATAAATTGCTCGGAATTATAATTTATGGCTAATATGGCGAAATGGACCTATTAGATTGTACAGGAAAAATAACCATTTTTGAAGTTATTACAGTTGCAATTTTTGTTTTTATATTACAGTACCGTGTCTCGACCGTGGAGAATCAACGACGGGCCGCCATCGTCGCGCTTTCTGGAGGAGCTGTTTGGGGAGGATGAGACGGACTCTGAGGAGCTCACGGACTCCGAAGACCAGACCGATAGTGACGAGGTATTTGCAATTGATTGTTACTGATGTTTATGTAAGGTATAATTTTAAGAAAAGCATCTAAAAATATGTATACCAGATGTTTACACCTTGCAGAATCTTCACAAGAAGTATCTAATGTTTATCTAAGAGCTTTGGTGCTGTGGAATTTATCTACCTTGGTTTAATTTTTTGACTCATGCATGAAGTATCTTTCAAGAATTCACCCTATTCTTGATGTGGTTATTTGTATGTCTCAATGTAAATTGTAAACTCATTTGTAGCAAACTTTGGTTATTTATTTTATAGTACGAGACACCGGACCCGCATCCTCCCCCGCTCTGCACCAGAAGATCTTCGGAGCGGCGAGACGGCGACGATGCGGGCGTCAATAGGTTCCGGTCGAGATCTCTACCGCTGTCTCGCCAGTCAAATTCGTAAGCTTTATATTTTTCATCCACATACCTTCAGAACACATTTAGAGTTTTATTGTAGCTAAAATTTCTTTACTGTATACGAAGCGTTTGCTTTGTCTCGAAATATTTATACCGCTCTCTCAATATTCTATCTATTACACCTAATTACGAAAGTAAGTAAATTTCAACAGGAGACAACTGCAATTTTTTTTTATTCAATTTTTATGTGTCTCTTCTATTATTTTTCAGATCACCGGGGTCTCCAAGCAGTTGGCTACTTCTAGAAGATGAGGATGATGTGATTCTGCTCATCGTGGCAGAAGATACGCCGGCGCTTGGAGACCAGGAAGAGTTTTATGACCCGGACGCTCATGTCCTGAATGCAAGGGATGAAAGAATGAGTCGTATGCCAGGCCGTATGACTGATGCCCGAGTGGGCGTGGGCGAGGGCGTCCGGGTCGTGGTTTACGGGGTGGACGTCGTCATCGAGTAGGTGGTGACCAACGTGGTCCTCACACTGGCCTAAATATATAATTACAGATAGTGGGCCGGTGAGGAATCGCCAAGTCAGGAAGAAATGTTTCATGTGCGTGCGGGCGGGGCACAGAAACAAAACGACACCATTCCAATGTGAGTCTTGCCATGTACCGCTGTGTGCGGTAAATTGTTTCAAGGCTTACCATTCCTAGTCCAACGGCGCAGAGAGGATTTAGCTAGTTTTTACAAGCTGCTTGGCAATAGGTATCCTTTATGCAGATTGTTTTTGTTGCGTTTATTTTTTTTTGTTTTTAGTAATATTCTGTATTTTCAACTCAAGACATTATATGTTGCCACTATGTACATGTTTCAAATTATGTAAACCTGTGTAATTGATGTAAGGCACTATTTGGGAACACGAATTGAAACAAACTTTCCGTTCTCAACATCTATTTATTCATTTACAACAACAAAAAATGTTAATAAAATAATATACACAACGACTCTGTTTTTTATTTTGTACAAAATAATAATAAAGTTACACCTAAACTTTTTTCTGATTTATCGATAAGCATCGATAAGACACTTGGGCAGCAGCGGCACATTACTAGTCGTAAATAAAGTACGTGTTCGAAGAAAATCCTTATTTTTATTTTCAACGATTTAGTTATTTATTCTAAGTGTAAATTATAGCAATTTACTATAAATATACTATATTGAGTATTTATCATGAAAATATAATGTTTACGTAAAGTATGTAGGTAGCTTAGGCCTTGAAAATAGACATTTGAAATTGTCATAATTTATCCGTTTTTACTTAGTAAATGTTGATAATTCTTTCACAACTATAGAAAACAATGTCAAATAATGGTCTCTTGTTTGATTATTAGGGTCGGTCCCCGCTCGCAATATAACAAAAAAATGTTTACAAATCGTAAACACTTGACGTAATCTGAGACTGAGTGGTTGTTTCAAGGCCCTTTTTTTGCTCACATAACCCGAGCAAGACAAAAGAAAGGTTTGTTTTTTCGTTAGCGTGTCTTTTGTACATGAAATCAATAAGACTATTCATAAAAAATATAGTTATAATTTTATATTATTCCAACAACAAGTCGCTCAACACACGATTACGCAATTCCGAAATTTTCGCAATTTACTAAAAGTCGTAATGTCGAGTTTGTTTTGTGGGTATCACAATACAATGTAGTTAGTAATACCCTTCAGTTTTCTTATGCCGTTTAGAGAACGAAGTTTCATACAGTATAACTTGTTTATGGATTATGTACCATAATACTGCCTCCGAAGTTTGAGATTCCCGCGTTTTACGCTTACGTCATCTATGGTACATATTTAGATTGTCAAAATTTGCCTCCCGGCTGGAGGGGTTAAATGGGGCGGGGATTTAGTGCTAAAATCATTGACTTATATTCTACCGATAGACACGAACTGTCGAAGAAACAATATGTTCCAAATACCATGTCCGCCCACTAATGCCATCTATTTATTGTACTAAGAGCTTGACCAATGAGCAGATACGACTCATATCTATAATGTATTTGAGGACCATCCTGAATACTGAGTTGTTTAACATTTAATTTTATTACTCAACAGTGGAAGAGCCCATAATAATGTTTTTTGTTATATATTTTGTTGAAACAAATTACTTTTATAATAACTTTTTTTATTTACAATTATTTAGATAACTCAAAGTGAGGTATAATTGAAGCCACATAAATAAATAAAAATAAAGCAAAATTTTAGTGAAAATAAATAAATCGCATTAAATCTGTATATATAAAAGAAGAAACTGACTGCCTGACTGATCGATCAACGCACAGCCTAAACGGCTGGGGTTAGAGACTTGAAATTTTGACAGTATGTACCTTTTATCACGTAGGCGTCCACTAAGGAAGGGTTTTTAAATAGGGGAAGAAAGTTTGTATGAAAATCTGTCATTTTTGGAGTTAAACGCATAACAATTTGTATTAGGCCTTTTATTTAAATATTAAAAAAATATATTTCAGGATCTTTGGGAATTCCACCCCTAAGGGGGTAAAATAGGGGAAGAAAGTTTGTATGAAAATCTGTCATTTTTGAAGTTAAACGCATGAAAATTGGCATTTGGCGTTTAAGTTAAAAATATATGTTTCAGGATTTTTGGAAATTCCACCCCTGACGGGGTAAAATATGGGAAGAAAGTTTGTATGCAAATCCGTCGTTTTTGAAGTTAAAGGCATAAAAATTGGTATTTGGACTTTTAGTTAAAAATAAAAAATACATTTTTCAGGATTTTTGGAAATTGCACCCCTAAGGGGGTAAAATAGGGGAAGAAAGTTTGTATGAAAAATCCGTAATTTTTTAAGTTAAATGCATGAATATTGGTATTGGGCCTCTCAGTTAAAAATAAAAAATATATATTTCAGGATTTTTGGAAATTGGGGTAAAATAGGGGATGAAAAACTGTTAGGATGGTTTTGTTTTTATTTTAGACAGAGCAAGGAATCCACATGATTTCTTGCATAGTGTTAGTTGATGGGCTACTTTTTATACCAGAAAATGCACGGTTCCTACGGGATAGCATAATAAAGGAAGGTGTAATAGCTTAAAAGGTCTCCATGGATTTTATACATTTTCTTCCAAAAATAACCACCACGCGGGCGTAGCCGCGGGCAAAAGCTAGTATTGTATAAAAGCGTTTATTTCATAATTACTTTCCTTGAAACAAAATTTATTTGGTAAATTTCTGGCGTTTAGTAGTAGAGCTTATCTCTGGGTCTACCTTAGCCTCGTGATGTAGTCTAATTTTCGAATATTTTTCGATTATATACATAATCCGTATGTACAAAATTATGTAAAAATAATGTGGACAAACAATACAAAGAATAATCATCCATCAAGTGCCTATGTTGCACCCTCTGATCTAAGCGACTTTGTTTTATCTATGACAGAAGCAGCGATCTATATGTACTACGTACTAGATGCGGCGACCAGAACAAACATTATGTTCCTCCGAGTTGAGGTCAACTCGGTGGAACATGTTTGTTCTGGTCACCGCATCGAGTACGTAGTACATATAGATCACTGGCTAAAATCGACATGCAATATACCTAACCAAGAATTACTACCTGCGTGATCTAGTTGTCGACATTTGGCAAACTTATAGATTTCAGGCTTAAGGCTTCTAAATGGTACAAATCAATTATATACTACTAATCTGTTCAATGAAATCTGAGAAGTAAGCATTACGTTTTACGTTGCTTTTACCGAAAAGATATGAATAAAAATGATTTTAGGATTAATCAATTGAGTTAGAGCCTTTACCAACCAATCTCATTGTTCAACTACCGCCATGTATCGAGATTCGAGATATTACAAGCTACTGACAATGATAATGGTTAAATTCCGGATATGTGACATTATATAGGTTTATTATAAAAATGTAGAGCCATGTTACTACGTTGTAACTACCCATTCATGCTGTAAAGGAAATTCAAAAATATCGTATATATAATAATAGCGTTTCGTACCTAGTAATAGTGTTCTGTGATCGTAAATCGGCTAACTAATCGAACATCCAAATCACCCTCCCTTTACCAATCTCCATTCGTTTTCATTTAGGCCGACGCGCACCCATTGATTTATCTGGAATTAAGAGTTATTTATTAGCGGCGGTGGCCGGTGGGTATCACTTGCCATCAGGTGACCCGTTTGCCGACCTATACTATAAGAAAAACAACATAAACTTTATTTCATATGTATGTAACTGTATTTCTATGTCCGTTAAAGACTCGGAAACGGCTAATTATTTCTCAAAAGATTTTTATGAAATTTGGTTCAGAGAAGATGCTCCTGTGAAGTTTGCTAGCGATCCGACAGGTGGCGCTGTTGTCACTTGTCGAAATCTGAATTTATTTTTTCTACGAAAATTCGGTCCACATAGAAATAGAAGTTTGCTAGCGATCCGACAGGTGGCGCTGTTGTGACTTGTCGTAATCTGAATTTATTTTTTAACAAAAATTCGGTCCGCATAGAAATAGAAGGCGATTTATGGCAGGACAATGTCTGCCCGGGACCACTAATGTTATATAATAATTTATGGCAGGACAATGTCTGCCCGGGACCACTAATGTTATATAATAATTTTTATTAAACACCCGGTACCTACTTAATTTTATATGTTTGATGTGAGTTTTCAGAGTATGATATAACGGAACGGAATAAAAAAAAACATATGACACAGACACAATAAACAGAAACATAACCTCAAAAGTAAGTTTCGTTCACAGAACAATTTAACCGTGGCGAGGTTTAATTGCGTGGAAAAGTAAATAAATATTACAATAAGTAATATTTTAAACTAAAATGTCTGAGCTATGTGAAGTCAAAACAGAAGACAATGTTGAATCTAATAGCAATAATCATACCAGTGAAGAGTATGCGTATCTAGATCGTGGAGGATTTTCTTCAGAAAAATTTAAGATAGAGCTGCGTGGTCTACCCAAGTTTTATGGAATCGCTGTAAGTTTTATAAAAATATTGTTAATATACGTGGTTCTATCATAAATAAATAAGGAATGAATGTTAATATTTTTATTCTGGTGTACAATTAAGCATAAATAAATGAAAGGCTTCATAGAATATCATCTTCAATATATATTAGAATGACTAACAATGTCCATTGCTTTAGAGTTTAGAGCTAGAGCAATACTTATGAAGTAAAATACATTTTGCATTTTATTGACAATGTAAGCTACACAGCGAACCAAATATAAATCTCATAAGGCACTGGCCACAGATAAACACAATGAGGTTTATAACGGTAGGCAGCGTCTTTGCTGTGCCCTGGCATTGCAGAAGTCTATAAGCAGCGGTGTCTACTTACCATCAGGTGGCCCATCTGCTCGTCTGTCTATACAGGCAGTAAAAAAAAACTTATAAAATCATAACCTATTACAACAAATATCCTAAAAGCATAATCTACATTTCACACATGTAACCACTATTGTACTTTTTATTAATAGATTATAATCGTTATTTGGGTTCTATATAATAAATGTTGAATATTACATTTCAAGGAATTAAAGAAACTTTTCAACCAAAAGCTCGGCTTAAATGCTAGCAAAATCAAACGTCCCAAGCACGGCAGTCCCTGGTTGTTTGCATGCTTCCAAAATGATGAGGAGAGAACAAAGGCTATTGCGGCTCTAGATGGATACTCCTGGAAAGGTATTAAATAAATATATGTTTAATTATATATCTAAAATATCAAATTAGAATCAGAATAAATAAATAAATATAAAAGTGGTAGAGTCACGCTGTAGACATATTTGTCTACAGCATGAATGGGCCGGCTCGACTGGGGTAGTACCACTGTCGCATTTCGTATGGTAAGTGAGATATCCGGAGACCCAGATTCCTTTTCTTTCCATAATCCCTATTCCTGTTGTTAAAGGCCGACAGCACATACGTGAAATTTGGTATTGTGGATGTTCATGGGCGGTGGAGATCACTTAACATCAGGTGACCCACTGGCTTGTTTGTCAGTTTTCATGTAACTGATAATGTTTGTATCTAACCTTACATTAAAGTTATGAAGTCCTGATAGATGTCATTGTTTTATATTTGAGATAATTATCAAGAAAATGCTTGAACTGATTGATATTTTAGGCTGAAACTAAGTAAATTAATAATAACATAACATCTATCTATGGCATATAATACCAGAGTTTTTCTAGGCAAGACTCTAAAGGCAGAAATTGCAAAACCAGCACCTGACCCACTAGTTAGAAAGAGGAAGCAGGAGAATGAGAACTCAGTGCAGGAAAAAAAGAAGAAACAAGAAGATGACAGGAGTCAAGAAGAGAGGATTAAAGATGCAACTACACCATACTGGAACAAGCCATATGAAGAACAGGTATTTAAAAACACTGTTAAGTACTTGAATAGGTAATATAAATACACAAACAGTCACACACACACCGACCCCACACTGGGTTAAACCTGTATCATGGGTATCAAGAACTACCATCGACTATGTTCCCACAACATCCAGACCTGAAAATCAGTCAGTCACCCAAACATTTGTCTTGGTGCGGGAATCGAACCTATGGCCTCTCATTTCAAAGCCGGCTATTCGCCCGCTGCGCTAGGGAGACTGTTGTATGATCTTATATACTTTCAATATTAGTTTTTGAATATGTTACACATTTGTTAAGATATATTATTAACCCTTAACCAAATCTCAAAGGCTTATTCTGTAATAGTATTGAAAAGATAAATATTAATTTTATCACAACATAAATGTAGTTGTAAAACTTATAAATATTTTTGTCCTACAGTTAAAGCTTAAAGAAAAGGATATCAAAGATATACTAATGAAATTTGATAATGAAATATGGAAAATAGATAAACAAAAACGTTCAGAAATCGAAAAAAATCGCAAACTTTACAATGGCTTAAGTTTTGAATTGATGTCTATAAAGCAGTCTCCAGTGACAGTGGGCTATAGGAATAAATGTGAGTTCACTGTAGGCATTGATGAGGTGACCCAGTTGCCCACTGTTGGGGCCAGACTGGGAAGCTATGTCACTGGTAAGGTTGGTGTTGGCCCAGTACAACATCTCACTCATATATCGGAGAAGACTAAAAATGCTGTTTTGGTGAGTGACATTAAAGATATTGATTGGTAAAATGTTAATTTATTTATAGTTATAACATGTAGATCCTTAATTGTACATTGAATTCATTGTAATAAAAAATTTATGTGATATTAGAATTATATACCTGATTATTTGTTTGTAGTTCTTCCAAGAATTTGTAAGGAGTTCAGAGTTGCCTCCGTTTTCACCAGTTGACTACTCAGGCTACTGGAGGTTCCTCACAGTAAGACATTCTACTTCTACTGATGATGTGATGCTTATTGTCCATATGCATCCCCAGGTAATGTACCAACACGGATATTTCTCAAAAATTTATTTTACCATTGTTACTCAATTTCTTTAAATAGTATTTTACAAGCTATAGAACTATCTACCGAGACTGTTCTGGCGGATTCGAACCGAGCCCCCAGTTATATATAAATTTTCGATGATGAATTTTTTTATGTATGTATACATTGTTAATGATCGTTCGCTTTAAGGGTGGAGAAATATCTCGCGACGATACCTACATATCTGAGAGATATTTAAAAGCCTATCGGCCACCCTTCATTAGGCCAGTGTGATTAACTAAAACCTAACCCTCTCTCATTAGTTGAAAAGGAGGGTTACTCTTGACACTTGATTCCAATTTAAAATTGGGATTGGGTTCGAAATCTGTACAATTGGCACTATTGATCGCAACTCCAGCGCACGATTTAACTGAATACGGCGGAATTTTTAGTAACTAAACGAAATGGAGTATGTACGATGGCTAGTTCGTAAATATTCTATTTAATTTAGTTGAGTGAGTTAGAGTTCCAATGTCGTCTTGATTGGAATTGAAACTGTATCAAGATCGAGATTGGGGTAATATACAAGATTAGTTTTTGTATACCATTTATGGTCGAAACACCCAAATTAGATTTTGGTATGAAAGATCAGATAAATATATGACATAATAATAATAAGGAAAACTTACGCTGTGACATGCAAAAATAATTTATCCCGTTTCTTGAACGATGCATGGGCATCCGCGCGCTGCTGTTGGTTTCCCGCCAAAGTATTATGTAGGTATAGGTAAACGACCGACACGCGCCGCATTTTTATTAAGTAATAAACAAGGTAAGGTTGACGAAAATTTTTATATGTTTTTGGGATACCAATATAACACGTTAAAAATTAGTGAAATAGATTGTGCTACTGATTCTCAATAAACTACTTTCGGCTTTGTAGTATACTAAACATAATGTTCTATAGGTAGAAGGCTGATAAAAAAAATTACAGTTCCTAAAAGACAAGTAGCATTATTGATGGTGGCGTGCGCGCTAACGCTTACACAATGTACAACTTTAGAATCATATATTATTGTTTTAGGATATGTCTGGAGAGGAACTAGACAAAGTAAAGAAAGACTTAGTGCAGCATTTCAGTTCTGAAGAAGCTGTTGCCTGCGGCATCAAATCTTTGTACTTTGAATTGGTCATGAAAAGGTATATAATTATTGTATTGAAACGCTCATTGATGAAGAAAACGCGCGAACTCTTAACCGAACCTGCGACCCTAGTAAGAGTTTTATGAATGACATTCGGTGTTTACGAAATAATGTATGAAGTTTATAGACTTTCAATAAGACCCGCTAGGGGCGGTGTACGAGTTTACATAAATATTTTCATGAACACCGAGGTGAAGTCAGTAGTAAACCTCGCACTAGAGGCACTGTAAACCTGCATATCTGAGAATTCTTATACGAATTGCAAAGGTATGTGAAGTCTACCAACCCGCATTAGGCCAGCGTGGTGGACTAAGGCCTAATCCCTCTCACTAGTAGAGGAGGCCCGTGCCCAGCAGTGGGACAGTGTTTAATACAGGGCTAGTATTATTATTTTTTTATTATACGTTGAGTGCGAAATTCGAAGTTCGCGCGCTTTTGTGCACAGATGATTTCATAATTATTAATATATTTTAGGAGAGTCGGTGATGAAGCGTCGAAGCCAATGCACTTGATGGGGTCAACACACATTATAGACACGATACTGGGGCGACAATTTAGGATATCGCCTGAAGCATTTTTCCAGGTTACAAAATATCTTATTATCAAACTTACTAATTACAATTAGAAAAACCAACTATGGAATTGCCAGTAGCTCAAACATAAGTTTATGTAAAAAAATACGATAGGTAACAGAAGTCTGAAAGTCTGGTAAAAGAATGTTTCGTTCCTATCGTGCTAAATTTAGTTTCTCACGTAACCGCTAGAGGCGCTGTATATTTTGTCATATAAATATTTTACGTTGTCGCTAGCGCATATTCACGAGAAACTCATGGTTCAGCTGCCGGTCGCGTATTCGTACCCTCTACAATATTGCGTTGAAGTACAATCATATTTTGGCCTTTATCTTAAGTACGTATCGCTAGAGATGTTTTGAACATAACAATCAATATACGAAGTCAATAATCAATGGAAATAATTTTTGAATTATTCTAATTCAACATGAAGTGCGCACTGCTAATCAATTTTGCTTACGAACACAAAATTGGCTTGTGGCTTTATGTAACGTTTTTATTTTGGGATAGCTACCGAAATCATAGATAGGTTTTTTTGTCGGTCGTCTAGAGTTAGGGTACGATGTTTGGCCGTTTTGTGGCATCCTAAGTACTCTGACAGTAGACCCTCGACCGCTTCTTCACCTTCTTGCCCATGGCGTAATGTGAAGAAGCAGGCCGGCATGATTGTGTTGAGTAGCAGGGAATAGATTGTCTCTCGCTACTCGATACTCTAATTGGACGGCACTGCGCTTACCATCAGGTGCAGTGTGATCACTTTGTCGTGCCAGAATAAAAAATATTAGGTAGCAGATACTAATGTTAATACTTTACAATTTACCTAAATAATATAAAGTCTGTAAAGTGTACTCACTTGCGTTCTTACAGTATTCATTTGTATTACTTTTAAAGTTAAAAGCGAGGGAAAATTAAGATTAATTAATAAAACATGATTATTAGGTAAACACAGCAGCTGCAGAAGTGTTGTATCAAAGTGCAATCGACCTGAGTAGAGTTGACAAGGAGTCGACTGTTGTTGACATTTGTTGCGGAACCGGCACCATCGGTCTCTGCTTCGCGCAGGTCAGTGAAGTTTCATAGAAGATCTAGATGTGTAAGGTGTTCTGATAGCTTTGGACCCTAAGCCACGTCACCTGCCTTACCTACTGCTGATCAACAGACGAGAGACATCTCGCATGATAGGACGCATAAATAAACTTTCGTGGTGCTCTACGTCTGGCTTCTCCAGACGTAAATGTCCTTTATTGAAGGTTAATACCTCTTTAGTTCATTATTTGTCTCCCGCTTTGCTACGGAGGGAACTGGACAATTCATATTTCCAACTCCTTATATTTCTATTTGTTTAATTTCGTTGCGGGATAAAAGACAGTTAAGCATTCCCAGATACTCGCCGAGTTTCATCACTCGGTGTCGAAAAAATGCGTGCCATTTTCGATCCTGGCTAAACAGGAGTTACAATGGCGGGTGTGTAGCGGGATAGTCTCCGGTCAACAGACGAGGCGACATACCACATTACATGCTGGGATCTTAACCATCGCAATCACACGAGAAGATGAATCTATCCAAATGTAGAATGTGACTCATTTAGAGCTCGATGAGGAAGGAGTAGGACCGTTAAAGATCCTGGGAAAAGACTATGTCCAGCAGTGGACGGGGACAGTCTGATTTAGATTTACCTGATGGACACATTGAAATAAATATAATTTTTAATTCTTAGGGCGGTCAGCCTGCCTGACAAAAAAGTAAAAATAAACCGCGATAAAATCCGTAAAATCCGTCCTTGAAGAGCAACTTTTTCTATTTAAAAAATCTTTTTTTACAGCATTGTTCGAAAGTGCTCGGTCTAGAGTTGGTATCAGAAGCAGTTAAGGACGCGAAAGCAAACGCGGAGCTAAATAATATAGAGAACTGCGATTTCTTCACTGGCAAAGCAGAAGATATTTTGCCGTCAGTGCTGGCGAGGGTTACAGATGGAAGCGATGTCATTGCCATTGTAGATCCACCTAGAGCGGGATTGCGTGAGTAAATCATAATATTCTAGGGTACACAACAACAAAAAAGTTTCAAGCTGCAGGGAGGTATTTAGTAGGATAAGGTACCCTCGATTTGCTACATTACATAAATTTGACAGCCTTCCTGGCGCAGCGGGCGAGTAACCGGATGTGAAACGAGGGGCCGTGGGTTCGATTCCCACACCGGGACAAATGTTTGTGTAACAGACAGACATTTGATTTGTTGTAATACCGTGTGGCTCTCGTAGTCCCGAATACCCATAACACAAGACTCTTATCGTAATGTGGGACCGGGGCTATGTGTGTGACTGTTGGGTGTTATTTATTTATTTACATAAACCCAATATATTACACAAAGTTAACTCAATAAAACTAAGATCTATTTCTCGTTACACAGCTTCGTAAAGAAAACTCAGGACTGGGTTGCGCCGCGTAGTATCCAGCGGTAATGTAAGCCCGCTGAGTTTGTTTCGCACGCGGCGGGTCTTCTCAGGCTGGGTCGCGTTTGGATCCGGTGGTAGCTTTTAAACATGCGACGTCTCGGAAATACCCATGGTCCATATCAAACCCATTTAAAAACATGTATATTTGACTAGTATTTCTTTGAATAACATTAAAAATAAAAATAATAAACACCTTATAAATGAATAAAGTAATTGCTAGTGTATTGATGATGCTATGTATGTTATGTATACATAAGCTGATATCCCTTTTCTTAAATTTCTTTACGTTTTTTTTAATGTCCCGACTTGTCATAAGAGCTATGTAATTGCCTACATGATCAATAAACGAATTCATTTCATTTCAAAACAAAAATCAATGTTTAATACAAGTTCATAAACCATACCTACTATGTATCAAATATTACTGAAATGTGTTCTTTTTTGAAACAGCGTCCATGAAGTAGTCACTTTTTTTTATGACCGGTTGTTAATAATTGTAGAACTTCATAGACGGGCTTATGTCAAAAGTTAAATTAACGGTTGGACGAAGCATAGCATGTCAGTGACGCGAACCTAAGTCTCCCTACCAAATAGCTCAACGCGGCTAAATAAGATTGACTTCAATAAATAAAAAAAAAACAAATAATTATGAATTCATTAAATGTTATACATCATTTAGATTCAGTCAATTGTTTTACTCTACCGCCAGTTCGGAATGCAGTCTCGCTAGAGAAGAACGGGCAAGAAACTCTAGCGTTGCTCGTTTCACAGTGGTTAACAATATTTGATCATACAATTAATGTACGATTTAAGTTTAATTACATTAGATTAGAGCAGCTCATTCATGTGAATCTTTATATATATAATTCTACTGTACGTGTGTATGTCACTGAACTCCTTCTAAACGGCTGGACCAATTTGAATATTTTTTTTTGTATACGCTTGGGTGGCGCCCTAGATGGTTTAGATTCACAAATCAGCCCGGCAGATGGCGCTGCAGCGGGTGTGGCGCTGCTTTTATGGACAGGACGACGTCTGCCGGGCCCGCTAGTATTAATATAAATTCTTTATACAGATATGCGTGCAGTAACACAGCTCCGCAACACCCGCAGTGTCAAACGTTTAGTGTACATATCGTGCAGTCCATCCTCCGCTGTGAAGAACTTCGTGGACCTGGCGCGGCCCTCGTCCAAGACCCTGCGCGGCGCCCCCTTCGTGCCGGTCAGGGCGGGCTCTGTGGACATGTTCCCGCACACCAAGCATGTGGAGCTCGTACTGCTGTTCCAGAGAGAGGTAAGTAAATAAATAAATAGTCACACATATATATAGCCCCGACCCCACACTAAGATACGAGTCTTGTGTCGTGGGTATCAGGGACTACGAGAGACGCACGGTCTCACAACACCCAGACCACAGACACAAATATCTGTGTCACACAAACATTTGTCCCGGTGTGTTTGTGACAAAAAAAATGACAAATGTCGAACCCACGGCCTCTCGTTTCACAGCCGACTACTCGCTAACTGCGCCACGGAGGCTGGACTTAAACTAATCTAAGTTGGACTATTTAATATTTAAAATCTTGAGAAAAGCTTAGGTTATTACTTCAACTTTATGTATATTAATATGATAATGTGAGGAAAGGTTATTTATTAATTAAATCTTTTATTGATTATAAAATATATTTTACCCACTCGATCCTACTCAATCCCACCCGATCCCGCTCGGTTCCACTCGATCCCACTCAAATCAAATCATAACGATTCTAAAGAAGTTTCACTTTAAAATATAGCACAGAGATTATGGAACTACAGTAATAGAAATTAATAAAGAAGCCAGACAGAGTGGTATATATGAACGCGTAACGTTACGCCATATACCCTCCCATAAGAAGTTATCACTTCAATAATACTAGCCCTGTATGAAACACTGTCCCACTGCTGGGCACGGTCCTCCTAATGAGGTCAGGCCTTAGTCCACCACGCTGGCCTAATGCGGGTTGGTAGACTTCACATACTTTCGAAATTCTTATTAGAATTCTCAGGTACGCAGGTTTCCTCACGATGTTTTCCTTCACCGTTAAAGCAAGCGATAATCAACAATTAATACACAATTAACTTAAAAAAAGTCAGAGGTGTATTGTGGTGTAAGCCATTTGGGTATCGAACATACGACTTTCGTCTTGACAGTCCGTACCGCAACCAACTAGGCTATCGCTGCTTAGCTATTAGTGTAACATTAACTACTTACAATACTAGCTCACCTGTGGGGGAAATATAAATAATAAACAATTTGTGAGCACACATTTAATTCCCTCGCATCAAGTATACTACCAAACAGAAAATTCTAATATAATATTTTACAATTTGTCAACTGAAAAATATAAGAAATCATCATGTCAGTTACGAAAAAGAATTCATGTGATTTGCTCCCATATCACTCCACCGCCCCCCTCCCCCCCCCCACCCCCCAACAAGACCGCTACTGCGGGCGATTGAACTGGGGGAAGTGGACTTTACGACCGGATCGTGTGGTCACCCTGATATCAATCTTATCTGTGTCTTTGTTAGTAGAGATTTGATTTGATTTGTTATTTGCTCCCATACACCTTTTTTTACCACGGGGAATCCATTTGCAGAAGTATGTCGGACTCACCGGCCTAAGCCGTCCTGCCGACTACGCGTTGTTCCGCTCTCTCCCTTATGACGATAGCTACGGTACGCAATTGCAAGCAACCGCAGCCTCCGCGGTAGTCGGCCTTTGTTCAGAGCCAATCATGATACATGATTTAATAAACTCTAATTCAATTTTTTTTTGACCAGCGAATATCTATTGTTATTAAGGCCTTTGGTTTTGAAAATAATTTACTAATTATTATTATACAGGAGTCCAATGAAGTTGAAGAATCTGAAAATAAGGAAGCCAAGGCAACAAACGACGTTGATATGGACGCAGTAGAAACTACAATATTAGAAGAAAAATCACCTGAAGACGATAATGCACAAATAAAGACTATAGAAGTAGATGAAAAGGCATCTGCTGACGACAAGGAGGAAAAAGAAAATGATTAAGTGAATAATAATTATGAAAAAATAAATATTTTAAATGTTCCTATAGCTTTTTTATTTCTCCAAAATTATAGTATGTAAAACGAGAAAACTGAATCCTTATAGGTTAAATAGTTAACTAGTTGTTTATTGCACCCATAATAGGACTCAATATGTATACAAACGGAATTCTAACTGTACTTACTTTTAACAAATTCTATAATAACTAATAAACAAAGTGTCATTAATGCGGTGTCGATGATACTATGGCTTCACAAAAATAGGAACAAGCAAAACGGTTAATTGTCATAAAATATGATACAGGCTTAATTTTGTATCCCCGAAAGCGTAGGTAGATGTGTAGCTAATGCACCGCTGGTAGTCGAACTGACTTCCGTCCCATGATGTAATTAGTGTCAAACCTATCGTCAATCAGGGATTCGAACCAAATATTCAGGAAAATTTCATGCAAATAGAATTTACCGGAAGGTTTAATAATTCAGTTTGATTAAAATAGTAATCTAATAGAGGAATCCTATCCGCAGCCATCTGGCCGAGGTGACGTAATTCGTCTGGAATTTAATAAAGCGTCGCCAGCCACCCTATGCATTCCGGTGCGGGCGTGTCGGGCTTTTCATTATAATATAAATAGGAATAAATATCTTACATGACCTATATTAAGTATAAACCAGTTGACTAAAGAAAGGTGCCGAAGTTTTTAAATTCATGGCTTGTCACGTATTTTAGGAAGTTCTGATCAATTTTGAGACGTACCTTTCCACCATGAAGTGGCTAATGGCTTGATGTAATAAAAAAAGGTAAATGAATTAATAGAGTGGATAATTACTTCTAGAATGTAATTGCCATTGATTCATAATTTAAATACAGGCACTTCTGGCATTTACAAATTCTTACAATCTAGCTGCCTACGCTTTATTAGTAACTAGATGTTGCTCGGGGCTCCGCCCGCGTGTAAGTTATTTTTGGAAGGAATCCATGAAGGCATCTTAAGCTATTACACCTTTTTATATTTTGCTATCCCATAGGATGCGTTCATTTTTCCGGGATAAAAAGTGGCATATGTCATTTTCTGATCCCTAAACTACCACTATGCAAAAAATCATGTCGATACCTTGCTCTGTGAAAAACTAAACTATACCACGGGAACTATAAATTTTTCCGGGATAAAAAGTAGCCTATGTGCTATTCCAGACTATAATCTATCTCTGTGCCAAATTTCAACCAGATCCGTCAAACCGTTGTAGCGTGATTGAGTAACAAACATCCATCGGATGGATCCAAACTTTCGCATTTATAATATTAGTAGGATTTAGGACACATACACTCACGCCTGTAATCCCCGAAGAGGTAGGCAGAGGTGTAACCAGTACACCCACTTTTCGCCGAATTTCGGTCCCATAATGTGCGAGCCTATCTCCATACCAAGCACAAGTTTCAGACTCCGGGCTAATACTGAGAATTTCTAGATAGAAAATCGTATAGTAAGTATCGCGAGCCTATCGTACAGTAAGATAGTAGCAACAAGATTTTGGTTCGTGGTGTGACGACAATCTGTTTGTAATTGTAATTTGCAATTTCGTAACTTTGTGATTTGCAATTGCAATAAAAAGATAATATGAAAAATTATGATCAATTTTCCTTCTCATTTGAGACAAACTTCGACATAGTTGAAGCAGAGACAAACAACCATTAACAAGACAAAATTACCGAGAAATTCAATCATAGAAGTTTTGAATTCAACTGTACTTGAATATGCTCACGACTGTACCGCATTCTCCGTTACATACCAACATCACCCCCAAGGGGTGGCATCATTTTGCGAACTTATTTAGCTGTGTTCCGAAGAGGCACCGTTCATTACAGCTTCAGCTCTCGGGCAAAGCAGTTTAAAAGCTAGTAATAGAAAATGTGTTCGCGATGAATCTCTTAAACATGGTGCCCAAGTGCATATTTTTTATTCTTCTGTCGTTAGTGTCTTCGTATGTTTCGTATTCCCTTAAAGATAGACCTGGTAAGCTTCTTTTTTCAGTTAGTCGCATGAATTTTTTGCAAATGTAGTACTTACTATTCAATTTTTTTAGAAAAACGATGGGCTGAAAGTGAATCAGTTTTGGATCCAAATGGCGACCTTTTGTTGAAATGGCGTGTGGATTATTTCACAAAAAAAATTAGTTTTCAAATGTCTGTAACGGAAAGAGCACCAGTATTCAATTGGTTTGCGCTCGGGTTTTCTGATAGAGGAATGTTAAATAATTCTGATGTGTGCTTATTTTGGACTGATTATAAAGGCAAGGATCATTTTGAGGTAGGATATTTATCTAATTAAAAAATACTGCACGTCAGGGCCAACGTTTAATTTATTTTACAACGTTAATATTTTTGCAAAATATTACAGGACATGCATGCAAATGCACTTGGAAAACTAAAACGTGATACAAAGCAAGATTGTGAAGGTTTTCAATTGGACACTAATAGTCAAAGTATTACTTTCGAGAGATATTTCGATACTTGCGATGACGATGATTACGTTATTGAAGTAAGTTATAGAGACCTTCTAATATGAAATGACTCGCGCCGTTACTCAAATTTAAATAAATATTTAAACTAGATGCGCCCCGCGGCTGCGCCCGCGTAGAAGAATAAGTATATAATACATGGAGGCATGTTAAGCTATTACATCTTTCTATATTTTGCTATCTAATAGAAAGCGTGCATTTTTCCGGGATAAAAAGTTGCCTATATAATTTTCTGATCCCTAAACTGTCATTAAGCAAAAAAAATGTCGATCCCTTGCTCTTGAAAAACTAAACTATTCCACGGGAACTGTAAATTTTTCCGGAATAAAAGTAGCCTATGTGCTATTCCAGACTATAATCTATCTCTGTGCCAAATTTAAACCAGATTCGTCCAGCCGTTGTAGCGTGATTGAGTAACAAACATTCATCCATCTAAACATTCGCATTTATAATATTAGTAGTATAGGATTAATAGGATATTAGTAGGATTACAATTTAGGTAAGTTACCTACGGGAATTGATGTCATCGTATACTAGTCGAATTTTCTATATCAACAGTAAATGCAGAATTCCGTTTCTTTTTATCTCGTGCGTAAAAAGGTGTCTTAATTTTTTCAGGACGGCACAGTGCATATTGTTTGGGCACACGGGGTAGACAAATTATTCTCATCGAAAGGGCTTTGCCTGACTAGCACTTCATCACAAAACCACGGATTTATTAGAGTCCGTCTGCTCACTCCGCCGGGTCTGCAAAGAGTCAATGGTTACCAATTACGAATCACTAACAAAGACCTTAAAGTGCCAGGAGGTGACACTACATATTGGTGTAAAATATTCCAGCTTCCCGAATTCATCACCAAAACAACTCATCACGTCGTTCAGGTAAATCAGGATAGTTTTGTTACTAACTTCTTAGATACCTATCTTCCTTGGCAGTCGGGTAAAAATTGGTTGCTAATTATATATTCCGTTCTCAGTTTGAATCGTCTATAACACAAGGCAATGAAGGATTGGTGCATCATATGGAAGTATTTTATTGTGATTCGAAACCCAACGTCGATATTCCTATGTATGAAGGAAATTGTTTCGCTTCTGAAAGGCCGGAAATTACGAAAACATGTTCAAAGGTACAAACTATTTGTCCACATATTATATTTTAATTCTTTAATCGAACGCTTCTCAGAACTTATGAGTCTACTTAGGATACCCTCCTTGACGCAACGGGCGAGTAGCCGGCTGTGAAAAGAGACGCCGCAGGTTCGATTCTAGCACCGAGGCAAATGTTTATGTTATCACAAATAGTTGTTTCTAGTCTGGGTATTGTGGGACCGTAGTCTCTCGTAGTTCTTGATACAGATTTGACCTAGTGTGGGATCAAGACTATGTATGACTGTTGGGTGTATTTATTTATTACTGACTTACGTTACAGCTGGCGAATAATATCCCTAAACCAATGGAGTATAGATAACTATAATTGCGTTTTAGGTAAAAGCTGCATGGGCCATGGGCGCTCCTCCATTTACGTATCCTAAGGAAGCTGGTTTACCACTCGGTGGACCAGAAGCGAACAAATACGTTATGCTAGAAGTACATTACAACAACCCAGAGCTAAGGAAAGGTAAACAATAAATCTCAAAAAGTACTATTTCCATGAAACATTTTATAAAAAAAAATTACTTATTTTTACAGACTGGGTAGACAGTTCGGGAATAGTGCTTCACGTGACTGGAAATAGACGAAAGTATGATGCGGCCATTATGGAACTAGGGCTGGAATATACGGACAAAATGGCAATACCGGGCGGTCAAAAAGCTTTTCCATTGACCGGATATTGTATACCTCAGTGTACAGGAGTGGTAACTTCATAATATTGTGTAGCTGTAAAATAACTGGGCATATTGAGACTTAATATTTTATCTTTTGGGATGTTGAATTTAGCGCTGTGCTATGCAGTTCGAAAAAAATAGTCATTGTGAATGGTTTTGCTTGTGTCTTAAGGCGAGCGTGCACTTGATTTCAGGCTAACGCCCTACTAGTTTCGTCATTGAGTTGGTTAAAAAAATCAATAAGCTTACCTATCATAAAATCCTTTTCACACTTAGCAGGTATTATTTTCAACCCACACTAGACCAGCGTGATGGACGAAAAAATTAATCGTAGAGGTGGCCTGTTCCCAATAGTGAGACCATTTAACACAGGGTTAATATTATTTTTCAGGGTCTACCAACGAAGGGTATAGTGGTATTTGGCAGTCAACTGCATACACATCTTACGGGGGTGGCTGTCTGGACACGCCATTCGAGACAGGGAATTGAGTTGCCAGTGCTAAACAAAGACCTGCATTATTCCACTCATTTCCAAGAAATCAGGATTTTACATCGGCCCGTCCGGATTTTGCCGGTAACAATATTTACAGCGGAATTAGTAGTTTGTTTACTCTATGTACCCAGAAGTCCTGAGTTTGATACCTAGGCCGGACGCTAATCTATTATGAGTTTTCGATTCAAAAACAATTCGCTCGGCATTGAAATTTGTTTCCGAAATAACGATAATATCTCATATTTTTAAGGACACAGATGAATTTGTGTTGTTTTATTATAAAAGCTTTCGAGCCCAATTCAACATAAATGTTAGATAGTTAGTCTAGGTAGGTGTCACGGCTTTGACTATTTATTCCTCGAACAGCAGTGTGCAAGTACACAATCATCCAAATTCATGGACATTGGAACCAGTGTAATACTGGGCAATATAAGACTGAGTATCTTTTTTCTCAAGGGGACGAGCGTTGTGCAATTTCATGCAGTACTTTGTACCGAGTTATTCAAAGTTTCGAGTTGTTCATATTCATGAGCGACGCTTACCATTAAGAGAGCGACAAATAAAAAAAACATGCCACAAGCTACTTTCGGATGTGCCTGGCAATCAGCGTTTATATCTCGTCTTGTTTTCTGATGATTTTCCAGGGTGATTTCCTAGAAACAACTTGCCTGTTCAACACTGAAGACAAAGCCAATGCCACTATCGGAGGACATGCAATAACAGACGAGATGTGCGTCAACTATATGCATTACTATCCCGCTACGGAATTAGAAGTCTGCAAAAGTGCAGTGTCTAATAATGCTCTTGAAAATTATTTCAAGTTCGAACACCGGTACGCTTTTCCAAACTTAATTATATCTATGACTGCATTGTTAGCTTCCACATAGTTTATGTGGACTACTGGACCGATTTTAATGCTTTTTGTGTTTAAAGATAAGATTACACTTAAAAACTGATAGGTAAGTATATGCCATAGCCGGAGGTATATCCAGCATCCTTATTACATAGAGTAGTTGCGGGCTAAAGCTCTTATAATAAGAAAGATATTAGTCGCCAGACAGCACTACATCCATATACTTTCAATACTTTGTAGCTATACTGAGTAGCGGGGGATAAATCGTCTCTTGCTCGACGATACTCTAATTCGACGGCACTGCGTTTACCATCAGGTGGTGTGGTCACTTTGCCGTGCCAGGAAAAACAAAACTCATCTTGAACTTCGAAGTATTTACTAATGTTCGTCATAAATACCCAAATCCGAGTTGTTAATATTGAAAAAAGCCGTTTCAACACAATTCTAGAATAATGACCTGCATCTAATTATTTTTAGATGGGACAAAATGCCAATTTCATATAATGCGACACCACGAATGAATTATTTGGCTATAAATCCGTGGACGCAATTAAGAACTAATACACTGGAAGCCCTTTACTATGAATCGCCTATTTCAATGCAATGCAACAAATCAGACGGCAGTCGCTTTCAGGTTTGGAGTTATATAATGATTCTAATTCTAAGCGACGATAGGTACTAAAATATTAAGAAACCATTTCGGTCTCTACACTGATTACTAAGTATTTTCATTACTAGTTCTATTTAAACGTTATAACTTTAATTACTTAAATATTATTTTTTTCAGGGCGATTGGGAAGGCATAAAAATACCGAGAATTGAATTACCGCTACCGGAAGAACCTAGGAACTGTCCTGACGCAAAATTTATTTCAGAGAAAGAAAAAAACCATTATTAAATATGTACCTATTGTTGGTATTTAATTGACTATTATATATTATGTGATATTTCGCTAGTGTATACCCTTTGTTACACAGGCAATAAAATATAAAATTGTAACCATAGTTATAATTCTCTCTGATACCTATTGTGATAACTTATATTTAAACTTTAAAATAATTATTATTTACAATAATATGATTATTGCCATAGTAGTTCTGTACATTTAGATGTATATAAATCATTGACGTTCTTTAATGGGCTTTACTGTAAGACTATATCAATGATTGTAAACTTAATATATAATTTTAATGTATGTAATATTAGTAGAAAAATAACAAATAAACATAAATTAACACGAGCATTATTGTTGATCCACAAAAAAAGTCAGAAATAACAGATAGAGAGGCTGGAGCGAGGCATAAATTCTGCTAATACCTTAGTTATAAAATTAATAAATATGACGTTTACATTTGCTATGGGCTTCGCCAGAAACAAGCCTTTGGTTCTTGCAGAAAATAATGTAATAAAAACATACGTAAGCAACTTTATATAATTCGCTATTAGTAGGTATACGTTTAACTGCCATGAAGACACTGAACTATGAGTGATCAACTAGGCAGTAGGTACCAAACTAACTCGTTCGATTTCACAAACTACATCGTTCAGGGACATGCATAAATCCATAAATAACGTCACACCCATTTTATGACTAGGAGCCTGTTCTTGGCATAATATGTTAATCCCTCGAGTCAGGTAAGGTAGGTAGGTACAGCGAGCATCCACCCATGGAGGTGGGCCGCAAGGTTGCACCACGCAGGGGTGTTCTCACAGGAATCTAGTCTATGTCAGGATACCCCGAGACCGTTCTGCAAGCGCCGAAGAAGGCCACCGCGGGTTTTAGCTGGTAGTGTTGGGTGAGGTGTACATAGACGGTAGGGATAGGGATTCGACCCAGCGGCTGTCTCGATTGGATCTTCCGGGCGAGGGAGTGCTGGGATATAAGACTGGCAAGTCCAGCATAACCGTTTTATTCTTATATTTCCGATTCCCTCCGGAGCGGGCGGCAGTAATGAAATATGAAAAGCTCTCGCGACAAAAATTAAACAATAAAAACATGACTTGGCTGCATAGTCTTCGACTTTAGCCCCTTCCCCGTGGAAAACATTTTAGAAGTCTATGCTTGTTAGTTGTTTCTCGTTTGACATTTTGTGTTAGTCTATGTCTGGGTTACTGACGTCTGACATTTTGTTTTTCTTCGGCTTAAACGAGTTCTCGTAATTTATTTTTTCTATAACAAACTCTCAATCATAATCATGTCCAATGACTTCGGATTTAATAGTGATGACTCGCCTAACAAAACAACTTCCCATCTACAACTACCAAGCCCTATAATAACTCGACGAAATCGTACTGCGTCTACGTAAGTCACATTATGGTATTCATGTGTCGACCACGCAAATGCAATGTTTTCAGGCATAATAAGAATATGCAAGCGTTTTATTATTTTAGATCAGAAAGAGCTCTGGGCAACCCATTGGATAGTGGTAAAATCAAGTCATTCTGTCGCGCAAAAGGTCACGGTTTTGTGAGCCCCGACAAGGGTGGTGAAGATATATTTGTTCACATCTCGGAGTAAGTATGTTTTAATATTTGCATGCGCATTTTATATTAGTTGTAGTTTATTTTTTTTATGTGAATTTTTATTTAACATTGTACATGTCACATTGTTAAACATGTAATAATTAAACAAATCATTGTAATAAGTAAACAATATTGTTCAGAGTTGTTGTGGAATCAATAATTAAATTATCGATTTAATAACATGAAGTAAATGTTAATATAATATGTGGAAGACATCGGTAACCAAATTACAGGATAAAATTATTAATTATAATACAAATTATAACTTATATTATACAATGTATGAATATTATGACAGCAGCATTTTGTTGTTATTTTAAAACCCATTATATTTATGAACATGAATCATGTTGCCGTTAGCTTCATTCCATTTTTTATTTTATGGTGTAAAAACCTGTCCCAAGCCTAAAAGTTTTATAGATTACAATATTCCATTATTTAAAGCTTAGATATAGATGATTATATTTAAATATGATTATTATTGCATCATATATAAAAGGCATATCTAGAGAATCATATCTGCTTATCCAGCCACTCAGTAATGTCAATCAAAAGCACTTTAAGCAGGTATTGATCATAGTAACCATTTTTACGTGATATTACATATAAGTTAACATTATCACTTCACTATTGTTGTGCAATTTTGTTATTGTGATTAGTTTGAAAAAATATTTAAATCTATTGAAAAAAACTTAAGATTCCATCCCTATAGGCTCAGTGATGTTGGTTATTCTTATTTCAAAATACAAATTCAGATTAATAAGTCAATTTCAACAGTACAGGGGCTTTGCATGTTTTGTTGCACCTAACTATATTTGAAGTATCACTACTAATGTCCCAAAAAGTTGTTTGTGAAAATTCTAATTAGAATGTTTTTAAAAATATTCTGTTTTAAGTTGCAGTTCGTGCAATGTTACTATTGCATATCTTAAAATATATAATACACAAATCACACATTCGACATTTGTATGTATCTTTATATAATTCTAGTGGACGCTGAATGCTGAATCTCATTGCATTCTCAAGTGAAACATCTAGCAGTATTAATGTAAAAGTCCAATTCAGTCTAATTGGACTTTTATATCAATACTGCTAGATTTTTCACTTTAAAAGCATGGGATTATTTCACCTTGTTTTTATAACAAAGGCCCATTTGATACCCCAGATTTTTTGTTTGACGTAAATTAGAAATGTGGAATGATTAACAGAGATCAGACTTATGATAGCACTTCATAAAAACAAAAGAGAAAATAAAACATTCAAGTTTGTACCTACATAAAGGAAAATAAAATTTCTCACGCGATATTACGACCTGATTATAATTGGTTGTTGACCTAAAAGTTCTGTATCTGATTTATCAACGTAATTTTCATGACGCTACATTATATAGTATACATAGACAAGAGCGCTAACATGTGTCAAGGTCGTTATATTATGCATTAGTTTAATAAACACAAACATGCCACCTGCCATACCAGCCTTCACTGCTGTTAAATATTTTTTCATGTGTCTGGCGAGTTTTTACGTAACAGTTTGATATATGAGTAGGTTTATCAGTCGCTAATTCCGGCGTTTAAAATTCGAATATGTCGTCAGTTTTACTGTGTTACGCACTATTTTCCGCCATTTCATTTTTTTTAATCTGGACACAGCACCTAATGGTAGCGTAGTGCCGTCCAGTTATAGTATCAAGTAGCAAGAAACAATCTATCCCTCGCTAACACAATCATGCTGGCCTGCTGTGTAGCATCTTCACACTACGACATGAAGCAAGAAGGTGAAGAAGCGGTCGAGGGTCTAGTATTGGAGTACTCAGAAGGCCGCAACCCGGCTAAACATTGTACCCCAACTCAAGATCCCCGACAAAAACCGGATGTACACTGGCTGACCCCGGAACGCGACACAGTTGCGGTCGCTATCCGGGTGGATATGAATATCCTACCACCTTTAAACATATAAAATAGTCAAATTTTAAAGGGCCTCCTAGCAATTGTTTGTCCTGGGCATTGATTACCTATATAACTAGATTCTAGATCTCACAGTCACATAAGTTATTCACTAAACGTTCGCTTATGCCTGCTTAATAGATATTTCAGATATTATGTTCTGCTACGGATAATATGTGTGTCACAAATGCGGAAACAGACATGCCTTACTAATATAATATTTCACTGGTATGATTATAGTTTGATGTTATGATTATTCTAGTATTTTTGTTGTGTACAACAAGTCTTCATTGTATAACCATAAAAGGATAATAACAGAGCATACATAAAACTTAATAACTAAATGATTATATAATGAGCGGTCTCATCACTAAAATAGATCTCTTCCAATCTTTGATGTTTGTATGTTTTGATATATATTACAGCATCGAAGGTGAGTACGTGCCGTTGCCAGGTGACGAGGTCGTATACAGACTCTGTCCGATCCCGCCCAAATTTGAAAAGTTCCAAGCTGTCCACGTACGTATAGTGCACTTGACGCCAGAGAAACACCTCAAGTGGGACGAGCCGCCGCTGTAACAACCAACCGCCAATACAAACTAAATATCTCTTTCAGTATATTTTGCAAGGACCTCTTGCACTTCAGACCTATTCTCATAGTCGTATCTCTACATGTAATGTGTTTATTATTGTCGTACATTATTTCTCGCACTGTCTGATGGATTATCGACATCCGGCCTAAATTCAAATGTGATTATTGTTACGCCATTCTTAATAATCGTCAATTGTACAAGGAACAACATCGAGCTGTAGCTCGTAATTTGATTTTATATAGTGGATATGGTTGTACCAATGTCGTATGTATCGATTTCATATTGTATTCAGTATTAATAAATAAATGTGGGAAGCCAACATGTGGTGCTAAATTTTCGAAGGTTTTACGATCGTATTAAGATTTTGATAACAGTTGTATTTCACAGTGAGTGGGTAATGGCTTCTTACACTTAAAAGGTTGGAAACTTATGGAGAGCTTTGCGTGTAATGGTACGATTTAACTTTCGCTTGAGACTTAGGATGAATTGTTTTGTTTGATTTTTGAATGGGTTATAACAAGCTATATTACGCAGACATAGTCCGTTTGGCAGTTACTACTTTACCTTTTTTAAGAAAAATCCAACATCGAACTAATACTAAGTATACTAAATCTCAATATAATTATCCAGTTCACGTCTCACTGATGTCGTATAAAAACAAATGCTCATCGGATTGAACTACACCGATCCCTGGGTGTATCATACACGTGAATGTTCTCCTTGAGCCCCCATCCTTGCGTATGTTACTGTAACATTTATAATAGTGATCTAACTTCATCTGAAGATTGGCTTCATTTTATGACACAATTATATCTTTACGTAGGTACTTATGTAGGCTGTATAATAACGGAAACTGTTGCACAAATGTATAGTACCACCGGTTTGTAATAACTTATGAAATCTGTAATACAAACATGGTGTTTATTTATGGTTTGTTTACGGCTGGCGCCGGCCCTGGGTCTTAATCAAGGTAGAGCGAGATTATCTTTCGGTTCCTTTGGTTTACGCTTTCACTTCATAAGTTGTATTTAGAATCTTTTAATGTGTTCAATAGGAATAAACGTATAAAAAAATTGTTAATTACGTTATGTTTTGTTTTTCAAAAAATTAACTCGATTTTTCTCCTATAGACAGACAGCTACGGTGCGGCGGTTTGCGAAACGCGTGTGTTTAATTTTATTTTCTTGATACAATTTTCATTTTCATACGGAGCTGCCCCGCACCTCTAAATGGGCGTCAAATATATTTTTTTAAATTGTTTCCCGCATTTGTCATTTTGGCGCCCCTTGCTACCTGACGCCTAGAGCTCCTCTCGCTCTACCCTAGGGCCGTCGCTGTTTACGGCGAATGTTAATTTAATTTTGTTATTTTTCGTAATATTATGCTTAAGAGTAGGAAATCATTCCGTAAACAGTGCATTTTTTATTTATTACGTTAAAATTAGTATGACTCGTACAATACGATCTTTTAAATACAGTACTTATTGTGTGTTGCTTCTGTCCTTGGCTTTGTTCACGATGCAGGTATGTCGTCGTTTTACTATGCTTTGTGTTTACTTGATAGCCGTGTTAGTTATTACAGCGAATATACAAAAATGTATAAGCAATGAATTGGTTTTATTGATTCCTGCCTACTTCCTGTTATCAAACAAGTTTGGTGCTATGTGTGTATGTTCACAACCCAGGTACCTACCAATTGCTGGCTTAACTCAACCGATCTCTATTAATTTAAGGAAACTATGGTTTATTAGCATCGACCCTAATAAATTTATCGTTATTAAGAATATTAACTGAAACACTTCTATCGAGGCTAAGCATTCTCAAGATGTTTCTGCCTTATAGATTGCACGGGACTTGCCATTTATAACCATATTTAGTGATTTCTTGTTAGTAGAGGAAACCTTTGCCTTGTAGTAGGCCGAATTTAATACATGGCTGGTATTATAAAAACCTAGTATACGCACGTTGTTGTATGTATGACTCTCTGGAAAAGTGACTAAACCGCCGATGCTATAAGCGTCCTATGTGGTCTTCAAACCATTAATATAAAATTTTTAGTACAGAACACCCGCTAACAAACGTATGGTAGAGTTCTCCCGGTATCTATGTAAGTTGGATAACTACATCAACCCCAAATAAACTCACTAACAAATGCTTTTTTTTTATTGCATTGTCCGACAAACGAGCATGTGGGTCACCTGATGTTAAGTGATCTCCACCGCCCATGAACATCCACAATACCGAAAGTATCATGTATGCGCTGTTGGCCTTAAAGGACAGGAATAGGGATAAGGGAAGGGGGAATCTGGGCCTCCGGATATCTCACTTACCATACGAAACGCGACAGTAAACTGTCACTTTACGTTGGTTTTCTGTGAGACAGTGGTACTACGCTGGTCGAGCCGGCCCATTCATGCTGCAGACAAATATGTCTACAGCGTGGCTCTACCACTATAATACACTATGCTATTAGTGTATTAACGGTTCTTCAAGTTTGTTTCCGTAAAATGATGCGATAGAAAGCACCGTAATAGGTACGGATTCAAGATCCATTGTGATTCTAAAATTTAAAAATTCAATAAGTTTTTAAATTCGACATAACTATAACCTATGTACCTAGTACATTTTAATACTTTGAGGACAGTAAGAAAATGTAGCTTTATAAAAAGTACATACGAATTATATTTACTCAGTCTATTGCCGTCCACTGTTGGACGTAGGCTTCCACAAGTGGACGCCAACCATTCCGGTCTTGGGTAGCCCGCATCCATCAACTGCCCGTCACCGTCCATCGTGCAGCAGGGCGTCCCATACTACGTTTGCCTACATTATATATGACATTCTAAATCATATTCATGGGTACGCAGGTCTAATTTAAATAAAGTCATAAAAAAAGGTCACAACTCACCTCACCATGCTTACAAACGCCATCTTTGTTTTATGTCTTATAAACTAGACTCTCGGCTTGTATAAGGTCAACACAATTAATCAAGGGCATTCCATGTTGTAATGTGTTCGCGCCATCCATATTACACCGCAAGGTGATAATTGCTGAGCCGTCGCAGTTGATTCATTGCCATTTATATATCGTTCTTAAATTCTGATGAGTACAGTTATAGTGAACTGCTTTTATAAAGTAAATTACATATTATAACTAATCTTACTTGTCTCTTATTATCTTCTAGCTGTTGCATGATGGTCATGTTTGGGAGAAAAATTATACAATACAAAATATCAATTTCCATAAATTTAACTTAAAAAAACGGATACGGAACGGAAAAAACTTAATAACGGATTTTCATACAAACTGTTTTACCCCCTTAGGGGTGTTATTTCATAAACCCTTCCTTAGTGGATGCCTACGTCATAAAAGGTACCTACTGTCAAAATTTCAAGTTTCTAACCCCAGCCGTTTAGGCTGTGCGTTGATATGTCAGCCAGTCAGTTTCTTCTTTTATGTATACCTAGTCGGGTCATAAATTCTGTCACATGTTTAATATAAAATAATTGAAACAAGTTTATTCATTATGTAACCATTTATATACCAAAATGAACTTAACAAAACATAGATTCTTATGACACTAAAGTTTATTCAAAATTACCTCCGTGATTTTGAATACAGGCCTTCAATCTGCGCGGCCAGTTGTCTATCGCAGCACGAACGAGGTCCATGTCAATATCGGCGGCTGCCTTAATCAAGGATGTCTTGAGTGACTCCAAATTGGGATGAGGCTTTGAGCACGCCTTTTCCTCCAAGTGTTGCCATATCTTGTAATCTAACGGATTCAAATCTGGACTGGAGGAGGGCCAGTCTTCGTGCCGGATGAAGTCGATTTCACGCGCCGCCAGCCAGTCTTGTGTGCTCTTCGCTCTATGAGCTGGCGCCGAATCTTGTTGGAATACCCAGTGCCTGTTATTGAACATGGTATGAGAAACAGGTTCCACAAGGTTCGTCAGGACTGTATTTTGATACACAACTGCATTCGTTTTTACACCTTTCTCACAAAAATGTACCTCTGTTAAGCCCCAATAAGAAACTCCCAACCATACCATGAGCGAGGATGGAAAATGACCTCGTTGGACACGCGGAATACGGTTGCTCGCTTCTTCACTACTGTGTGCGTACACCTTATCATTTTGTTTGTTGTAGCTCTCTTCTACGGTAAAATTTTTTTCATCTGAAAAAAGATTTTCCCGATATTTTTTTCCCGCGTACCGCTTCAACAAAGCGCGGCATCTCTTTAGTCTCAGGTCCATTAGACGAGCATTCAAACGATGTCCTGTTTTTCTTCGATATGCCCGAAGCCCTAAGTCTTCATTTAACACCCTTTTCACCGTGGTTCTGCTTAACCCCATCTGAAGGGCCAACAGTTTCTGCTTACGTTTGGGATTTCTTTGAATTCGCGCCTTCACAGCTTTTATCACTGCTGGAGTCCTAACAGACCGAAGGCGACCACTTCTTGACCTGTCATCTACACTAGAGTCTTCATTGTATCGTTTGATGGTACGATAAACGAATCTTTTGGTTATATTCAAATTTTTCAGTATGTCAAATATTTGAATTGGCGCGTAACCGCAACGATGCAACGCAATTACTGCAACACGGTCTTCTTTAAGCGTCCACTCCATATTTAAAAATGAGTAAAATTCTAAAAAGTATACATTTTTATTTTCATGAACAATTTGAAATTCGAATTCAATAAACTTTTTTGTGGCCAGCATTCTAAAATAAAAGTTTTTACTGTGTGACAATACTTGACCTGACTGTGTATATACAGATATAATCCACAATAGTTGATGCAGGGAAAATTAGATAGTAAGTTGGAATATTAAGGGTGCGTGAGATTTATATTTCATAAGGCATTAAAATAAAAAAAATTATAGTGCTTACGGAAATTTTATTAGTAAACATCAAATTCATAAATAATACAAATGAATCATAACAGAAATAATATATTTTGTGATGAGCCTAATATGTTACCGATGAGGCATATTATTTTAACCCTATTTATGTATTTTATTTTGTTATTTGGATAATATAATCACACATATTATTTAAATAGTTATTAAAATGTAGTGTGTTTATGTGGCGTGGCTAATCTGTTTTCATAAATTCTATGACGCCTATTATATACCTCTGCATTACAAAAAAAAATCAAATCCTTTATACACCTGTTATAAACACACTACAAGACAACTAAGATACAAATATTTTACAATAAAAAACCACAATATAAAATATCTATACATAAAGGTACATCAACAACTCACTGTCACTTATTTTAGTCTCATTCACTTAAAGCTTAGTGTTCTGTCTTACATTATGATATACATAATCCAACCGTATTCCGTAATGTTGGGGTATATTAGTGGATTATTTCACGAAATATTAAAGAATAGAAATTTTACTTGTGTTGACAAATTAGTTATTTTCCTGGCAAGGCAGTGACCGTACTGCTGGTAAGCGCAATGTTGTCCAATTAGAGTAACGAATAGCGAGAGACAATTTATCCCCCGCTACTCAACACAATCATGCCGGCCTGCTTCTTCACACTACTTCATGGGCAAGGAGAAGAAGCGGTAGAGGGTAGTTAAAAATTATACGTATACATGTATGTGACCTTAAAATATATTCCTAGATTCTCCTAGGTATAAATTCCTCAAGAAAAAGAGTAAATATGGATACAAGAAAAAAAAGTAACACAAAGTAAAACACCCAAATATCTTAGTGATTGTAATACTTATTACTTATTTGTAAAAGTTACTAGTATTAGCACTAGATATTTAACAAGATAACTAGGGCGCAACACACAATACATTTTTAACTGAGCTTCGACAATCGTATATTCAGCCGGTTTAAAAATCTATACAAAAATGCGACGCCACACACTTGTTATTTCCGCCAGCGCAATTCATGAGCCCGCGCCATATTAGTTAGTCACCATTGAATTTGCGCAGTCTACGTGTGCCGTCCCATAGGTGTGGGGCTGCAGTCAAACTAAATGGCAAACACTGAAATTGACAATAATGTGTCATCTAATAAAATCCATTAGTTTCATAATCCCACATCAGGCGTGTAAGACATTAACGAAACGAGTAGTGTTCGTAGTATTAGTATAGTTTTTTTTATTTTGTTGTAATCTAGTCATAACAAGAACATTTTTGTTAGTCGACTAGTAGGTTGTCAAGAGCTACAGACTGTGTATATCAAATCATATATATATGTTTGTGTATATCAAACACAACTGGCTCTTGTGACTTGTCCTTAACAAGTTAACTGCGACCAACACACGCTAGGTGTATTTAAAAGCTACATGAGTGCGGGAAACGCCTAGCGTGTTTCGCCTAGTGTATTTCGCATAGCATCGTGCTAATGCTGCTTTCATTACAAATTCTGCCTAGCTCTAACCCTACGCTTATTGGCATTTTTGCCGTTGTTACAAATTCTTACTAGCATCTCTAATTTTAACCTTAAAATGAATCAGTCCAATCTAGGTATTGGTGTTTTTTAATTATGAGCTCTAAAAGCTATGCAAGGCTACACTTTAAGACATTAATTCGATGTTATTTTTTTTAACACGTTCTCTGCGGCTCTCGCGCCTAGCGTGTTTTTAAATTCGCAACGCGCATGCGGGCGCCACACGCGCTGCGTGTTTTTTTCATACATTCGCGATGCGAGCCGCATAGGCGTATCATCGCAAAATTTGGCGCCGCAGTCAACATGTTAATTATAATTTCCATGATATACTATTTTTTTTATGGGAGCCACATATCGATATTTTTTGTCTTTAAGCTTGGATCCATCTATCTATGGTTGGAATTTGCTTAATTACTTGCGAAAAAATTGTATGACATTATTCTCTCATATTTGGAATGGTAATACCGGCCGTTGATTTATAATTCTGTTATACCATTTTGTTACTGAGCTACCTCGTGAGTCGTGGCTATGGGGAAGACATCTATCTCTCGTAGTGTATACATCACTGATCTACAAGGACTGAGCACGTTACAAAACATTCGTTGTACGTTTGCAAATTGTATATTTGTCATTACATGGATAAAACCAATACTTTGATCATGTGACGGATGTCCGTGGAAAACGATAAAAAAGTAAAACCTATCATCGCTTTTTGTGCCGTGGTTATTTTTTTCCATTTGTCATGTTCCCATTCTGTAACAAAATTATAATTGTTTTAATACAGTTATCAAAAATAATGAATACCTTGTATGTAAAAGTAAATATTTCAAGATATTTTTATCGAAGCTAAAGACAGAAAGACAAGCTGCATCTTATTACGATAAATGGTTTCTGGTGAGTGTAGCATTCTTATTTCAATTCTGTAATATCATTCCACGACAGTATGATTCAAAAGAAAGGACAATGGCAGGTTCCCATACATGAAATTAGTTGTCATAAATATGTAGCGTTTAGAAGTGAAAAAAATATCAAAAAATTCAGCAGCAATTCCTAAACAATAATGTATTAGGGATTTCTGATGAAAAAGTCTAATACTAAAGATATTTCAATTTAAAGATTTTGAGGTTATGATCTATTTGACATTTCTGAATAAAATATTTTTATCTATGAAGCTGATAAAAATGTTATTTGCCTATTTTCCAAAGTGCATTATAATTTCACCTGAGGCAGGGTCGTGAATTAAACATGTACCTACTGAACTTGACTTATAACTATTGTGGGGAAGGTTGATCCGCCACATCGTAGGTACTTACACACAAGTGTTTACATTCGTGTTTACGTTTACATGTTCAGATATGAACACATTATACTTAATTATAGGAATAATTTGTTTATTTTTTGATAAATCCTTTAAACTTATAAACTGCTGAACCGTTTTTAATAATTCACTATTAGATTTATACCAAAAGTAACATAAGCCACATATACATAATTTATTTCAATACAAGCTAAGTTGGAATGGAAGACACAGAGTTTGTCAATAGTTGTGCAGAAAATACCTTCAGACCCTAATTCTGGACTTAGAAATTAAATTAGAAAATAAAACGGGTTCTAAATAAAAATAAAACACTGTTTTTTTAATGTTTATTCATCGTCATAATTATCCTATCTTATATATCTAAAAATGCTGCAGGGGCAGATATGTCTTGATGTCTGGCCCGTTCCAAATACCAGATTACTATTATGGTATGAGCGCAGCAGCCCACTGTACGACGCACAACCAAGCAACTACAATAGTATTCTATAATGCCTGCTCGACCAGCCTGGTCGGACCAGGTACATTATTTTCAATTAGTAATTAATCATAATACTGTTTATTTGAAACATGGTGTGATTTTATTTTACCTCTTATCAATAAGGTATCTGAACTGCCTCTTAAATTAAATTAAGATGAACTAATTGTTTCTATGCACACTTCAATCATAGAACTACCGTGGAAACGTACATGTTCACCATAATAGGGACGTGTTTGTCGAATTTGCTAAATGTTTGCTAGATTATTTTCTAAGTGAAATCTTTCAAGTATTCGTGTATTTAAATCAATTTAAATTATGTCACAATATGTCAGTATGAAATGACGGAAGTAGTGATTTTTTTTCCTAAATAAGATAAGCTATAGTCGTAACTATACAGCCAAATAACAGACGATGCAGTCATTCACTAAGTTGGTAAAAAGTAAAACTGATTTATTTTTGTTATTTGTAATTGTAGGGACACACACACTTGCATTGATTTTATAGTTTTTTTTGACGGCTTATAGAATTCTTATGAAAAAGATTTTTCTTTGGCCTAAAAGACCTTAAGCCATTCATTAAAAAAATCTTACGGCCATAACACGTTACAAAAAAATCAATTGAGATTCTTAATAAATTATACAACTTATCTATACTTACACAGCTATTGTTAGTATGCTGAAAAATCATGTCAAATAATAATATTTTGATTACAAAGTATGAAATTCCTAAACGCAATTTTTTTTTGTAACTACGATTTCGCCATTGTCCTTTCGATGACGTTAACATTTTTTTTATAAGTAACGTTATCTGATTCCGTCAGTGTAAAGAGAATTTAAATCGCAAAAGATTAAAAGTCTAAAATATCATAGAGAAAATGATGAATGTGTCAAATGTTAATAGTTTGAATGAAGAATACTCTAGCATGGATATAGTTGTTGTATACAGCCAACCAGCCAACACCAAAACAGTTTGACAGCCTCCGTGGCGCAGTAGGCGCGTAGCCTGTGAAACGAGAGGCCGTGGGTTTGATTCTCACACAGGGGCAAATGTTTGTGTGACAGACAGATATTTGTGTCCGGGGTGTGGGTGTTGTGAGACCGTGCATCTCTCTAGGTCCCTGATACCCAGAACATAAGACTCGTATGTTAGTGTGAGATCGGGGCTATGTGTGTGGCTGTAGGGTGTTATTTATTTATAGAATGTACTAGCACCTCCTCCTGCTGCGCGAGGTGGTAGTGCCTCTTCCTGAGTGCAGCCAGCCTGGCGCGCTCCGCGTCCAGCGCACTCTCCAGCTCCAGCGAGCGCACCTTGCTCTCCATCTCCAGGCGGCGCGTCGCCGTCAGCGTCAGCGCCGACGTGTCCAGCGCGTCTGCAACAACAACAACCACTCGAGTAGGACCAAGAGGCAGGAGGTAGGGGCGGACCTCGGAATAACATAGTTGTGGACCTGTTCGAACTAACTTCAGATCGATAACGTTATTTTTCGCATATTAGGGATTTTACGGATGCAGATTTTTGGACGCCCACATCATAGGATGCGAATCTTAAGATTTTAAGAAATTTTGTATGCATACAGATATTTTATGTTTTTCTAAAAAATCTGACATCCTCAGCCCAGCCCAGCCCAGCCAGCACCTTTCAGCCCCTTCAAAAATAAGACCTGAGGCGTCATCCTCGGTGTCATCTTTGAAATATCTTTTCTTTGGTCTGTAGCGTAAAAAAATGTGTTTATACTGTGGGTCTAAGTAGGTGACGTTGACAAAGTGATTGGCTTTCAATAAAGTAGAAAACGTTGCTAAAACAATAACATAAGTTTCGTATCTTGTCACCGAAATGTTCGTTCCTATTGGTCAGATAGCACCAACTCACGACACGCGCCACTTCCCGGTCCCGCCAAATTTTTTTCTTGTCGGGACCTGCAATATATCTGTATACGCATCAATATCCGCATTGATTATTGCGGACGCGGATACAGGTGCAGATGTCCAAAACCATGCGGAAGCTCCGCAATTGTGGATGCGGATGCGAATATTCGTAACACCCTAGTACGTATCACTCTTTTTATATACTAATTGCAGAATTATTTCTGTCGTTAACCTTATAAGTGAAAACTTATAAATGGTTAGGTTAAAATTTAAGTATTGTATTATATTATACAGATATAAACCGTGATAGCGTGAAGTGAGGTGAGTCAGTTGAGAAAGGTGAGTAAAGTGTGTGAAGTGAGTGAGGTGACTCACCATGGTCCCTGACGAGTGCGGAGCCAGCTCGCACGGCTGCGACGACCGCGCCGGTGGCGGTGGCGACGTCGCGCGAGGCCTGCGTGAGCCGCGCCAGTGCGGGCGTGCGCGGCGGCGCGCGTGCTCGGGACGCGGCCACCAGCTGCGCCGTGGAGCCCGCCACCTCGTGCGCCGCCGCCGACACGCCCTCCACGCGACCCGCGCTGCCCACCGCCTCGTCCGCTGACGTACTGTACATACAACACACAACACACAATACACCACATGTCAAAACTCATCTCGACATTTAAATACGTAAATATAGCTTTTTTATATAATTCATACCCATGGATACATGTCCTTCAACAGCGTGAATATACGCATAAACTAAGGTTGCAAACGCCGAATTTTAAGAACTTGGATTTGAAGTTCGACAAACCAGGACAAGTCAACTTAAAAATTACTACTACATATTTAAATAAAAATAAAACCGCCTTCAAAAAACCCAGACACAACTAAAAAGCAAAAATTTATTGGTTACATTTACATCAATTAATTACATACAATTTAAATCCATTCTTTTTGGAGTCGGTGCCGGTGTTGTTTTCTTAATCTATTTTATATTTTTTTGTATGCCTGATTATTCTGTTCTTTCCATGTTTTGGCTGGCAGTGACTCCAATTAATTGATTTAAATTGTATGTAATTAATTGATGTAAATTTAACCAATTATTTTTTGCTTTTTAGTGGTACAAATATAAAATAGGTACGTTGGATAGAGTACTAAAGGAAAACACTACTGAAAAAGTCACAGAAAAGCAAAATTCGCAGTTTCGTATATTCGGACAACATATTTTTTCAAGTTATTTTGGTTTTAAAACCAACCTACTCAACCGATTTTGATAAAAAATCTATGGGACCAATCTGGAAGCATATTAATAATAATTTTCCAAATCGGTCAATAAATGGCGGAGTTCTGAGGTAACAAACATAAAAAAAAATACACGTCGAATTGAGAACCTCCTCCTTTTTTTTGAAGTCGGTTAAAAACAGGACGCGTCTTTGTTATAAAACAGCGCGGGCAGCGAGAACACTCGTAACGTAAAGATTGCAAAAGTGGCGCGCGTTCTTAAAATACAGGACGAAGCTCATGACGCTGCTTATAACTATCCAGGACACGCTAAAAACTAGGTCATGTCCTGGGAAAACAGGACGGTTGCATTTTTTTTTTTTTTTTTTTTTTTTTTTTATTCTGGCACGGCAAAGTGACCACACTGCACCTGATGGTAAGTGCAGTGCCGTCCAGATAGAGTATCAAGTAGCAAGAGACAGTCTATCCCTCGCTACTCAACACAATCATGCCGGCCTGCTGTTTAGCTTCTTCACACTACGCCTAAAGGACCCAGGATCATAGGAAGGAGGGAACACGGTAGCTGGCAAACTGTTCCACAGCTTGATGGTGCGGCAAAAATACGAGTTTGCGAACCTCTTGGTTCGGGCCGGGGTAGTAGACACCACGAAGCTGTGGCTCCGCAAGCCAGAACGCGTGGTTCTGGTATGGAAGGGAGAGGATGGGATAAGATCAAACAATTCTTCAGAGCATTCGCCATGATACAGACGGTAGAACACGCTAACGCGCACGCGAGGAAATATCCCTACGCAGCTGTAGCGGCTCCAGGCTGTTACTCACGTCTGCATCATTCACAATGCGGATGGCCCGCCGCTGCAACCCATCCAAGGCATCGAGAAGGTATTTTGCGGAACCGTCCCAGAGGTGCGAGCAGTATTCCATTCCCGGCCGCACTTGCGCTTTATATAAGCGGTAGAGCTGACCGGGCGTGAAAAACCGCCGCACCCTGTTCAGGATTCCTACCCTGCGGGAAGTGGCGGATATTACGCCCTAGATGTGACTCCTTGGATTAAGATCGCAGCGGATATCCATACCTAGGACACTAAGGTCATTCCGCATTGCGAGTGGAACACCCTGAAGAACGGGGATGGGAGAAAACGGGGATTTCTTGCACGAAAACGCGCACACCTGGGTTTTCTTGGCATTAAACTCAACCCGATTCCTGGTACCCCATGATGATATGAGATCCAAGGCCTGGTTGAGCTCAATGACAAGATCCTCGCGTCTCCTTTCAGTATCCGCCCGGCAACCAGGAGGCTTGCTGCAATAACGCCCATGAACCGTGCTGTCATCTGCATAGCAATGAATGTTGCCAAGCGACAACATATCATTAATATGCAGAATAAACAAGGTGGGCGAAAGTACAGAACCTTGTGGTACTCCGGCATTTACTGACATGAGCTGCGAAGCGTGTCCATCAACGAGGACACGTATTCTACGCTCATGCAGAAAGCCGGAGATCCACTTGCACAGGTTGTCGGGCAGACCGTATGCCGGGAGCTTGGAGAGAAGGCCGCGATGCCAGACCCTATCAAACGCCTTGGCTATGTCGAGACTCACAGCCAGAGCCTCGCCATGCCTGTCAATCGCCTCGCCCCAGTGATGTAATACAAACGCTAGAAGATCACCCGTTGATCGGTTATGACGAAACCCGTATTGTCTGTCACTGATCAACGAGTGATCCTCCAGGTAGCGAACTAATTGGCTGTTAATTAGTCGCTCCATGACTTTACACATCACTGAGGTGATGGCGATTGGGCGATAATTGTTAGGGTCTGACCGATCACCCTTTTTGGGGATCGGCTGCACATTGGCCTCCCTCCAAGATTCAGGCACAACACCTGAGAGGTAGGACGATCGGTATAGGCGCGTCAGTGCAGGAGACAACTCCGCTGCACACTTTTTGAGAACAAGCGCTGGGATACCATCAGGACCACTAGCCTTCCGGACGTCGAGAGACTGCAGCTCACGCCGCACATCACAATGCCTGATACGGATATCAGGCATTGTGTGACCGCAACCGGGCAGCGTAGGTGGTAAATGAGCATTGCAGTCCTCGAGTCTCGAATTAGCCGCGAAGAGGTTTGCCAGTAAATCGGCCTTCTCTTGCGAGCTATGGGCTAGTGTTCCATTTCGATATCTCAGCGGTGGCAGCGAGGGGCGACAGAAATTAGATTGGACGGCCTTAGCCAAGCTCCAATAAGCACGACTGCTTGTTGGGTTATCGGCCAAAGCACATCCAATCTTGGAGACGCGCTGGGCATCCGCTTTAACATACGCCCTCTTGCAGACCTTGGCAGCACGGTTATAGGCTGCTTTGAGTGACTTGAGGTTGGGATCCTTCGTAGCGCGACCCCCGATCCAAGCGCGATACGCCGTCTGTTTTTTAAAGTTTCATTCTACCATAAACACTCATAAAGAACTTACACAAGCAACTTAGCGGCGAACACGACGGCTTTAGCAGCGGAGATCAGCCCCTCGGACCACTGCGGGTTCTTCCTGTACATCTTCTGCCGCGTGTGAGGATCACCGAGCTCGTTCTGCAGCTTGCGCGCATCTTGTACCAGCACCTTCACAGCGCCCATCAGCGTGGTGCAAGCGTCCAGGATCTTACTGTTCACTTCTAATTTCACGCCTGAGTCCCCTGCACGACTCGCTGCCAACAGTTCCTGTTACAAAACATTACAAGCCTCTATTTATTTGGCACAGACATAGTATATAGTCTGGAATAGTACATAGGCGACTTTTATCCCGGAAAAATGTAAGGTTCCCAAGGGACAGAATTTTGTTTTCACAGAGCAAGGAATCGACATGATTTTTTGCATAGTGGTAGTTGTGGTAGGGATTAGAGAATGACATAGGCGACTTTTATCCCGGAAAAATGCACGCTTCCCATGGTATAGCAAAATGTTGAAAGGTGTAATAGCTTAACGTGCCTCCGTGAACTCTATACCTTTTCTTTGAAAAATAACGGGCGCGCGGGCGGGGCCGCGGACAACAGCTAGTTCATTTATATATAACATTTGTCGGTTCAGACATGATTTACAATAATTATAATCTTAAATTAATGTGTTTATAATTATTGGAGTTATTTTAAGGTATAATGGTCATTTATTTGTTTGTAATTATTTCCGCTGTTATTTTAATAAAAAGTTACTGATTTGATTACGTGTTTTTTATTAATACCCCCGAGATTATGATCGAGGGGCATTCTGTCTTTACGTGTGAAAGAGGGAACAGCTACTAGAAAATTGTGTGTAAAAAGCAAACATGGGGTTTCTTGCTGGTGATAGGATATTTATATCCGCCCGGATAGCGACCACCGTACGCAGGGTGTAAAACCCGACATAGTGACACACGCAAGTCAGTCGCGTTCCGGGATCAGCCAGTGTATATCCGGTTTTTGTCGGGGGTCTAGAGTTGATGTACAATGTTTGGCCGGTTTGCGGCCTTTTAGTATTCTGACACTAGACCCTGGGCCGCTTCTTCACCTTCTTGCCCATGGCGTAGTGTGAAGAATGGAGTAGGCTGGCATGATTGTGTTGAGTAGCGGATACGGAAGAATCTCCGCCATGGATAACCACATTGCGAACTGGTAGTAGTTAATTAACTATGAACTGCTAATCTCGTGTTTTTCTACCGAACTATCACACGATGTGCATCCTGACCATATTTGAAGATCGGAGAAGGATGTAGAAGCCCTCTCACAACCTCGGCCCTTGGACATGCCGCCGACATAGTCTGCCTTTATCACTATGTAGTAGTCTGTAGTAGTACGCACCTCTATCTGTTCAGCGGCGTCCTCTATGGCTGCGTCCATGTCCGCGAGCTCGTCGTCGACGCTGCGCGCGCCGGTCGCGAGCCGGTCCGCGGCGCAGGCGGCGCGTGACGTCTCTCCCACCACTGAACTGGCAGACTCACACAGTGAACCGTCAATGTTGCCGATCTGGATAGATTCCAGGCACTGCTTCGTTGATGTCAGCATCGATTTGCACTCGTTATTCAGTTCTGCAATTATCAAATATACTATATGTATATACTACATGTATATACTAAATACCTAACTCAACTAGCCGTGGTGTAGTCCATGGTCGTCAGCCGAAGGTCCTGGCGTGCGGTGGCCCACTTCTGCGAGAGCGTCATCTCGCAGAAGGAGAGTGTCCAGAGGGATCGGGAACGATATGATCCCTCCCGCCGCCAGAGAAGACGTAGGTAGGTAGTCGGGTGGACGACTGACCGGCGTCTCCCGCCCTATGGAACGGGGGCGTTTGAATTCCACCACGGTAACCCCTGCCTGTCGTACGAGGCGACTAATTGGGGACATCAGGGGTCGCGGGCGCGCAGCGGGGGGCTGTTAGATCGTATCGATGCAATTTAATAAAATGCATAATGATGCAAAATAATTTCGGTGCATTGTGCGACCCCGAGATGGACGACAGCTCGGGTGGCAAGGCCTCGCTGTCGTTGTTCGCGCGGGGGCTCCTACCCCCCCAAATGGAGATGGGCCGCTACAAGGCACCGCGCAGGGGCGGTTCCGGCAGCAATTCTAGCACTCCTTAGAATACCCCGGGATCGCTCCGTAAGCGCCGAAGGATGCCACCGCGGGGTTTTAGCTGGTAGTGCCGGGTGGGGTGTACATAGGGGGTAGGGACTCGGCCCAGCGGCAGCACGGATAGCCATCATCCGCATAACCGTTTTATTCTTATTCCACTTCCCCCCGGAGCGGGCGGCAGTAATAAAACACTTTCCCCGCGACAACAATAAAAAAAATCGTACATAATTACCATTTTCTGTGATTTTAAGTATCCTGTAGGTAAATTAAATAAAACCTATTTTTGATTTCAAATCGTTTGATCAGTGGTGGATATAGCTGCCAGACGTCCTCTTTTTTTCCCACTCACTTATAAAATTATAATAATAAATAATATAAATAATACTAGCCCTGTATTAAACATTGTCCCACTGCTGGGCACGGGCCTCCTCTACTAATGAGAGGGGTTATTAGAAAATCTCAGGTATGCAGGTTTTCTCACGATGTTTTCCTTCACCGTTGAAGCAAACGACAATTAACAATTAATACACACATAACTTTAGAAAAGTCAGAGGTGTATGCCATTTGGGTTTCGAACATACGACTTTCGTCTTGACAGTCCGTACCCCAACCAACTAGGCTATCGCTGCTTTTTTTTTAACATTATAACAATGAATAATAGCACTGCGGGTTGATGCAGCTTCACTTTATTTATGTAAAAAATCTGGATCCGATCGGCAGTTTCATAGACTACAAAAATATATTTTTATTTTAGTATGGATACGATGGATACTCACTGTCAGATAGTTCTATGTCAGTAGAAATATGCGACACTTCAGTGACATACGCCGATAGCTGAGCCGTACCGTGCGCGATGAATATCGCCGACTTTGCTATCGACTCCTCGTTGCCTTTCATCTAAAACATGTTCAAAATGTAGACAGTTGTTATAAATGATTGAACCTTGAAACGGATACCAGACTGTACGCAAAAAGTAGGATAAGTTTCGTGAGTGTATGTATGCCCTGGCACTTTAGGGAGTTTGATCGGGTCTATAATAAAATATCCATAATTAATATATTAGATGAGCATGATAAGATAGGTGTTAGTTACATCACAATTAGCATCCATCCAGGTGTCGACATGGTGGACGCTAGGCAAATAATAGGTAAACAAAATATATATATTAAAATTACTCGGGATCAGTACAATGACTCACTCGTATTAAAAAACACTTAATTGTGCAACAAGGTTAATATTGTGAAATTATATGAGGTCTCGAGTTGGAACACCGTTTTGCACAGTCTTTTATATAATACTTGCCTCAGTATATTTAGCTAATTCCTTCAACATTTTAGCCGCTAGTTTAGCCGCTGCCTTGTTACTTTCTTGAGCATTCGACCGTTCTAGCGAAGCAAGCGCTTCATTCGTCACTTCTAAAGCCGCGTCACTTGCGCACGATACCATGCTTAGCCGTTCTGCAAGTCGAAGTGATTCATCAATAAATATATTCCATATACTCACCACCACCTTGCCACCTGTGGCAGTAGATATAATTAACATAGCTGCTATATATTAGTCGTAAACACTTAAAAGTAATTAAGATAAATAAATACATAGTGAGATAATTCTTTGCAAATGAGTTCTATAATCATTTACATTCATTGAATTTACTCTCAACATTTATAAACTATTTGATTTGTTATTGATGCAGAAAATTTGATTTGTTTATATTTCACTGGTTTAATTTGGCTGAAATTTTAATCAATTAGAAATTTCTATCGTTAGGTAAAAGATTATTATAAATTAATAAAAACAATTCTACATATTGTTGCAATACTCACGTTTCTCAAGCTCCATCTGCACCTCCTGTAATTGTTTCTTAGCCGCTGCCAAATCAGCTTCGAGTACCGAATTGTGTTGCAACAAGTCCTGTAATTCAGACTCCGCGTTCAATCTCTTCCCTTCCTCTTTCTCCAATCTACTTTCCATTAACTAAATTGGCACAGCAACATGCAGGTAATAATACTTAACGCCAAGTCCCGATGTCGACACATAATCCGATAGTTTGAGCCGGAAATATCCCATGCAGTTGAAGATTGTATGCGCAGATGTAGAGAAATAGAAAAATAAAACATGCGATTAGGATTGATGCAACATGCTTTTACAATTTTATGAACCAGGATTATTGTATTTAATTATAGTAGCTTATAATTTTTTTTGCAATTTTAAACGAAGTATATTATTTTTCGATTACTTACAATATACCTGGTTGATTGTGAAGAATTAACTATAGCAATAATAACACAAGAAGCCCACACCATTAATAGGATAGATTTCTATGTTTCATTTTCTACAATTTGTAATATGAAAATAATACCAAAAAGAAACCCTTTTGCAAAATGAAAATCTAAATCGATCTAATAATAAAACCGTTATTAATTTTTAGTGTTGATATGGAAAATTGTAAGTGCGTAGTGAGAATGTTTCTGTATCTCCCTCGCACGAATGCAACGAGAATGGCCATTTTGTAAGGTGACGTCATGACTTATATCGTGCATCATTTTTCTGTCATTTAACGTCCGCTTCAACCCAATTTGAATTTTTTTTAACGGACTATTTCTGAGTGCATTTATAAAATTCTTTCAATAATATATTCAATAACTACCCTATCCAAGATATTTTTTGCCTAAATCACAACAGAGGTTTTATGATAAATGTCCATAACCCGTAAGTAATGAGTGTTACCACCACCATTGTACAGTATTGGTGTTCAATATGAAAGTGACGGCACACGACGACACACTCGCACTCCAAACATTGTGCCTAACCTGCTTTATTCTGTCTCTCTCTAACACGTCACTTTCTAACTGCTGTTTTTCTGATGCTTTTATTTGTTGCAATTCTTCTATTTCTGCTTTCAATCGATCTATAGATTGTTGTGCCTCAAAAATTGTCTCGTCTTTTTGAGAAATTTTGTCATTACTGTTTTCCTTTAAAGTTCGTATTATATTTTCCATGTCTTTTAATTCCGATTCCTTTTCTTCTTTTAATTGTTCGTAATTTAGTTTAAGTGACTGTATTTCTTTATTTAATTGCGAAGTCATCAATTCTTGTTCATTTTTGTAATTTTCGAAATCCGAAAGCAATTTTGAGCTTATGGTTTCAAGATCTAGAATATTTTTTTCAAATACCTAATAAAAATAAACGATTAAACAATACAATTTGTTATGACTGTGGACATCACGACGTAAAAATAATTATTGCCAACCAACCTGTTTCTCTAAAGAAAATTCACGTATCAAGTTGTTTCGCTCCTTTTCTAATGTAACCCTTTGATCGCTTAGTTCCTTGATTTGTTCGTGAAGGCGTCTTAATTCTGAATTTTTCATGGTTACATTGCTTACGTTTATTTCTACGATGTCGTCATGTTCTTCGCTTAACGTAATAAACTCATTTTTACCTATTTCTAGTTCAGCCTGTGTTTCAATCAATTCTTCTGTAAGTCTTGCAACATCTTTGCCAAGCTTAGTAGCTTCGATATTGAGAGCTATAACCTGCTCATCTTTTTCAGATACTAGGCTTTTTAAATTACTTATTATTTCATCTTTGCATTCAGCCACATTTTGTAATTTATCATTTAGTACCTTTATCTCATAATAGCTCTCTTTCAATTTGTCTTCATATTGTCTTATTTGACTATCTAAATTCATTTTTGTTTCATTCAATTGCATATTTAGAGTATCAATTTGTTTATTTCTATCATCTATAGATGCATTTAGTTGTGATATATTGTCCAATAACTGCTCGTGTTCTGTTTTTTGATTATTTATTAATAAGTTTTTATCTTCAAGGATACAATTTAGCTGTTCTGATTCCTTATTTTTTTCTTCTAATTTCGATTGCATACTTTCATTCAGTTGTACTATTTCTTGATTTTTTATCTTTTCTAATTCTACTATTTTCTTTTCAAGTTTAGATACTTCTAATATCTTATTTTTTAACTTTTGTTCAATATTGTCCCTTTCTGTGCCTAAATCAGCTGTTAGCATTTCACTGATGTTTTTAAAGTCATCTATTTCTTCTTCTAACTTTTCTATCTCTATATCTTTCTCTTTAATTTGCTCTTCATAGCTTGTCTTAGCTTTTTCAAATTCAGACTGCAATCCTAAGAGTTGATCCAGTGCTGTCTTTATTTCTATATCTTTTTTGCTAAGAATTTCTTCAAATTCTTTATTATTGTTATTTATTTCTCGATGAAGGTTATCACAATGAGTTATATAGTTAATTTCGGTTTTGGTTAGTGTTTGTTTTAAGCTTTCTACCTCTGTTTTCATATTTTCTACGCTTTCGTTGGCCCATTGTGTTAGTTCCTAATGTATGTAAAGCTAACATAAACATAAGTTATACATGCAAAGGACGGCACGTTTACCTACATTTCTAAGTAAATAGATTAATTCATGTTATGTTACCGTAAGGTCATTAAGATAAACCATATTATGTAGCCTTATTGAAAACTCATAAGTAAATAACTTTCGATAATGCATGCATGTAAAAACTAATTGGTAAAATATACAAAAGAATACACCAATAATAACAAACTGACCTGTTTTTCCTTTGTGTGTTTTTCAGTTAACTCTGCGACTTGTTTTAGTGCCTCTTCTTTTTCTAAAACTATATTCTTATACTCATCTCCACTTTTCTCTCTTAACCCTACTAATTCTTCGCTAACTCTATTAAATTGCACTTGCTGTTCTTCTTTTTCTAGGTTAACCTTTTCTAACAACTCTTTAGCTTCTTTTAACTCGCTAGATACAATGGCAAGTTTCTCATCTTGTTCTGTTTTGGCAGTTTTGTGTTCTATTTCTAATGCTTCCATTGAAGCCTTGAGAGTTTGTAACTCAACCTCTGTTTGCCGAGATTGTTCTAGATCGGCGCGAAGATTTGCTATTTCTGATTTATACGCTTCTATTTCTTCGCTAGAAGATGCGCTTTGTTGGAGTAATTCGACGTCCCTGAAAACAAGAATCAAGATTTATTCAAGTAGCACTGTTCCAAAGCTAATGTTAAAGACAAAGATATACACCTTAGTTTTATAATAATGCATTAATGGTACTTACTTCATTTTGTCATTCAGTTGTTGTTGCAGCGCTGTTTTTGCACTTTCGTGTTGCGCTGCCGCTGCTCTCAAGTTCGCAGTTAATTTATCTACTTCTGCTTTCTGATTACAAAAAATAACACATTAGATGTTATTCAATGACATCATATACTCACTCGATACATAAAACGTACTTGTCTTATCAAGGTGATGTGCTCTTCTCTTAGTTTCGTGTACGCTCCTTTTAACTTTTGGAATTTTTCATCTGTCACTTTGGCCTTTTCTTCTGTTTGCGTGAGCCTTTCTGTGATCATACAGTAGTTTAGTTACATTGAACATAATCGACTTAATGCAAAAGGAATGACTTATATCGCACTTACGTTTGATTTCTGGTGTCTGTACAGATAATATTTCCGCTTTTTGTTTTTCCTCTTCCAATTCAGCCTGTAATACATAAATAGTAGCATCAATAACAAACAAAAAAACACTTACACAAGTATGAACTAGATTGTCTAATTTAATTTAATATTAAAACATAGATAACCGTAGAAAAGATGTGGATTGCTAGATTAGCTGTGTATGGGCATGTGACAAGACTGGTTGTCAATATAAATGTGGATGGCCGAAAGAGTCGTAGGAGAGCTAAAAAGAGGTGGATGGATTGCGTGAATGAGGACATGAAAGGAGTGAATGCAGGTTTCACGGATGATAGGGCTGCTTGGAGAGTTAAAACCATTTGTGCCAACCCCACTTATGATGGGATAAGGGCAGATGATGATGATTAAAACATAGATAAACCTTGGCTGATTGTAACTGCAACTCCAACCTAGTGCAATGCTCCCTCATAGATCCTAACATTGAATTCCGTTCCTGCACCAACTGTGACACTTCAGACCTACAATAAATATATAGATATTAAATAAAATCTTCAAAAGCACTTCAATTTCAAGTTTATGTTGTATGTAAGTACCTCATTCTCTTAAGTTCGTTTTGTAAATGGTCGATGAGTCGATCACGCTCGATGATGGGATCTGGCTGCGGTGAAGGAGTCGGCCGCGTGTCCAAATCTTCAAAATGATCAGATGTACTCTGTCAACAAAATTATATTCAATTAATAAATAACTTCAGAGAATAGAGTCAAAGGGGACTCAGTATAAAAAGCTGTGTTGTATCAGTTATGTGTGTATATAGTATTATATTAGGTTTAGAACCCATATGAACCACATTGTTGTTGCGTGTCAAAGAGACATTGTCTTTGCCAACAGCCTTTATCTTAATCTAAGTCTCCTTGGTGAGACCACGGCACCTCGATAGATCATTAGTAGCGAGTCGCTAGTATAACAGTAAATTCTATTTACCTGGCTCAGTGTGTCTGAAGTGTCGATGAGAGAGCCGATGGTGTCGACTTCGTCGGGCGGAGGCTCGGGGATAGACACCACTGGAGTCACGTATGTACCGAAATCACTCTAAAACAAAACATTAAGCTTAGAACTAATATTTATTTATACATCGTATACTGGCGGACTTAATGCCAAAGGCATTCTCTCCCAGTCAACCACCAGGTGCAGGTATAAAACAAAGAAACTACTTTCCCCGATCATGTATGATCAGCTGGCCGGCACGATTGTGTCAAGTAGCGAGGTATAGGTGTCTCTCGCTATTTGATACTCTAACTGGGCGGCCCTGCACTCACCATCAGGTGCAGTGTGGTCACTTTCGCGTGACAGTATAAAAATATATGTATTTTCAAACTTTAAATAAATAATATTTAGCTTTCCTTTGTTGGGGTGAATAAAATTGTCTCGATTTTTATCAATGGATGTATTACCTATTGACATGTTAAAGTATGTCAACTTTTGTTGGCCAATCAAAAACTCTATGACGAGGTGTAATGTACACACAAATGATTTATTTGTTTATCAATAATGTCTTACTCATTTTTATTACATTACACATATTATAAACAAGTTAATTTATTAATGAATTCATGATCCATTGAACAAGATTTCTATGGGATTTCGAGTGTTATATTAAAATTTACGAACAAATATATAACACTGTAATACCTGCAACAAGAAGTTAGGTGGGTTCGAAGGTAGCACGGGGAGCGTCAGCAGATTTCTGTAGTATTGCAGACTGCTCGCATGCTTGTAGAATGAACTCAATTTTTTGAACTGCTGTCGAAACCTGAGAGATAATATTAAAAAGAATTAAAAATACTAACTTAATAAGTTCGGTGGAGCTTACACACCCAAGAGACAAAGCTCTATCAAACAAAACCCTATATCACTAATAACCCGATAATGTAATATAATTCAAAAAACATTTTGAAAAAATACTTCATGTAAAGTGTCTTCAGTTTCATCAAACTATAGATAGATAAATATAGCTCAAGCATATCGTATCGTATGCTTTGCGGTCTAATACTCTCCAATAGGAACTATCGTGTCGTATCGTGTCGTGTCGGTGTCGTATCGTGTCGTGTCGTATTGTTACCGTTCTCGATGTCCGGCCAGCGTGTCTGCGGGCAGCGCGGCGTGCAGTCTGAACAGCAGCCGCACATTACAGTCGTACAGCTGCGAGGCGTCCTGCGCGCACGGGATCAGCGCCGCCAGCCGACACTGGCCGCTCGCCGTCATCGAGTTAGCGCGCGCGTTGCCCAGGCTGTCGAATACTGAGGGAGAAGGGACCCATGAGGCTACATGTCACTTTTAAGGGTAAAGGTCTCCTTTCTTACCATCCAACGTCAACATTGTTTTCATTTTCATTGTAACATAATTTTACCTTATTTACGCCTTGCTATACGTAGATTTCTGTATATGTGATTGTTCAGTTTAAGTTTAGCGCTGAAATCAGCAAACACGTATAGAGAAAATAATGTTTAACAAAGAGCTCACTAAGTATCGTTCTTGAATACAAGCGTTGAATCGTTCGGTATCTAGGTTTTAGTTAAATTCCATACACGACAATAGAATAAAAACAGTTTGGTTTCTAACGGGATCATTAATTCATTCAAATTTTTAGCCCAAGTTTATTGTATTTCAACACGCGATCCAAACTAACCTGCGGCTTGTAGATTAAGAATTTCATCCATGTAATCAAATAACTCGACACATAATTGGAAACTGAAACAAAAAAGTTTAAATTACTATTTAAATAAATGTAACTATTTACATTTAAGAACGTTCTTATACCTGTTAAATACTTCTAAGATCGGAATAATAAGTGACCCTTTAAGTTTACCATAGGGTGTAGATCTTTTATAACATTTACCATCTCATTCTTTCAGAATATGTCTTTTATGCATTTTTTTTTAAATAGTAATCCAAACAAGCTGGCCGTACTTACTAATTGTTGACATCGTTCTCAGCAATAGCGTCCAGCTCATCGGCCGTGAGCTGCATGTTGCCAGGGAAGCGAGGGTTCCGGGCGTGGAACTTCAACTTGCATACTAACAAATTGCAATACAAGTGGACCAGCTTGCCGTAACCTTCTCGAAGGTGTACCTAGAATAGGGTAGTTGACACCATTTTTTATTTTGCCATTGATACTGTCTGGTTAACCAGACACGTATCAATGGCATGCCGGCGAACCAAAAATACTGGCAAAACTCACCGTTCTTACATGCTATTTTTAACTTTAACATTATAGAAATAAAATTGATTTTGGCTTATATTTTACCGACTCTGCTTATTACCTTTTCTAACACCGGTGTCCTTGTGATTCGCGAGTGGTTAAATTAATTTAATCAACAAGTTACATTACCTTTTAGGTTTAACCTATTATCGAAAGAATTTTATATATCCGATCGAAAATAAGTAAATTAGTCGCCATTCAAATTGGCTGGAAGGGTTAATTGTCAAATGACAGTAAAAGTATGCATGATACATGTGATCTCACGATTCTCAGAATGGCCATTTCTGTGCCGTTGTGCGAGGGAGATAGCAGGTAGATAGACAGATAGTTGGGTAATGTTCCCACTACCCAACCATTTTAGCTCATTCCAATATTTAAAATAAATATTGTGACAATTTTGATTCTGATTTCGCACAAGGGTTTCTCTTACGTATTATATTCGGTTGCATATCGAATAATGTACAAAAATAAATTTCTGTTGTGTTCCAAAATCAATAAACAATTAAGCTAGCAGCTACAGAAGCAATTAAATATGGTTATTTTAATCTTCAACACTCAATTCACTTTTAATTCATGTGTTTTTTTGTTAGTGTTTTTGATTATTCTTTTCGTAGTTGATAGGATTTACTCCGAGCGTGATCCTCGTTGGCTGATATAATATCCAAAATTAGAATTAAAAAAATACTCCAAGATATTTCTGTATTAAAAGACATTAATTTCAACCTAGCTTTTATGAAGGTAAGATTGCATTAATAATAAAGATACGCATTGTATAAAACAGGATTCTTTTGTTTCTTGAAACTCAATGTCAATGAAGACCTGTCCTGCAAAACCACTTAAAACCTGCTTAGGTACGGAACAACCAGTTATATACTAGATACGGGAAAGGTACAGAATAACATGTCCTTCTTTAAACGAGGCTTAAGAAGAGTAGGCCTTAAACGGTAGGCAGCGGCTCTGCAGTGCCCTAGCATTGCAGAAGTCTATGGGCGGCGGTGACTACTTACCATCAGGTGGCTCGTCTGTCTTATCAGGCATTAAAAAATAACCCTGACAATATTCATAACCTTCATGATTGAATATAAAATGAAACAGAGCTATATAATGGTGTCCTTTCCATAGCTAATTTAGTGTAATAATGCATGTAATGAAGATAATTCTCTTTAATGTTTTTCATATATCTTCATCTAAAAGTATGACTAGTACGTAAATAAAAACGTACGTAAAAATACGTAAACACCCCTTGTGTTACATATAACATTATTTACAGATGCTGGAAGATTTTTTATATTAATTGTACGAGTATAACACAAACGTGATGTCTCTTCAGTTAGATGTGCACGAGTGGATTAAAATGAGTTAATATCTACCATGAATTGTTTTTTCTGAAACCTGTCTCATGTATAGCTTTCGCCTACATGACACATGAAACACGATTTGAAATAAATTATCTCTAAACACCATTTAATAGCGGCAGACTGTTAACATATCTCCTCACCTGATCTGTCTTTTCCTACATCAGTAAAAAGTTTTTTAATCCATAAAAGTTCAACCACCACTTTAATAAAAAAACAAATTATTCGCCCCTATAAAATCTGAGGGTTGCTCTCGATTTTACTGAGATACCATCATCAGATCCCGACTTGGTGCCAATAGGTCCACCTGGGAAATATACCCTTTTAAACAAAAAAAATCTGGAATCGGTCCAGGCGTCTTCAAGTAATCGGGGAACATACATAAAAAAGATTTCGACAAATTGAGAAGCTCCTCTTTTTTTTGAAGTCGGTTAAAAAAGAAAACTGACCCAAAGTTTGCCGAGGTTCTCCATCATGCCGATGTGCCGCTGCGAGTCGTCGAGGCACGCTGGGTGTCCCTCGCGGAGCAGCTTGTGTGTCACGTGACAGAACTTCCATGCCACGATACGGTTCTCCTGCAGTGGCTGACGTATCGCCACCATCTGATCGATAGGAGTGGTTCGGTTACTTTTTTATCCTGACACGGCAGTGACCACACTGCGCCTGATGGTAAGCACAGTGCCGTCCAAGTAATTCTTCCTGATCTTACTATTAATATTCATAATCACATTCATCATTTGACAGCCTCCGTGGCGCAGTTGGCGAGAAGCCAGCTGTGAAACGAGATGCTGTGGGTTCGATTCCCACACCGGGACGAATGTTTGTATAACAGACAGATATTTGTGTCAGGGGTCTGGGTGTAGTAGTAGTAGTGTAGAAAGTCTCTCGTCGTCCCTGATACCCACAACACAAGACTCGTATCTTAGTGTGGGGTCGGGGCTAAGTGTGTGACTGTTGGGTGTTATTTATTTATTATTATTCATATTGATCTACTCTTGATATTCATCAAGCAGCGACCATCCCCTGCCACTTGACAGACTCATGCCGGCCTGCTAAGTACTTTCATTTGATAGTTATTTCATAGATTTTGATGAAAATTGCAATGCTGTTTTACTTTACATTCAACACAAAATTATTTCATGTTCCCATTTTATGCTTAATTTCACTGACTCATCCTAAGTCAACCTCTGAATACCAACACACGTCAAAATGATGATGCAACATAAAATAGACCAATGTCGGAATCCTTTGATATTATATTTGGCTTTAGGGATCAAGAGAAGGGCTAATGCATAATAGTATTAGTTTATATTTAGAACGTATATAAACAGGTACCAAGTTTCCATTTTTACAAACCACAGTATAACCTCAAATGCATTTTCGCCAATAATACCAATTTTTTTAGAATTTAACTAGTTGTACGTTTTTAGTATTATATTTAAAATGAATTACCCAATAAGTGATGGCGCTCTGCTCCTGGAAGGTGCCGATGATCGTGCTGCGTACATGTTTCTCTTTTACAGGTGTCTCTATAGCATTGATCGCCTTCTGTATGGCTAATGTCTGCAAACAAAATGAGAAAATTGTAACGATAGTTTATATTACAGTATTACACAATACAGATTATTATGAGGATGATATCCGTGGGAAATCTACAAACAAACATAAATCCAAGACGCTTCATTCATCACCCCACACTCTAGGGCCTAGAGATAATTTTGGCCTGATGGTGATATATTGGATAGAAGATTACTGGTGTTAGGCCTGAGTACACCACGCTGGCCTAAGCAGGTTGGTAGATATCATATACCTTTGAAATTCTTCTAGACTTTCTAGAGACTTCGCGGGTATACAAGTGTCTTCACGATGATTCTCCTCAAAGTTAAAGCCAGAGATAATTAAAAATTTATAGATGTGCCCGGGGCAGGATGTCTCGGTAGTTCTCTCCCGGCCAAGCTATCACCGTTTTGTATGAATCGCAATTGTTAAAAATCTTGATGTAACAAAACCTTACTGACTGAGTCACTAAAGCGTGTTCAGATATGTTTATTTAATATTGACAAACCTGCATATGCGACACTATAACCTAGACAAATGATGTCATACGCGCCATGTATTTATGTGTGCGGTGGACATGCAATGACGCAAATGAACTTGACACAAGCGCCTTTTACGCAGAAGATAATTTTACTACTTCTTAAGTGTCTAGTTTTATTATAAGGGGTTGCTTTTGCGCGTAACTTTCACTAAGGTAACAATTATAGCGAGCACGTTTATTGGTACTAAATTACTATATAACCGGCAAAAAGACAGCCTCCGTGGGGCAGCGAGTACTAGCTGTAAAAGAAGTGGCCGTGGGTTCAATTCCGGCACCAAGACAACTGTTTGTGCGACAGATAGATATTTGTTTCGGGTCTGGGTGTTGTGGGACCGGAGTCCCTTTTAGTTCTTGATACCCACGATACAGGTTTGACCGAGTGTGGGATCAGGACTATATGTGTGTGACTGTTGGGTGTATTCATTTATTTAAATCAATCACAATTATATTAACACTAACTTATGGTCAATGCTCACGTATTTTGCCGAGATAAAAAGTAGTTTTTATAATACCAAAAGTACATATTTACTCAGGAATAGTGAAACTTTCTGTTAGTGAAGTAATTTTTAGAATCAGATCTTAAGTTCCATAGATTGCCCCCTACATACTAAAAACAAATTCTATCTCTTTACAATATTAGTACATACGACAATTATCTACGCTATACACACATTCATAATTTAAACTACGTAAATACATTGTACTAAGGTAAACAAGAGAAAGGGCAAGCAAACACGTAAGTACCCATACAAACTTTACAAATAATGTAAACATTGAACGCGTGTTTCTTTGGGTGGGGTATAATTATGTTTCGATGGATTACCGTCCACGGTTATTAAACCGTACGACCGCTATAGACTTGATATAAATAGATACAAAAATGCTTACAATGGTAAATAAATACATATTTTAAATATTTCCTATTTTAATACAGGATCATATAAATAAAGTTTTAAGCTTTCTGTAGTATTACTAATGGGTGTAGTTTCGTTAATTGCATTAATTTCTGAATATGTAATTGATATACGTTTTCAAAACAAGTGGGGAAGCATCAAAATAAAGCCTTAAATTCATTTCTAGTCTTAAAGTTTGAATTTATGGTTAACATGAAGTCTTCTAACAGATAACAAAATAGAAGGTTGACCCAATTTTAAAATATGTGAAGAGTTATTGACCAAAATATTTCGAAAAAATTTAATAAGATCATTCATATTGCTAACAGTGCCCTAATTAATAAAAAAGCATATTGTCTTATATGATCACACAATGTGGACAATGACACATTATCATCACGATCTGCCACATGTATACTACATAAGTTACCTCAGTGTTTTTTTACATTTACACATAAACAATACAAATCATTAGGAATTCCGATTCTCACATGGATAGTAAACAAACGGATGTACTGTGACAAATCTATTACAATACTTTGTTTAAATGTAGGTTTTAACCACTATTGTCCGAAAAGGAAACGGTAGGTACGCAATAAATGATAGCAATACTATGGTTACACAATACTTAAAACTAATATTTATATTTATCGTGGTTTTATTTCAACAGGTTATGGGCCCAGACACCGTAATATTGAAATAATTAATAAATATCAGTTTCCGATAAGTATCCGCGTGTTTGAAAGTAAAACTAGTTCGCCGTGTAGTTTCGTCTAGATTTTTCTTTCAGCATATATTTCCGACAATCACAATCAGTTATCGAAGCAATGTCTCTGAACACCGTGCATATCGATAAACTGACCGGTAGAGATAACTACAATACAACACGAATACTTATGATCGTGTGTGGAACCTTCTAGCAGCCCAAAGACCGTCGATCCCGTCAAGAATTTCAAAGCCAAAGGTCGACTACAAGTGGCTCGGAACTTTGATGTTAGCAGGTTAGCCAGATCAGTACAAACCAATGATAATGGGTCTTGAAAGCTCCGGTATCAATGTAAGTGTGGACTCTATTAAAACTATATTGTTACAAGAAGTTAAAAATGAATCCGACACTACCGCATTGTACACAACGCTCAAACACCCCCCGAGTAATTAGTACAAATCTCATTGCAACAGTAATTTGAACAATAACTTGTACAAACTGAATACTGTGAATGCATATGTCACTGCCACCGAGAGCACTGAAAGCTTATGGCACCGTAGAATGGGACATATGAAATATGTGGATGTAAAAATTGTACTAAAGGGGTAAAGATAACAGTAAAACTTGTATTCCGTGCATTGAAGGCAAACATACAAGTATACCAACTTGTATTCCGTGCATTGAAGGCAAGCATACAAGTATACCAACTTGTATTCCGTGCATTGAAGGCAAACATACAAGTATACCGTTTGAAAACAACATCACTGCTTAAACTTATTAATTCTGATGTCTGTGTTCCTATGGAATGTATTTATTTAGGAGCAGCGAAATATTTTATAACATATATTGATGATTTTTTGAGAAATGTTTAAAATATTTATAGATGTCTAATTTTACTTTGTAAGGAACAAAATATTTAAAGAAAAGATTGATGTGCAACGATGTTAATACTGCAGATATACTTACCGAAACCACTACGCAAACCGAGCTCTACTACCTATTTGTTATCCAAGATAGATTTATGTTCAAGGGAGGATATTGGATTTGAACATTAGCCGAACGTCGTATCCATGGCAACGTCTCCTAACAGTCGCGTTTGTTTTATTGTAAAATATATGTCACATCGTACACAATACTTAAAACTAATATTTATATTTATCGTGGTTTTATTTCAACAGGTTTCATTTATAACTTATCCATTGCCTCATAACTTCGTCAACTTCCAGGACTCGGAACGACTTTGTTTACTAGACAAACAAATGGAATTCACAAAAACATGTCTAGAAATCAACTCTTTCTTTATACTGAAAATTAAAGGCTCTGTTACACTGTTCGTTGCCAATCGACGACAGATTTCAAATTAAGTAAAGTATTCTTATATTTAATTTAGGTGAAACAGAAAATTGTAAGCTCCACAATCAAATTAAAAATCTATGTATACATATAACACGAGAAAGCGACAAACTCATCAAAAGCGATCCATCCGCATTGTGAATGAAACAGACGCGAGTAACAACTTAGAGCCGCAACAGCTGCGAAGGAACATTTCCTCGCGTAGTGTGTTCTGCTGTCTGTGTCATAGCGAATTCTCCAAAGAATTGTTTAATCTTATCACGTCCTCTCCCTTCCACACTAGAACCATGCGTCCAGTACGCAGCGGGGCAACAGCTTTGTGGTGTCTACTACACCGGCCCGAGGTTGGCAAATTCTTATTTCTGCTCATCAAGCTGTGGAACAGTTTGTCAGCTACCGTGTTCCCCCTCCTTCCTATTATCCTGGGTCTTTTAGGGGTAGTGTGAAGAAGCTAAGCAGCAGGTCGGCATGATTGTGTTGAGTAGCTGGCGATAGATTGTCTCTCGCTACATGATTCTCTAACTGGACGCCATTGCACTTACCATCAGGTGCAGTGTGGTCACTTTACCGTGCCGGGATAAAATATATAAAACATCAAACTAAGAACCAACTCCTTTTTTAAAAATGATAATTAATCCGATAAATAAACGTTTGTTGTAATTCCCGCCCCTTTAGTAGAGGAGCCCACGATGCTAAATGGGGATTTACTCGAGCGTCGTAGAGACCTATTGGGATGCAAAGCTCAGATGATAAGAAGAAAAAAATGTTATATGATATATACCTTTACATCGGTGGGGGAAGCGGCTATAGATTATTAAATATGTAAAAAAAAACTGCTGCATGGACATCCTCGAGCGCGTCAGATATTGATAGCATCAATGCCCTACGTATTTTTAATAATGTACGTATGTTAATCTGATCGTTTGCATGATGCGGGTGGTTGTATTTAAGGGTTGAAAATGAAAAAAAAAAAAAATTAATCCAGCGCGTCAGATTTTCTAAGGGAGTGTTAAGTGCACCAAAAAAAAGCTCTCATTCACTAATCTGACGATTTCGATGGGACGCAAACTCGCGGCCATTTTCATAATGTGCAAAAAAAATTCGCCATTTTGAAATACTCAAGCGCGTCAGATTAAGATATATATGGTTCATCTTTATGTTCTAAACGTACTGTCTCATAATCTGACGATTATCTAGAGGGATTCGCCTGATCTGACAAAAAAAAATTAGAAAAACAGTTCACCTTAAAGGCCATCCCTGCAACTTCCCGCTAATTCTATTCCTGGGCGCTTAAAATTGTACTTTGAACTATATTTTGAACTCAGCGAGCTCAAAATATCACATAAATTATATTTAGATCGAAACATATATTATATATATATCTAAATATTGCTCTCGAACGAATCAACCGATTTTGACCAGCTTGGTGGCGATCAATGTGGTTTTTCAAGCTCAAAGACGGATTAGTTTTTGAAGTTAATCGATACAGCCGGTTAAAAGTTATTTCAAAAAAACGACTTTCAAAAAATTTTTTTTTGTGATTTTTCAAAATTTCTCAAAATCTAACGGTCCGAATGGGTTCAAATTCACAGGAAATCTAATTTTGAGGGAAATCTTTAGAACGCCGTTTAGTAGATTCCGATCGGTTTAGTCGTTCAAAACTTAACTTTATCGACGAATTTTTGTTATTTCGGCTAGCGGAAATTGTCAGATTATATATTTTTCATTATTCTTGAATTATTTCCTTCAAAATAAAAAAAATTTAGCTACGCTCGAGAATGTCGAGATGACGTTTTTTTTTTACAACTTTGTTGCCCTCCCCTTTTTTTACGTCACTCTCAAATTGTCAGATTAGTGGAATATACACTTTTTAGGATGTAATTAACTCACCCTACCTTAATCTGACGCGCTCGAGAATTTCTGATGGTCAATTTTTTTTTACTAATCTGTTCCTGTATCCTTCACGGGCGGCCTTATATATGGGTCTCATGTTTAGTGGAGGTACTTAACCGGGTACAAGGTATCCCCCTGTATATTAATCTGTCGCGCTTTAGTAAATCCCGAAATCCCCGCTTGGGCTCCCCTACTACTTTTCGTAGTATTGTAATGAATAATGATAAAAAAGCTAAACATAGTTTGATATAGTCATTACAAAGCAACCATGTTAAAGGTTTTTCCGCACTCCGGTTGACTCATGAGGCGTGGAGGAACGCTTTTAGATTTATATTGCAGTCGAGTGCATCGGTTTTGTTCTTTTACGGCGTGGAGTCTGGAATAATGAGAGGGATAACAACACGGTTTACAAGACGGTTTAACAACTTGCTACTTCCTAACAATTTGCACTTGGCTTAAAGATGCAATCAAAGCTATAGCCTGAATAAAAGAGACTTTTGAGAGGTTCTTTAAACACAAATAAATGGAAAGAATACCCTTGTGATTAGTAAAGAATGTTAAAAAGTATACAATACTAATTGATTAAAATGTTTCAATATTCGATTACGCTGATAAGGTCGTATTCTATCAAGCATGACAAGTGTTCAGCAAGTATCACTTTAAAATCATTTAAATTATGTTGGCGCTAGTTGCTAATAATATTGAACTAAAGCTGCTAGCATACAAATTAAAATAGAAAAAAATATGTCTATAAGCTTATCATAAGAAATATAAAGTAGAATAGGAAAATGCGACATTCAAAGAATTTACTATTCACGAATGACAGAAATAATAATTTAGCAACTACTAAATTGGAGATTTCGACTTATTGTTATGTATTTACATAATATGGTTGTGGTGATATCTTAATCATTTAGCAATGTGTAATTTCCGATACATAAAATAATACTCTGTAAAATGTTATCTTATCGGTTTTGTGATTGCATGAGTCATAATGAAAATTTATTTGAAAATACGTGAATTAGTCAGATCTTCACATTTAAACATTTTATCAGCGATTAACCTAATCATCGTGTTCTGTCTCTTGCACTCTCAAAATATTTAAAGTAAGCAGGCAAAGAAGAATGACACAAAACAAATTATATTTTGAACACTAACAACGTTGATATACCTACAGTTTTTTTATCCTTACTACTGACCGACCGAAGGTTCGGTATCGGCAAGTTTCAGCAAAAAAATTTAGTTTCGGTACCAGTTTCGGTTTCGGCAGTAAACCTGCCGAACCTTCGGCAGCACCGAAACTGCATTCGTGAATTATCGCGCGTCGCTCGGTTGCTTTAGGGAGAGTGTTTGATGAAGGAATACCAATATTTATATATCAATGGGGAGAGTCGAATCGGTACAGGCTTCTTCGAGTAATCAGGTTCCCCGATATGATACATAAAAAAAAAGGTTTCGACGAATTGTTAACTTCCTCCTTTTTTGAAGTCAGTTAAAAATACGCCAAATTTCACTAAAGTAAAAAGTTAAAAGTAAGTTAAAAGTTTCGGTTTCGGTTTTGGCCGAAACTGTAACAGATACCGAAGATTCGGTTTCGGTTTCGGTAGAAATTCCTGTTCCGGTCGGTTACTAATCCTTACACTGCAAAGTGACCACACTGCACCAGATGGTAAGTGCAATGCCGTCCAGTTAGAGTATCAAGTAGCAAGAGACAATCTATGTCCAGCTACTCAACACAATCATGCCGACCTGCTGTGTAGCTTCTTCATACTACGCCATGGGGCATGGATGTGAAGAAGCGACAACAAGACAAACAACAACAACACGACCAAACATTGTACCCAACGCTACACCCCCGACAAGAACCGGATGTACACCCTGTGTACGTTGGTCTTTATCCTAGCGGATATGAATATCCTACCACCAGCAAGTTTCGTTGAAGAGGGTTAACGTCTGTGATGCCCACATATACAGTTAATTAATTTCTTAAATAAAATGGAACGTAGTGTGCAGCCTATGTGGCGTAGTAGGTGAATGAGGGCATGAGTGAGAGAGACAGTGAAAAGAGAGACCACTGCTTCAAATTTGAGACAAATTTGGGTGATCCAGGGTCTGGGTGTTGTGAGATCGAAAGTCTTACATAGTTTCTGATACCTACGATACATACATATACACTCACGCCTGTAAGAGTCCAGAATACGGGCTGATACTGAAAAATTCTAAATAGAAAAACTCAATATCACTTTACCCGACCTGGGGATCGAACCCGAGACCTCAGCACAGTAGTCGTAACGCATGCGCTATTACAATTGCGCCACCGAGGCAGTCGTAACACACGATACAACGTTCGGATTTTGGTGTAGAGTCAGGACTCTTTGTGTGACAGTTGGGTGTTATTTACTTCTTAATATATCAAAATAAGAGTTATAACAACAAACAAAACTATCCACGAGATCTTTAATTATACATTGATACATCATCAACCATGCAAAAACAGACTACACTTTCCCATATATCATAGCAATTATAAACACGTGATTACTCTATTATTATCAGATGCGAATAACATTAGCACTGAATCGTGTAAGGCCGCTTAGAGCCTCCGCTTCTAATTGTAAAGAAAAATGTAATCACATAATTTTGTTACATACAAAAAGTGTAATTTATTATCAGTCTTTCCTTTTAGATTCCTTTTACTACTTCTATTATGAGAAAATTCAAAGGTTTGTCAAATATTTTGATATTATTAACTTCTCCAGTCACTTTAATATTGTTCAAAATTACTTTCAATAAGTAACTTATAAGAGATTCAGTGATGTTTTGAATTAACAGTCATTGTTAGGTAATTCTACTATTTTCTGCATGACTAGATGCAGAGGAAAATCAATATAGATCGGATTCTTCCGATATTTTTAATGCGTAATATAGTTGAATGTCGTGTGTTTTTAAAAGACCATCTTGTTTATCACAAGGTTGTAATGGAGCGTTAAGAATGTCGAGATTTTCATACACGATACGATTTCTGGTTTTTCCACTTTAATGGAAGTAATTAAAAACGTTGACTGCATTAAAACTGTTAGTAGTCTTTACAATCGCAATGAAAATAGATATTTCGTTCAATTTAGTTCAGGGATTTTAATTTTCATTTGTTTTTCATATGTAACATTTGGTACATTTTTACTTTAGTTCATATGTCACTCATTATTCTAGTTATATTTGACCTCTTTCTATTAGGGTGGTCTTGTTCATCATAATAGATAAATGTGGATTGTGAGAAGCCAATGCCTGATGTAGAGGACTGATGGTGTTTTATTTTCTATGTATTTGGTTTCAAAACGTTATGCACTTACTATACGATGATATTATAGTTTTAAAGTCCACCATACCGTTGCAGTTTGATCTTTTACCTAACATTCCTAAAGTCCAATATCCTTAATCTAAAATCAACCACTTACCAGCTGATAGAAGCGTTTATCGTGCGTAGTCGCCATGGCAACGTGTTAGTAGGCAGCAGAACAATCAGCAGCATGCATTAGTTACGTGCGGGGATGTGAGACTGAAATCAGAAGTGCCGTCACACCAATTTAGTCATGTTAGTGGCACGGAAACATGCAACAATGATTATCGAATTGATAGTAAAAGCATTTTACAGGAGATAGTTACAAGTAGATGAATTATTTACAAACATTTCATATAGGTACTATACAAGAATAACAGACTGCGTTAAATGTATTGATATGACTCCAGTGTGTACTAGACTCTATATATGTGATAGACTCGGAATTTACTAATATTTATTTATTTATTATTTTTCCACTCTTACATCTACTATTACAGGTAATTATTAATATAAATACTATCTACTAACAAATACAGTATTTTGTTTTAAGTGTTCATGGTGTCACGAAATAAACAATATTCCGATATTTGGAAAATTAACCGCATCCAAATCGGTCCATTCGTTTAGACAAAAGCAAACGACAAAGTGGTCAAACTTAAATCACTCTTTTTGCCAGAGGAAAAAGAAAAAAATACGAATAGAAATGAATACTGTATAATAAAGTGACATCCGCTGTTATATTTAGATACAGTTGTAGGTAAATATAAAGTTGGAAAAACAGTATTTTAAGGATATTTTCCTTTGCATTATACCTCAAATATTACGTTGATAATGGCACTAGACATTGCCTTTTCAAGACCGCTACGTATACCAGGGTCAGTAGTCAATATTTAAACAGCTGAATAATTCTAACAAAAAAGGTTAATTTACTGGGCATTTTCAACATTGCAAATGTCCCTAAGCTTTGAATGAAACCTTATTTATTTGCCTGCGGATTCGCATCCCACGGGAACCGTACATTTTCCGGGATTAAAAGTCTATGTACTATTCTAGACTATAATCTATCTCTGTGCCAAATTTCAGCTGTTCTGGCGTGATTGAGTAACAAATATCCATCCGAACGTTCGCATTTATGATATTAGTAAGATGAATATTTATAAGCATCATGCATTATTGTTACTGCAAAAGATATTGAAACAGGTGCTTATTGTAATAACCTTTTATTAATGCAGCTGCATGCAGATGAACAAGTTAATGACAGTAACAAATCTATCTAAATATATATATATATATATATAAGAGAAATACCACTGATTGATTCATCACGAGATGAGGTCATCAGTGAGAGAAAAGGTACCAAAGGCAACGATAGCACATCACACAGAAGAACGCTCTGTATAAAATGGAAAAGTAATAACTGATATGTTTTTGCATTTGGTTACATTGAGTTTTATTACAGGGTTTGCAAACAAAACCGATACACCTTCAGCGCGGTGTGAGACAAGGGGATGTGATCTCCCCAAAACTGTTTACTACCGCGCTGGAAGACGTCTTCAAAACACTAGACTGGAATGGACGAGGCATAAACGTAAACGGAGAGTATATTTCGCATCTTCGCTTTGCCGACGACATTGTCATAATGGCGGAAACGCTGCAAGAACTGATCGTGATGCTGCAAGGACTAAGTGATTCTTCCAAACGTGTAGGCCTAAGGATGAATTTGGACAAGACTAAGGTCATGTCCAACTGTCACGTCATCCAAGGGCCAGTAACCGTCGATAATGTCAGCATCGAAGTTGTTCAACAGTATGTTTACCTAGGGCAAACTATTCAGCTAGGTAAAAACAACTTCGACGCCGAAGCTGACAGAAGAATCTGCTTGGGGTGGGCAGCATTTGGAAAGTTGCGTCACATATTTACGTCGTCAATACCGCAATGCCTAAAGACTAAAGTATACAACCAGTGCGTCCTGCCTGTTATGACGTACGGCGCTGAGACGTGGACACCAACAAAAGGCCTAATACACCGATTCCAGGTCACTCAACGAGCTATGGAACGGGCTATGCTTGGAATAACTCTGATGGATAAGATCCGAAACAAGGAGATTCGTCAGAGAACCAGAGTAGCCGACATAGCCCAGCGAATTAGTAAGTTGAAGTGGCAGTGGGCTGGTCATATCTGCCGTCGTAATGACGGCCGCTGGGGCCGAAAGGTACTGGAGTGGAGACCACGTCTGTCCAAGCGTAGTGTTGGCCAACCTCGTGCCCGCTGGACTGACGACCTAAGAGATGTTGCGGGAGGCGGCTGGATGAGGAAGGCGGAGGACCGTCAAGGGTGGCGTAATCTGGGAAAGGCCTATGTCCAGCAGTGGACGGCTACAGGCTGATAGAGATGAGTTTTATTAGAATTTTAACAGCCGTGTGGAGTGACACGAGTAACAAGATTCCTCCAGTGAAGGGGAAGATTACATTTGTCCGATATATTTGGCATGAAAATTAGTTTGGTACAAAACGTAAATAATTATTTTAATAATAAAATATATGATATAAACCGAAAAGAACCAGCTGAAGACTTCAAATATAGATACAAAAGCAGATGTTTTACCAGCTGGCAAAAAATCACTCCGTCGACACGGAACACCGGTTTACCTGCAACAAGATTTATATACATTAATACCAGGGCAGTACAATTATTACAATATTGGGGAAAAAATATGAAATGGTCACTTGTCACATCAAGGGCATCATGCTACAAAAGTGTTTTTTTTTTTTTTTATATCCTAGCACGGCAAAGTGACCGCACTTCACCTGATGGTAAGCGCAGTACGGTCCAATTAGAGCATCGAGTAGCGAGAGACGATCTATCCTACGCTACTCAACACAATCATGCCGGCCTGCTCCTTCACACTACGCCATGGGCAAGAAGGTGAAGAAGCGGTCGAGGGTCTATTGTCAGAGTACTTAGAAGGCCGCAAAATGGCCAACATTGTACCCCAACTCTAGACCCCCAAAAAACCGGATGTACACTGGCTGATCCCGGAACGCGACACACTTGCGTGTGCCACTATGGCGGGTTTGTTAAATAAAGGTAATTGAGATGGAAAAAGAGCTCATATAGATTAATGTACTAAAGTAAATCATGTTTTACTTTATTTTACTTTCATATAAATAAATTATTTAAAAAAACCGTTTTAATCCTATATTTGTGTAAAAAGCTATGATTGTAATTTTTAATGGTTTTCCTGCAAAGTTATATTCTACACATAGGCTTCGAGATGATGCCCACGATACACAACTAATAATACTAGATAATTATGCATAAGTATGACTTCATTTACAGTTATAATTTTTTTTAAGTAATCCATTTAAAAAATATAATAGGTTTTAAAACTACAGAGTATATTATTTATCTGTATATATAAAAGAAGAAACTGACTGACTGACTGATCGATCAACGCACAGCCCAAACGGCTAGGATTAGAGACTTGAATTTTTTACAGTAGATACCTTTTATGACGTAGGCATCCACTAAGGAAGGGTTTTTGGAAATACCACCCCTAAGGGGGTAAAATAGGGGATGAAAGTTTGTATGAAAATCCCTCATTTTTGAAGTTAAATACATGAAAATTTGTATTTGTCATTTTAGTTAAAAATAAAAAATATATATTCCAGGATTTTCGGAAATTCCACCCCTGAGGGTGTAAAATAGGAGATGAAAATCCGTCATTTTTGAAGTTAAACGCATGAAAATTGGTATTTTGTATTATATACTTTTTCTCCCAAACACAACTTCCACGCGGGCGGAGCCGCGAGCAACAGCTAGTAATTTAATAATATGGTATGGATTTGAAGTCATTCAAAATGAACATTCATTGCGTACTCGAAAATTACAATGTAACAATGCAGAATTTTATATAACCTCAGTATTGTATTTATTAGAATTGTCCTTCCCCTTGAATAACGTAATCAATCAATACTTATTAACGCCCTCTTAGATAATAATATGTACCCACTATGTACGTGTGTAAATTTTGTAAGGTTGCACTACAGTGGATTTCGTATTCGTCAGGAAATAAGTTAGGATTAGACAACAAGTGATTCTATGATTAAGTAATGATATCAAAGCCATTCCGCAGCTTTATAACAACATATGAATGTCGTATTTTTTGCAGTATTTTTAAAGCAATCTGATTATTTCATAAATACATATATGTTTATGACTGCCGAAAGTGATATTGAGTTTTTCTACAGAGAAATAGTCAGTATCAGCACGGGGTCTGGAATTGTGGCCGGTATGGCGATAGGCTCTATCACATTATGGGTCCGTAATAAATTGGGCGAAAAGTGGATGTACTGGTTACACCTCTGCATACCCCTTCGGGGATTACAGGCGTGTTTGTATATGTATGTATGTATATATTATGTTTTCAATTTTCTCAAATTATGATGTAATGTACCTAGTTTCGCCTAGTGCGCTTCTTAGTTATTTTTGGTTATGAAAATATAAAGGACACAAACGAATGAGGATTTGGATATACAAAAAAATCATAAAGCATGCTTTTAAAACAGTTGCTTGGTAGTAGATATTACTAGTCTGTGAAACACATCAAACTAGATATAACAAAACAGAACAATTTACCAATGTGGCTCTCAAGTAGCAGGCGATAAATTCCAGTAATAAGTTGACGTGTCCCACGCAGGGCGAACGGATGGCATACAGTGGCGAGTCTAAATCAGGAAACTGCGCTTTACGAGATACCATCCGTTACGGACGAAATAAACACGGACCGGTGACGGATAACTATACCCATACAATATTTGAACAGATATAATCATAAGACAATCATAGAATTCTAAATTTTCATCTCTATTGCTGACATTTTGTTAAACAGGGAGGCTAATAGAATAATTACGATAATGGAGACTTTTTGTCCGAAATTTTAGTAGCGAACTCCTAACTCACTTTTACTTGAATATAAGGTTATAGGGCCCTCCGACCCACCACCACCTCGTAGAGCAGTATTGTTATAATATTCAATGCGATTTTGTACCATGAATTCGTATTGTAACATTACAACAATACTACTCGGTGGTAGCAGGTCGGCAGTTCTATCTCTAAAAAATGTGAAAGTATCCAACCCAAAATCAATTTATATTAATATTCAAATCAGAAATTAACAAATATGGATCTCTTCCTAAAATCTTTAGTTTAAATTCCGATAGTCTTAAAAGAATAGTACATATGAATGATGTCAAAGCAACATCATTTATTTGTATACTCATGGTCTAGACAAAATATAGTTTGATATGAGATAATAAAAACATTAACAAAGATACGAAAGTAAATTTACATTCGGATACATATCCAAGTTAGGTGTATATTGTGTTATCATATGAAGAAAAAAGTGTAATATACAATCCTTGGAAAGGTATCTTTAAATATATTGAGTAAGAAACCTTAGCACCTCCCTTATTTGTTCAACACGAACTCGTACAAAGTAACGTTAAAACTAACTTTATTATTCTAGGTGTTTCTTTCAAATTCACCAAGATTACTTTCACTATAAATCTATACTTATAATAAATCTGTAGAGAGGTCAATTCTGTACATGAAATATATTTCCAAAATAACTATCAGCGGGTGATTAGTGATCGATACTGACGCCAAAAATGTAATCAGTAAAATTTTTGTCTGTCTGTCTGTCTGTATGTTCGTTATAGAAACAAAAACCACTCGACGGATTTCAACAAAACTTGGTACAATTGTTCTTCATACTCCTGGGCAGGTTATAGTATACTTTTCATCACGCTACGATCAATAGGAGCAGAGCAGTGAAGGGAAACGTTAGGAAAACAGGAGAACTTACTCCATTTTTGAAGCTTCCGTCGTGTGTGCAGCCTTAATAGTTAAAGCTACACAGAAATCATGTATGACGGAAATGTTCTCCTTAAAATTATATAATAAATATTCCACGACAGCAAATGTCTATATTTTATGGTTGACTCAAAATAACACGTGTAACTCCCGATAGCTTAGCAGTTCGGAGATTTCTGATTATATTTGTCTACTCTTACGTTTATAACACTCTCAATCATCCCTAATTAATAAATGTTAACATTATTACCTATTTCATTTAATAAAAAAAAGAATTATAGAAATAGGTACAGAAACACCAGGCTATTTTAATTGCAAGAAAAAATAACTCCTTGGATTGTATACTTCTGCTCCCGAAAATAACCTCCACGCGGGTGGAGCCGCGAGCAACAGCTAGTATCAAAATAAAAATAACGACATCGTTCATTTATACAGAAATTATTCAAAAAGAAAGTCAGTTGATAATAAAAAAATGAATTATGTTTTCACCACCATCGTTGTTAGTTGTGGTTGCCTGTAACTAGGCAGCATTGTAAAATAATTGTTTATTTAAACCCAATAAATATCAGCAACTAGGGATACAATTAAATAAATAAATATATCATCGACGGCCTCCATGGTGCAGTGAGTGAGTAGTCAGTTGTGAAGCGAAAGTCCCGGATTTGATTTGCGCACAAGACATTGTATGATACAAACATATTGACAGCCTCCGTGGCGCAATAGGCTAGTAGCCGACTGTGGGTTCGATTCCCACACCGGGACAAATGTTTGTTTGACAGACAGATATTTGTGTCCAGGGTCTGGGTGTTGTGAGACCGAGTCTCTATTAGTCCCTGATACCCACAACACAAGACTCGTATCTTAGTGTGGGGTCGGGGCTATGTGTGTGTGACTGTTGGGTGTTATTATTATATTTGTTCAAATCTAAGTGATGTGAGATCGTAGTCCCTCGTAATTCTTAATACCCATGAGGCAGGTTTGACCTAGTGGGCGGCTAGGACAATGCAAACTTCTGTTTAGTATATTTATCATCATAATTACCATCAAGATGAGGAACATTTTGCCAGCTATCGTTTTCCCTAGTTTCTATGATCACGGGTCCTTTAGGAGTAGTCTGAAGAAGCTATTCAGCAAGCCGGCATGATTGTGTTGTGTAGCGAGGTAAAGTTGTCTCTCGTTACATGATACTCTAACTGGTCAAGACTGTGCTTACCATCAGGTGCAGTGTGATCACTTTGCTGTGCCAGTATAAAAAAAAATATGTTGACATCTAAATATTGATTCTTCAATTACCACACCACAATTGGCAACAATATTTACCCGATTTAAAACTGTATAGCCACACTTGCTGTCAACATATTTTTATAAAGGTATATTACCACAAAGCATTGTGTCAGTGTAACTGTAGACCACGACATCATAGTTTCCACGGGCCTAATATCTCTTTCAATACACACAATGGCGGTATCTACATAGCGCTTTATAAACTCAACAAAGTAAGAAGTTAGTAAGAGAAATAATTTCAATAAAACAAAATGCCTTTAATAAGCTATTTTTAAGAGTTTCTTATTGAATTATACTAAAACTAGCTTTTGTCCGCAGTTTCTCATGCGTTATTACATTTATCTTTAATATAGGAAACTGTGCTCCACAATGAATAATAATTTTCTAGGCGCGATAATCGAAAGTGTAACTAGTATAAAAATTGGCCCGTATGTTTATCCAAGATATAAACTATCTCCATAACGAATTTTACTAAAATCCATTGAGCCATTTAACAGATTGATTTAATTATCAACATGATCGTCTTATTACTACTATTACATATATAGTGACAGTAGATCCAATTCCAAATAAGGTAATCTAAGTTTATTTTTTGAGTCTTAGATTAATAAAAACGCACATGAGATGCTCAAGATTGGAAGTTGTATTCGAGAAGAAACTAAACCTGGGAAACCGTGACTACAAATTTGCAACTATAACGACCTCTCTTGATACAATCATAGGCTTACGTTAATATCAAAATAATATCTGAAAAATATTGTTCATGAGTGTATATTTCTGTAACAAACATATTATGTCAGATGAAGCTGAACCATATCCTTTTGCCTTGTAAGGTTATATAATAGTCAGTTGTTGTTTTTTAGTTCATTTAAGTTAAAACACTGAAAGTATAATAGGTAATAAACAATTTTTTATTTATTATGGACGTGCAATAAATTTCCATATTCCTGGCGCAGAACGCGACGCCATATGAATTTGAAATACCGTTGGCGCATTCTTTGTGGTGTTCATGACCACAATGCACACAATTCATGTTAACGAGTCTGCAATGTCATCGCTGTTAGTGGTTTATCTTAAAACTGCATCAGTGATCTTGCTGCAGACACTATATTGAATTTGACCGTGTTAGTTTATGGTGCGGCCTTAATTTACTTTCTTCAGCAAATTGAGCAAGAACAAGAAAAAATCAGACAGGTGCACTTCGAGTCAATCCAGTTGAAGTGGTTGAGGACTCACACAAAGTTCAGACTAAATATATAAATAAGTTCACCCAAAGTTCACCACGTAGTTCTGATCCCACACTAGGTAAAACCTGAATCGTGGTTATCAAGAACTACGAAGGATTACCGTAAGTAACTACTCCCACAACACCCAGTCCCGAAAGAAATCATATATCTGTATGACACACAAACATTTGTTTCGGTGCAGAAATCGAACTCGCCCCAGTGGGCGCAGTCGCCACGGAGGCTGTTAAAGGAATATAGTGTGTACTGTGTAGAATATACTTAGTAATATAGTGCAATCGCTGATAGAAATACGAGACATGATGCAATAAACGAAGAATGGTGGTATAGTTTAATAAAGGCGGAATAATTATAGTTTATTTAATGACACAAAGTGCTACACAATTATACATAAATGGAGTTCAAATAGGTACAAAGTAATGTATAATATGTCCAATATCATTATCGCAACACAGTGTGGAACAAAGGCTACAAATTAAAACAAACCAGTTGCTAAAACGGCGGTGTTACGACGTGACAACAAACGCATAACGCAACGTTCGTCACGTCACGATCTAATTGTCGTACGTGTATTAACACAAGTAATAACATGTAACTATTTAGGTAACGATGCACCTGGCTGAGCGGTACCTGTTGCACTGACCACGCACCGTGACCAAGTAGTTACCGAAATCATCATAATAGCGATTATAAAATCTAAAATATTGAAACTTAACCTTTCCAGTCTAGATAGCAACACAAAATATCCTTTTAACTAACCAAATAACAGGTTTCGCAGCAACGCAACGCACTGGATTTTTTTTCTAAAAATTCTTCGTATATTCATGGCCAACCTGCTGTTGCATAAAAAAGCTCAAAAAATTTTCTCTTTGGGATATCCCATCCTGTGGTTAGACATTTTCTTCTAAATTCTCCACACTTTTCCCCAGAACTACTATTACAATAACCATATAATGGGCTCGACCCTACATTTACAGAATGGAGTTATTTAGACGTCCGCCATGATATGTAATCTTAATTAGAGTCTTATTTTGAAATGAAACACTTTGTGCACCAAGCCCCCTGGGGTGAGGGCAATGACTAATAGTGAAAACACTAGTTTAACACAACACTGTTATTGCCTTGTACATTATTTTTCTTATTTTTTATACTCGTTTTCTATTTTTGTATTTTAGTTATATTATTATTATTATCCTTATTTTCAACTAGCTTTGTGTAAGAACGATTGGTTGACGCTTTGTAGTGAAATGCGTTTTTATTTATATTAGTTTATATAAATGTTTAATTCAGTTCCATAATTTACATGTTTAAAATTATCTTAAAAATATTGTAACACTACAGTATTATAATCTTTGCTACTGTTTGTGTAACTCTATAAATATAAACATTTTCGGGTACCCCAAGATACAGGCAGCGCCTAGTTTGGGGACCTCTGTTAACAACGTAAAATTTAAGTCAGATATGCAATTTATGCTTTCTTTACATTATGTTTTCTGTAACTTCTACTTAACTCTGTGTTTTTGTTGCAATAAAGTTTATTTTATTATTATTATTATTATTATTATTATTATTATTATTATTATTTTAATGTGCAGCGAAATCTGTATAAATTAAATAAATAAATAACACCCAACAGTCACACACATAGCTCCAACCCCACACTAAGATACGAGTCTTGTGTCGTGGGTATAGTATAGGGGACTACGAGAGACTTTCGGTCTCACAACACCCAGACCCCGAACACAAATATCTGTCTGTCACACAATTTGTCCCGGTTTGGGAATCGAACCCACGGCCTCTCGTTTCACAGCCGGCTACTCGCCTACTGCGCCACGGAGGAATTTATAGAGCCTTTGCTTTGTTTCAGATGCACGCTGTGGCGAGAACAATCCAGTTATATTGCGAACAGTTTCAAATTAAATGCATGTCCAATCGATACGAGCCACACGGGCACATTAGCCACGAACGTCTCGACGCGTTCTGCGGATAACTTTCATTACGGCATAAATGATCGTCCGAATAAATTGATCATCCCACATTTCCTCTATTTATTTTTATTATACACTGTGCAGTGATGATTTATGAACATCAATGATGGTAACACCATTTTTGATGTGCAAGATATTTATTGATTGAAACTCTTTATTACCAGAAAAGCCGCTGGAATGGTCACTAGGCTCAAGAAAAACAAAAGATAAATAATAATCATAGTCTTAAGATATGCTTTTATTCAATAATTTTGAGTTATTCCTACTCCAGAAAATTAGTCACGCAATGTCCACGCTGCGAAACACACAAGCTCAATATGTTTTTAAATCCGAACATCTCTACATCCCTTGGAACTAACTTGTTGTTTTATTTCCAAGATATTATTAGGTGGATCTCTGTATAATAATGATCATTTCCTTGCAACTACCTAAATTTTGCAGTCTGACAACACCGTTTATTCTGCGTTTGTAAATATACACTTTTTATCACATCTTACCTATTCATAAGCCGGCCAAGTTCCAGTACGATTATTTCGGGCACATTCAGTCTCGTTTAAATTATCTTCGAATCCCAAAACAAACATGAAAGTCAAGATGTCAGATTTCACTTCTGATATGCCCTCGTTAGAGTGAATATGGCCTATGTTTAAATAAATACCATGTAAATAGTAATGGAGCACATTTAGGATGCTGGGCGGAACAGGATGCTCGGTGATTGCCCTCTGACGCCCGCCACCGGGCCGCCTGATCCACTTCCCATCTGCTGTGTACTTCGCTATGCACACGTATGCCCATACGTTTTAATTGGGCGATTATTTGTTTCCTGTACTGTGTATTACGAGAATTTTATTCGTGCTTGATCATTCTAAAAATAGTTTATGTTGTTTACTAAACAGACCGTATATTACGCTTAACACTAAACAGTCATATACTCAGAACTGTGCTCCGCAGAACCAAACCAGTGGAAGTAAGAACAACAAGACATTTTAAACATCGTATTGAACATGAGTCAGGACATTTGGATGGATTTTGAACAAATTCTCATTACATCTATTAAAAATGTAATTATATAGAAACCATTCTTCCTGTTACATTTTATCTGCAGGGTCATTATTACTTTTCGGTTCGTGTGGTGTCTAGGTTAATAAGTTTGTTAAATAGTAAGTTAAATAGTACTAGTAAAACAAAAATATTCGGAATATGTAATGTTCAACAAGAGTAACAGAAGCTCAACGTGAGTGTGAATGAAGAACGATTGTACCAACAGTACTCCAAAGAACCATACCAGACAAATTTATGGTTATCTACAATCAGTCACGCACTTTCCAACTATTAAAACACAAAACAGTAAATAAAATAGCAAACCGTATGGAAACGGAAATAGTTAATGAGAAAGCAGCTAGTCGGTAACTAGTTCGTATAACTACACTTATATGGTAAAACCGGCGGTCGAAACTATGTCAACTAGAAAGTTATGTTCGCAAGCTATTCCTTAAATTGAATGGGAGTAATATGGTTTAATATTCATTAAAATATAATGCAACCAGCCATCTTTAGCTTCGAACTCTTGGACAGGTAAAAGCAGATACATGGTGTTTGCCTAAACACCATGTATCTGTGGCTCATTGAATAGGTTTAGTTGACTTACGTGTTACCAGTATCTGATGATATATGTAATAAGTAACATTTGCGAACACAAATCAGAACAGGCACTACAATAGGTCCTGAAGAACCTAAAATAAAAGACAGAAATTTCCGACTCATTTTTATAGGGGATTAAAATATGTTTATTAATAAAATCTGGTATTGATACTTATAAAGACCAGGACGAAAATATAACGTCATTCATGTTGTTATATATTTTTTAATCATTATCATAATCAATTGAATAAAGCAGGCATTTGTCCTGCAATTGATGATGTCTGTTTCTGCATCACACTAAAGTTTATTATATGAAACCTAGCTCAAAATACTAAAATTTGGTAAATACATTAAAATCCGCAATAAATAAAAGACTTTTCATGCTATAAATTTTCAAATACTGACTACTTATATTTAATGAAATTCTTGATAATTCGTGTACTTAGAACCCAACAAGTAGTTTTATCTGTTAACTGTGTATGAACTAAAAACATATTTACATTGTTGATAAACAACAAACAAGTACACCACATTCCCTGTTGAAGAATTTCTCGTTACATAACAATAGGAAGCGAGGCCGATAGGTTTCATACCGTAAATAGCGTTCATACAAGTGGGTCAGTGTGATATTTCTTACGACTAAGCGAACCGAACCGGTTGGGGTAATACACTATTTTGTATTACAAATGCGGTGATATATGTAAGTACAAAATTGGGGTCCAGGGGCGGAGCCCCGGTGGGGTCCAGGGGCGGAGCCCCGGTGGGGTCCAGGGGCGAAGCCCCGGCGGGGGGTTGGGGGGGCGGACCCCCCCCAGTCCCTCAAAACAAATAAAAAGTTTTAAAAGAAGAAAAAAATATATTTTAAACAATAAATAAAAATTAATTAATATTAATAAACAAAAAATAAATTTTTTCAATTTTTTAAAAGGACGAAGCCTTTTCGGACCAGAAATAATAGCTGAAAAATTAAGCATTCAAAAAAGTATCAATTAATTACAAATAAATATAAATTTATTTGATCAGAACAAAAAATAACAAGAACAACAACAGCAACATAAATAAGTTACTTTTTTTCAGTGTCATTTAAAAGAACTGTAATGTTTGTGCAGTTCGTAAATGTAATATTCAAATTCATGGCGTTTTTAGATGAAACCTGCTCTAAAATTTCGGATCTTTCATTTTCTTGATGCATCAATTTTATCTAAATTTGCGTGTGCCAAGAATAATTTGAGTGCGACAAGTAAACTTGTCGCACTCGTCGGCAAACGGTTCTTTTTCAAACGTAACAGCGAGCGTCAAGATACTACTTTTCCCGCATGAGTAATACAAAATACCATTGTGTTGTAGTTGACCATGTAGGAAACGTACTTCGAAGCATTACAATCCATAATAATGAATAATAATAGCCCTGTATTCAACACTAGCTGTTGCCCGCGACTCCGCCCGCATGGAAGTTATTTTTGGGAAAATAAGGTATACAATATAAGGAGTTGTCTCCTGCACTGTCGCACCTGTGCCGACTTACCACTCTGGTGTTGTGCCTGAATCATAGAGAGGCCAACGTGCAGCCGATAATCTAAAACAGTGCCCGGTCAGACAATGCAATTATCGCCCAATCGCCTTTACGCAGCGCACGCAACGGAAGCTCTCAAAAGGAATAAATTTTCCGCGCTTTTGCAACATTTTTCATTGATACTCCGCTTCTGTTGTTCATACTGTCACGTTATTAGCCTAAAGCTTTCCTCTATAAATGTGCTATCCAACACGAAAAGAATGATACAATTCGAACCAGTAGTTCCCGAGATTACCCCGAACATTAAAACTCACAAACTTTACCTCTTTATTTATTACTATAGAAGTATAGATTGACTGTTGGGTCTGGGTGGTGTGGGACCGTAGTCACAAGTAGTTCTTGTTACCCATGACACAGGTTTGACCTAGTGAGGGTCGAGACTATGTGTGTGACTGTTGAGTATTTAAAAAAAAACACTGCTGGGCACTGCTGCTGTTTTCTTCGTCGTTAAAGCAGGCGATGATCAACAATAAAAACACACGTAATTTTAGAAAATTCATAGGTGTATGCCATTTGGGCTGGTATCGAACATACTCCTTTTTTCTCGACAGTCCGTATAACTTCCAATTAGGCTATCGCTGCTTTTCCTATAATGTAGTCATGGTATTATCCAAAATATTTAACGAAAATACCATCTAGTATGCTTTAAAAAGCTGCACGAAAATTAGGCTCTATTCGAAGCCTAACCTTAATTTTTTTTGGATACATATCTATAGACTATATTCAAACTCAAACCAAAACAAGAAGTACACGTAATCGTTTTCGACGAGATCCCATTGTCGCGACCGTGGGTAGCCCTAGCCAATAACGGCATATCTTACTAGGTTACACCCAACACAAACCTGAAGAATTGCCTGCATTGGGCCATGACCTTAAACATTTTATATGCAGACTAGCGAACCACACGGAAAATGAATCTAAATATTTTAAGGATAGTAACGTATATTATACGAAACACTAGCTGTTCACCATAGCTTCGTTTGGGATTAGGTTAATTAGGACCCTCTAGACAAATGTGCACTACAAAAACAAAATATACTTAACCAAGATAAAATGCCTATAATATTAGCATTTAAAGCTTAATTTAAACATACTGAAAATCACATTGATTTAACGAAAATGTTTCAGTGGTTATGGATCTTCACATTTATCTTAGTATATACAAACATAAAGCCAGGTATGGTATAATAAGTAATTTCGACAAAGTAAAAATTCGTAGTATCGGATTGCTGGAACACAATGGCTATTGGATTACAATACAATTATTCCCAGGTACTATGGGGCGAGGCGAATATTCTCACGTCCTCGCCGATTTCTTAACGTTGCAAGTCATGCTCCATAACTCGAGAAACAGTGACATTTCGCATACCAAGTCCTTAGCCCACTAACTAACGTTCTTATGCCATAATGTCGATAGATAGTTTTCGCTCTTGAACAGAAATAAAGATATGCAAAGTTGCTGATTTATATTATCATCAGTCAACAGTACGGTTTTTTGGCTATTGGCTTATGTCAACATTTACAGAAAATCATTCATTATTTATAGTATTGTCTATGAAGTCAGAAAACAAACAATAGCGCATAGTTGTAAATTGATCAACTTTTTATTCTTACCATACAGCTACTGCGAAATTCGTTTTACACTATTATTTGTAACTTAACGGTATTTATCGTTTGATAGAATCGTTATTATGTCAGTAAGTTAAAAAGATGCATTAGCATTTCAGTAATTAGTAGAGTATTTTTCATCGAAAGATTATGTAGATAGCGCCCGTACAAAAATGCGGCGTTACGCAGAGTTGGACTTTGTAAATATAATAATACCACAACTATGTAGTAGTACTATTAAACCTATAATCGGCCTATCTTAATTTCACATTGTATGGACGGTGGACCAAATATTTTATTATTAAAAGGCATTGCTATGAGATATAATAAGTGCAAAATGCAATGACACCCGTGTGGACGGAAAGCGACATTCATCTTCGTTTCCTTATTTCACAATTGGCTACAAGTAGGTAATAAATATATGTGACGTTTTCAATTGGTTAACTTATTAGATCTACTATATTATAGCTGGGGTTGGAATCAGAATTAGATCGTATTATTTCAATTAGAAATATGGCAAATCAAAAAAAACACTGACCACCTAAAAAAAACAAAAGACCTACGGCTGAGTTTCTTGGTGTTTCTCAGACCAGTCGGCATTTCCGAAGCTACAGTAGTAAGTAGACATTAACATAGACTTTAATATTATTATGACATGTAATAATGGTCAAGTGGAAAATGACGATGATGATGCGACGTAGCAATTTACTGAAACTAGAAATTTCGATCAACAGGTGGAAAAACAAGGAATAGCAAATATAGATAACTGACATCACATACGTACACAAAAGAAAATATCCATAATAATAAATTATGTTAGTTCATTCACCTGGCTATTTTGATAATGTTTGACGAACGTTGCTACTTTATCAAAATATGTAGGCGAGGGCGTTATCGTTTCAACAGATAGAGAGCTTCCTCACGAAAACAATGCTACGCACTTCACTAGAACTTTCGACTGACACGAGGTTTGATGTACTTATAGAAAACTAATAGAAACTGATGCGCGAACAGGTAAACGGTCGCGCATCAAAGCAGACTGATAAGCTATCGGCCGTCAAGTGTTCACAACAATAGTTTTATCTGGGTTGAACGTCGATAATAAGGGAACACTTCGGAACAACGAAGTTATCGCGTCAACTAATCGTTTTTTTTCATTCGGAAAAGAAGATGTGTAATAATATAAACAGAAGTATCAACAATGTGAATATTTATAAACATTTCTCTCTGTCTCGGGATCGAACCGCATCCTGTCATTGCCGCTTGCTGCACCAAGGAAATTGATGATATTTTACGAATTATTCTAAAATTTATTGAGATCAATATTCCAGTTTATTCGCTTCACTAGCGTATTATTCCATGACGCATAAGGCTCCTCTTTTCCATCAACATATCTTATGGATGACCTCCAGTCGAACAAATAGGTAGTTTTCAACAGGAAATCGAAAAATATTTTTACAATGTATGCAGAACAGAGATTACCATATGCTTGCATGCATAACTTCAAGATATAGTGATGTTTGCGTACACAGCTGCATAAACTAAGTCGTGTGATGACGCAACTGAGCACATTTTGTCCCTATTAGCGTAGGCCAATTTTTAGCGAAATTTTAACATGAAAATTAACAGTTTGACTGCGGCTCCTACAATAATAGTATGTATGTTTCCAGCATAGCGAACCCGAATTCAAGCCGATTTTTTTTTAACCTGGCACGGCAATGTGACCACACTCCACCTGATGGTAAGGGCAGTGCCGTCCAATTAGAGTATCGAGCTGCGAGAGACAATCTATCCCCCGCTACTCAACACAATCAGGCCGGCCTGCTTCTTGACACTACGCCATGGGCAAAAAGGTGAAGAAGCGGTCGGTTGTCACAGTACTCAGAAGGCTGCAAAACGGCCAAACATCGTACCCCAACTCTAGACCCCTTACAAAAACTGGATGTACACTGGCTGGAACGCGATACACTTGCGTGTGCCACTATGGCGGGTTTCACACCCTGTGTACGGTCTATACAGCCGTACACGCAGGGTGTGTCAAAATTTTCGCTATTAGCTAGCAGCCCAACACACATGACATATCCCAAACATCAGCGAAAACAACAGGTGTGTGAGGGCCTCATCCATGTATGGATTTAATTTTACGCACCTGGCGTGTTTCACTGAATGTTTGTATAGAATTTTGGTTATCACATACTCATATACGAAACACAGCATGCGTGATGCCGCGGAGTTAATGTTTTAAGAACTTCAGTGATGTTCACTTTAATAGAGTAGTTGACACAATTTTTTTAATTGTTTTATTCTACAAGTTATATTACGTAAAACCTTGTATCGAAAGAACTTTATGAACCTGAACAAAAATAAGTAAATTAGACGCCATTAAAAAATATTCAAATCTACTGGAAGGGGTAATATTGTCAAATGAAAGTAAAAGGATACATGATATGAGCAGTGACGTCATCTCTCAGAATAGCCATTACTATGCATTAGTGTGAGGGAGATAGTGAGATGTTCCCACTATGCACCCATTTTTGCTCATACCAATATTTATTTAACATATGTATAATAATATGGTGGAGGATTAGAGTCTGGAATAGCACATAGGCTATTTTTTATCACTGTAACATGTACAGTCCCCGTGGCTATCATGCAAATCAAAATCAAATCAAATTCTTTATTTGTAAGCATAGGTAGTTTACAGGTGTTATTGAAATACATAAAATATTATTCACAATGCTTTGCCGTTCATCAGCGTACAAATATATTAGTTTTATGTTGACTGTTACATCACATAAAGTTATTTATGCTTGGGATAGATTTGCTGTTGTTGTTTACAGAGCAAGGGATAGACATGATTTTTTGCATAGTAGTAGTTTAGGGGTTAGAGAATGGCATAGGCTATTATTTATCCCAAAAAATACATCATTCCTATAGGATAACACAAGTATATAGAAGCTTAAGATGACTCTATTAATTTTAGACCTTTTCTTTCAAAAACAGCTACCACACAGCAAACAAGCTAGTATCATATAAATACATACATACATATACATATACACTCACGCCTATAATCCCCGAAGGGGTAGGCAGAGGTGTAACCAGTACACCCACGTTTCGCCAAATTTCGGTCCCATAATGTGATAGGGGGCGAGCCTATCGCCATACCGGGCACAGGTTCCAGACTCCGGGCTAATACTGAGAATTTCTAGATAGAAAAACCCAATATCACTTTACCCGACCCGGGGATCGAACCCGAGACCTCAGCACAGCGGTTGTAACGCATGCGCAATTACAACTGCGCCACCAAGGCAGTCATCATATAAATATAGTCAAATAAATAAACTATAAGTTTATTCAATTACTAAATGGGTATTTTCAAAGTACCAAACTAACATAGAGATTGGAGAATGTTAAGTTATATCTGTATATATAAAAGAAGAAGCTGACTGACTGACTGATTGACGGATCGATCAACGCATATCCAAAACGGCTGGGGTTAGAGATTTGAAATTTTGACAGTAGGTACCTTTTATGACGTAGGCATCCACTAAGGAAGGGTTTTTGGAAATACCACCCCTAAGGGGGTAAAATAGGGGATGATAGTTTGTATGAAAATCCGTCATTTTTGAAGTTAAGTTTATGAAATTTAGTATTTGGCCTTTTATTCAAAAATAAAAAATACATATTACAGGATTTTTGGAAATTCCATCCCTAAAGGGGTAAAATAGGGGAAGAAAGTTTGTATGAAAATCTGTCATTTTTGCAGTTAAACGCATGAAATTTGGTATTTGGCCTTACAGTTAAAAGTTATAAAAATACATTTTTCAGGATTTTTGGAAATTCCACCCCTAAGGGGGTTAAATAGGGTAAGAAAGTTTGTATGAAAATCCTTCATTTTGAAGTTAAATGCATGAAAATTTGTATATAGTAGTGTATACTTTTTGATTGCCTCGGTGGCGCAGTTGTAATTGCGCATGCGTTTACGACTGCTATGCTGAGGTCTCGGGTTCGATCCCCGGGTCGGGTAAAGTGATGTTGGGTTTTTCTATCCAGAAATTCCCAGTATTAGCCCGGAGTCTGGAATCTGTGCCCGGTATGGCGATAGGCTCGCCCCCTATCACATCATGGGACCGAAATTTGGCGAAAAGTGGGTGTACTAGTTACACCTCTGCCCACCCCTTCGGGGATTACAGGTGTGAGTGTATATATATATACTTTTTGTCCTAAACATGACCTCCACGCGGGCGGAGCCGTGAGCAACAGCTAGTGTAAAAATATAACTCCAACTTCCACAATTCTTTTAAGAATTTATTAATATCCTTTGTAAAACCATTATCTATAAATAAAGGACAGTCCCTTATTATTTATATGTACTTAAATTAGGGCTATCAACCCCGGAATTCAAATACCAGGATTTGAAGTTAGAAAACCAGGACAATTCAGTTTAAAAAGAGGATGCATCTGTTGTAAAACAGCGTAAACACTTGCGAGCCAAGACGCTGCCCCTAAAGTAAGGATTGCAAAAGTGGTGTGCGAATTTTAAAATACAGGACCTTATCAGGGCGCTTTAAAAACTCAGGAGACTGCTTAAAAACTATCCAGGACATCCCAGGACACTCTAAAAACTAGGACATGTCCTGGGAAAACAGGACGGTTGGCAACTCATAACTTAAATAATAGTTACTCCAAATTACCAAAAAATATATACATACCTACTATTTCATTATATTTTTCTGTATACCTGACAAAATCAAGTTTTATATTTAAAACTTACTGAAACCATTTAGGGTTAAGTTATGAAAAAGTAAACATTAATTTAGTTTTATTTCTGTTTGTTTCATAATGTACATGTTACTTACTGAGGTGTTTGGGAAGTTTTAGAGCACAATAACGTATGATATTTTAAATAAATTAATTTAAAATACCTGCACATTTTTGCACTTATACTTGAAGAATAACACATTGAAACATCCAGGAAGTTGGTATATAAAGTTCGAGATTTCGTAATGAAATGTATACCTGAAACTTTTCGAAGTGCTCTCGCTCAGCGTCCAAGCTGTTCTTCTTCAATTGGAGCACTCGCGGCAATGATAACGACGCCATAGATTTCACACACGCAAAAATTATATACAAAAACTGTTCCTGTCTGTTGTATCTACCTACTCAAGTACCAATAATATTATGATTAAATTTTCAAAGGTGTCTCCACTTATAACTCAATAATTGAATTTAACTTATCTATATTATATCGAACACACATAATTCTGTTACATACTAGTCTTACAAATATTTATCGTCTCATAAATATTTAGCGGAGCTATCTTAGCAAACGAATCACGATTCACAATGCTCTTTGCGATTCACTCACGAAACACGACTTACGTTACAGTAGTATTATCAGGGTTACCAATTCTCAAAATTATTTACTCCTAAAGCTAAAGTGAAAACCCCCTAAAAGTTCCACTACATGGATATCCCATTAAAAAAATAAAAAAAACAATTTACGCTTTTTAATTCTTCACATATAAGCAATCTATATTTCTATTACCATTGGTTCTGACTTTTAAAATCTTTTATTTGCTAGATAAACCTCTACTACACATGCCTCTGATCTGACTTTAATTTGTCCATAAATAATGTTATTTGTATTACTACGAATTTCATTACTGTTATTATTACCTAGCGGGTCAAGACATCAAAATAAGATGACGTTTTGCAACCCCCTAGTGGTCAGTACATCAAAATAAGATGATTTATTCAGTCCTGGTCAGTCCACTTAAAAAGACGATTTTATTAGCCTTCACTTTAACCATCAATTTTACTACTAATAAGCGTATTTCTTTATATGTACACTGGCTTTTTATATCTGTAGGTCAATAGACAAGGGAGCGATAGAACATCACATGCCAAGTGTTCTATTAGGGCTTACAATTACCGTAGATTTTGTTTTACCGGTAAAAACGGTAACAGAAATTTGTTTACCGGTAAACCGGTAAAACCGGTGATGTGATTTTTTTAAAGTAAGAAAGAAATAAAATGATTGGGTAACGCACAATTAGTACAGAAGACAAACCGTCGACGGCCATTGCCTTAATTACGCCTTAAATGCATGTTAATAAGTGCAACTTTCGCCTGTTTTGGTCCGGCTATATTCGGCCGGCCCGGCCCCGATAGGTTAATTATCATATTTTTCTGTTTATGTCACCAATTTGATAACATATTTACAAATCGGTAAATTACCGGTTTGATTTTTTTACCGGTAATTTTTTTTCCGACAAAACGGGCGGTTTACCAGTAAAAACCGAAACCGGGAAACCTGTAATGCAAGCCCTATGTTCTATGTGTCATTTTAAATCAATTTGTTATGGAATTTAGGTAGCTCAGAGAAAATCTAAATATTTTATATAAAATAGATAAATCTAGTAACGTACATTGACGTTTTTGCCATAAGAATTCCAGAGAAACTGCATACTCTTCTAAAACAAAATTATTAATAATTATAAATGGAAGCATCATCTTTGCACAGGAAGGAGGTTAATTATAGAAAGGTTGCGAGATGTAATAATAATAAGTCGCTAGGTCAACAAATCAATATGATTAGTCAATTATATTGACTAAATAATCCAATCTAGTGAGATTGAATTATCCCAGAGCCTATAATTGTAAATAAAAAGTCCCTAAATAAATAAAATACATCCCGTCCCTAAACATTTAAAACCCTAAAAAAATCAACCTAATATGTATTTACTCTCTAATTTGGGGGGAAAATCCCTAAGTTGGGAACACTGAGAATGATAAATCGCTCTTTGCAACTTACTAGGGATGGGCAAACATATCGATATACTAAAAAAACTATTTTGTTATGATATGTATCTTCGATATTAATATCAAAACATCGATATACATACATCTAAACATGCTTACGTACGTGTACGTTTGATATGCCAAGCTTAGTCTGCATCGTCCGAATGGCTTGCTTCGGCTGTCAATTTAGCTATGCCGGATAATAAAAGCAGGTTGACAAGGGAGCACATCAAAGAGAGTGCTGTTAATGTCCATGACGAATACCCACTGTACGTAATAATATACGAATACGTTTGATTAAAATTTGAATTAGTAACATTTGTTGTAATTTGTTACATCTCACTTATATAAGGATCTCACTTATAGAGAATTAATTATTGCCTTGGTTGAGTGAGTACTGAGTAGCGGCTAAAGCCGTAGTGATCAAACGTAGTAAAAATTGTAAAAAATGCCAAATTAGTACTTTTGTATGTGCATCAGTAAAAATGTATTTCATTATATAATTAATAAATAATATTACAATTTTTGTTTTTATAATGCTAAATTGCGATGCTAATAACTTGCAAATAAATATTTTTCTTTCTTTCCATTGGTAAGATGATCTCTAGTGTGATTTAGTCTCTAGTGTCAAAGATCGAAGTGGCATAAAAGATTTCGGACACAAGTTCAGAATTTAGTTTGGTCTTCTATAACAGTATTACATATCGATAATCGAGACATATGGATTCTCAATCTCAGCTGGCTGTACCTTCTCTTGATCTCGGTCTAATGAAATACTGCTCGCACCTCTGTGACGGCTTCGCTTAATACCTACTCGATGCTTTGATGTGTTGCAGCATCGGGCCATCCACATTGTGAATTATACAGACATGAGTAACAGCCTAGAGCCGCTACAGCTGCGAAGGGATATTTCCCCACTGAGCGTGTTCTATATCATAGCGAATGCTCTAAAGAATTGTTTGATCTTATCACATCCTCTCCCTTCCACCGTCACAATTTCGTGGTGCGTACTACCCGGCCCCGGCCCGAACCAAGACGTTCGCAAAACCATATTTTTGCCGTACCGTCAAGCTTTGGAACAGTTTGCCAACTACCGCATTCCCTCCTTCCAAAGATCCTGGGTCCTTTAGGTGTAGTGGCCATCAGGCCTTCATGATTGTGTTGAGTATAGAGATATCGAGGGATAGATTGTCTCTCGCTACTTGACACTCTAACGGCACTCTAACACTCTAACTGGACGGCACTGCACTGATGGTTATCAGGTGCAGCGTGGTCACTTTGTCATCCCAGGTTAAAAAAAACGTAGATAAACATGAGATTCATGACCGTGGGATGTATGACGTAGGTATATTTCACATTTTAAGGCTACGTGCAAGCTTTCCATGTGATGCCATATTTCCGTGGCAAAAAAAATGGGTGATCAAAGCAACGGTGCTAAGCTTTGAAAATCTGGAATCATAGATATAAAATCTGTTAGGGATGTCAGAAGTGTAAAAAATATTGATATTTAAGGTAATGATATTTCTGATATGTATCATTACAGACCCTAATTTTGCATAATAAATCGATATGTCGGTTGGACTTTATAATATTGGCGCTCAAAAATCTACTGTTTATGTGTATCTCTAACTTAATTTCGCCCAATATAATGATTTCAATGTGAAAAAAATATCGATATATATCTAATAATTTCATATCGACTTAAAATATCGATATTTTTTAATCAGCTTAAAAAAATGCGTAATATGTCAAACTGCTGTCATTTTTGTGATGGTTGAAATTATACCGCTTTTTTAAGCTTTGGTTGTACACGAGCACGTTTAGTAAATTAAATAATAAATATCTGGTACTTTTCCACCCAATAACTAACATGAACATGGAATTTCTTGAATACAACGATGTCTCAGCCGAAATAAAGGGAGCCATGGTTGGTTATTATTTTATAACTATTTTATAAAGAGTAAACATAACTTGTAACCAATAATATTTATGTATTTTTCAGGTCCCTGGAAGGCTAAAGATGACAGATCAGAATATAGTATTTAAGAACAGCAAAACAGGTAAAGTTGAGCAGATATCTGCCAATGATATTGAGATGGTAAACTTCCAAAAATTTATTGGCTCATGGGGCTTAAGGGTATTTCTAAAAAATGGCACACTACACAGATATGGTGGATTTAAAGATGGGGTAAGTAAAGCATTATTGCGTATAAGTCGCATTAGATAGAACAAAGCAAATAGCTAGACAAATTGTAAACAGGAGTAAATATGACTAATGACATGACTTTGTCTTGCTGATAATACTGCACTTACCATGAAGTATAGTATAGTCACTGACTGTCATTTTGCTATATTTAAAAAGTCATGTATAATAATAATATTGAATACTTTATGGCAATGACAATTAATTTTCAATCAAATAACTATCTTTATTCCAATATATAAGAACCTCCACAAATCCTGAGGATGAAGGTCAATAATTCTGAAACATTATCATTCCAAAAATGGAATAATAAATTATATATTTTTAATCTTGGCTAACATATTTATAATATATAGGAGTGATAGCCTGGTTGGTTGAGATAAGGACTGTGAAGACGTAAGTCGTATGTTCAAAACCCAAATGGCAAACACCTCTGACTTTTTTTAAAGTTACATGTGTATTAAATGTTAATTGTCGCTTGCTTTAATAGTGAGGAAACCTGCATACCTAAGAATCCTCATAAGAATTTCAAAGGTATGTAAAGTCTAACTTCCCGCATTAGGGCAGCATGGTGGACTAAGGCCTAGCCCTTCTCATTAGTAGAGAAGGCCTGTGCTCAGCAGTAAGACAATGTTTAATACAGGGCTAGTATTATTATTAACACGTTGACTGCGGCGCACACACACGGTGTGTTTTTGATTTTGCTACGCGCATGCGGCCGTCACACGCTAGGTGCGTTTTAAAAAAATCCATACAAGGATGGTGGCTTCACCTACATTATTTTATGTAATATTTTATTACTTTTCTTGGATAGTCATGGTTTGATTTATATTTATAGGAATGATTATTCTAAATGTAGCTTTGAACATAATACCAATAAATAAATTGTTTCCTAATGCTATTGTACATGTACAAATATAATCATTGACATTATTTTATCATGACTTTTCACTGATGCTGTCGGATTATTATCGTGATATCATAAAATTATATTAGTTTTATATATGAATACTTTGGTAATATCATTTCATATTGTATCACTAAATGTTTGAGGATTTTACAACCGTCCGCGTAAATATGTAGGCAATCCATTCCATTATACTTTAAAAATACGATTTTATTTTTACTATTGCACGTGCTCAGTTCAACGTAAGAACAGATGTCATTTACGATGAAATTTACATTATTGGTTCAAAATGTGTTTTTATGAGCGGCTAATGCTTTGTCGGACGTCGAGCTCATTGTTTGCCGATATAATTTAACCGAATTTGAAGAAACAGCGCACATTTATTATTAATAATATTTCACGGCGACGCGGCCGCGGCGGGCATTAAAACCCCCTCTCTATAACTAAAAAAAATAAACTTTTATGAGGATGCACTTGCTATTATTCATTACATTTTTACTTAAAATAAACATTGAACTGGGTTTTAAAAAAATCATATAATGGTAATATTTTCCTTCGTAATGGTTTTATGTTTATACGAATATTACACATTGATATAATACTAATTTTACAGATTTTATCGCAGTTTGTAAAATCCGTAAAATTAGTTTTATGTCAATTTTAATACGTATTGTAGGTTATTTTTATTAAAATAATAATGCACGTATTTTGTTTACCGTTTTATTTAAAATAAACTATTTTTTTAAAAAAACACACCGTATGTGTTTTGGCCGCATGCTCGTAGCGCTAATTTCAACACGCCCGGCGCGTGATGCCGCACTGGCGTTCGGGATTGTTACGCGAGTGCGGGAAACGCATAGGCGTATCATCGCATAATTTCGCGCCGCAGTCAACGTGTTAAATACTGCAATTAACAATTACAGGAGCAAGAGAAAGTGGCAAAATTCTTTAAAACAAACTACAGTAAAGACATGTTGGAGAAAGAGTTGTCATTAAAAGGTTGGAACTGGGGGACTGCTAAGTTCAATGGAGCAGTACTTAGTTTCAATGTAGGATCTAACACTGCTTTTGAGATTCCTTTGCATTATGTGTCTCAGTGCAACACAGGCAAGAATGAAGTCACACTTGAGTTTCATCAGGTATGTCATTTCATTTAAGGGGATATGTCACATCTCAATTAACACCCCATACAAAAGGTATCCAAAGCTTTTTTAAGACTAAGACAAAGACTAAGACTAAGGCACTTCTTTTAGTATGATAAAACAGAATTAACAGTTTTAAATACTTATTGTTTTACTGCAGAGTCAGTAATGTCTACTTTTCTGAGATTTTTGTATGTTATTTAAAATTTTCCCATCTAATTTTCAATCTGCCAAATTAACATGAAAGTTTTCTAATTAATCAAGTCAAAAAAGATAGTTTGCATTATTATTGCTCATAATAAAATTGTTTTTATATATGAAATATACATAATATACTTTCTGTATCTAATACAAAATTGTTCCATTTTAT